>CM035407.1:164544830-165082330 GCA_020310875.1 Ceratopteris richardii
CAGCTTAAAGGTAAAGAAAACCTTTAAGTTATGTGTCACAGAGGGTATACAAGTAGCCATTTTGATGCAGTTTTAAACACCTAATTTCCCTTGAGCTTCTCTACAGCTCTTCCATCTGCAGCTCTTCAGTTGTTTTTGTTGTCACTCGCATCCCTGCAGCTGAGCTTACTTTAGATGTAGGTTCACCATCAGGCAAATCTCTTTATTCATGATCGCTGTCATACTTAATGTGTTAACAACTTGTGTTCATACACTCAATTGCACTTTGTTTGATATTTAACTCGTTTATCAATGAACATGGAATATTTTCAAGCATATGACTACTACATCTTGTGAAAGCAAAATTTGACTTTCCAATCAGTCAGCTAATTTTTTTGTTCCATTTAGATTGAAATGACATTCTTTTCTATTGTCTTCTTTGCTCGAATGGTGTTTTCTCCTATCCCTCCTTGTTGAAATAGATTTCAGTACCTTTTATTTGATGATTGAAATGGTCAAGATAGGTAGTCCACTAAATGTGTATGTGTGATTGTGCATCAATAAGGACACACGTCCATCTATTGCTGTACACATTCAATGATTCATGGATCATGCATGAAAATGAACATATGTAGCAGCCATATGTGCTTGGTGGTATTATTAGCATAATCGAAATGCATGGAACCTTGAATTATGATTTCCGTAGTACATCATTAATAAATTAAGGGAAAATATAAGTTAATCACTAAACTAGAACAATAATAAAATATTGTGTCATTTACATCTTGAGGACAAGAGTAGCAATAACATAGTCATAGATCAAAGGGCTCTTAAGAAGATTCAAGAAGATCAACTTCATCTCTTTTTAGGAATTTTTGTTAGGAATTAGATTGATTTTCTTAATGCCTATGTTAGTTTGGAAGTTAACTGTTTGATAGTTTTAGCTTCTCTCGAAGCAGGTTTATGAGAGTGCCTCAGGGTTATATGATGCAT
Organism: Ceratopteris richardii; assembly: GCA_020310875.1. NCBI lineage: Eukaryota > Viridiplantae > Streptophyta > Polypodiopsida > Polypodiales > Pteridaceae > Ceratopteris > Ceratopteris richardii. The sequence continues at coordinate 164,545,803 of CM035407.1, forward strand.
ACAACGTTACATGCAACATTTCGCTAAAACATTACAAGTTTCCAAGAGAACCAATGAGATATTGAAAGATCAGCGTTGAACATAATCAATTGGCCAGGGTAAAGCTGAAAGAGGCCACAGAGAGATATGCAGTGATGTGCTTGGTTGCTCCAAACACCAAAGGAGTGGGTTCTTGCATGAGGAGAGAGAAAGTAAGAGAGAAATCTCAATGTGTAAAAAATAAAGAAAAAGATGATGAAGAAGAAGAAGTATGTACAAAGTTTTTAAAATTCCTTATCTTGAAATGTGAGATAGGACCCTAGTTTTATTAAAATAAAGACTATCGTCACTTGGTCAAATGTGATGCTAAAGTGACCATAAGTCTTTAAAAAACATATAAATGCCTTTATCTCCCCAATTAGGGGGCCAAAAAATATAATAATAATTTACCTAGAAAGCTCTCGAAGAGAGCTATCACCTCAAAGTATAGAAAGGGAGAGTCCTTGACATTTGTGGAGGGTGATCCCCACACATGGTTATTTGGTTCCAAACTCCATTTTTTGGGGAGATGCTATCGAAATTTTGGTAACCCTTCTGTTAGACAAGTAGTCTAGTACATTCTCAATGCTTATGTGATAGTTTTGGATTATTATTTATCTCTGAATGGCTTGGACTAGGTCATAGATGATACGTGACAAGGTGGACCATCTTGCGAGATTCATTCTTGAGTGGGAGACATAGTTGTTTCTTGACACGTAAGGAAACAATATTTGACATCTTTGATGCCGACGTTTCTGACAGCTGTTCTTGACGGGTAGCTGATGGGACTTTTTCAGATAACATCAAAGCCCCTCAAAAAAGTATGGGGAACCATCATCATCATCATCATCATTATCATCCTGAAAAAAGTAAACAATAACAAGTTTGAAGTTCAAACAATAAAATAGAATGCTTACATGTTGCAATGTGCACCAAAATTCAATCACCATATAGACAAGTGACATTGCTGTTCGCAGCCATGTTTTCAATCTGCCAAAAGATAAGGAGACCATATTTCTCGTTTGACGTAGCAAAAAGGAGCTTTAAAGGTTATGTTTGATTCAAAAGGGTGGAATTTCTATCATCAAACAATAGAATGATAGATCAGTAGGTAGTTGGAAGATGTACTTTGTATGGTTTTGAATTATTTGTATGTTTTAGACAACAAGAAGTTGGAGCCTGGTCGTGTGTATGTCTGTTTTGTTTTGGACAATACCTCTTCATGATGATTGTGCACATCCTTTGTTCTTGTTTTGATTCGTAGATTGTTTCATGTCTCTGAAGAATATGCCATGAATAAGGAGTAGAGATTTTATCTTGAAGTGTATAGATATATTACAATAATGAATCCAGGCAAACCCCAAATTCAGCCTCAAATGAAAGTGCAACTATAAGCTCATGGTAGTCAACCATGTTGGAATTTGGGCCCCAGGATTGTTCCAATACTAAAACCTTTTGAGCATACACACTTAATTAATTAAGATGATAAGTGAGAGATAAAAAGAAAGAGATCTTGAGACAAGAATAGGGAACGTAAGCTGGATTCTTACTCACTAAAAATAGATGTTCAAATTACAACATGGGAGTACTACTCAACCATATGATGTGGTGCACTCACTAATGGAAGAATAGTCAAGAAGATGATGATACAAAATTCAGATTATACTGTTATAATCTGAGTGTATGTGAAGTAATTGAGCAACGAAGCGTACCTAATTCTCACAAAATAGTGCAACAAATCTGAAAATCAGCAAACCCTAATTATGAAATTAGGGTACAGAAACCCTAAAAACAGAATATAAGGCTAACTTACAAAAGATAGCTGCCACCATTTTGTAGAAGACCTCTTGCTCCAAGAGAGTAGCCTCTCCTTCACCAAAACTGCACCTCCAAAGCTTCAGAGCACCAAGAGCTGACTTGTGTCTTGTCTTATCTTCAAAATAGTGCCCAACATGGTCTTTATAAGGTTATAGGCCTCCCATAAAGCAATAGCGAAAAAATCCATGAAAAGCTGCGATCGTTGTTTTTTATTATTGGATCGTTAAAATTTTGCTTTTCTTGTGGATAAAAAATCCCATCGCTAAATTTAGCTTTTCTTTTAATTTGATCGCTAATAAAAGATGCTTTTAACCATCTGACTTCATAAGCTTGTACACTTTGAGTTTAGGTCTTCAAAAAATGCTTTTCCTCCATTTTTGAGCTGAATTAGGGTTTTGATTATCTCCTTGATCTGACCTCTGATGGAAAAATGAAGCATACCACTAGATAGCTCTCACCAAGCTCTATCTATCTAGCCTAAAAAAGTTTTACCCAATCTGTACAAAAATGCTAAGCCCAAAAATGATTTGCTGGGAATGTACCAAATGTACATTGACTTCCAACAATCCCTCTTTCAATGTCATATTGGTACAAGCTTCAAACCTGCAAATCTTCTCATGACTATCTTTAGTCAATGCTTTGGTAAATATATATGCAATATTCTCACTAGAAGGAACATAAACTAGCTCAATGTGCTTCTTTGCTATCTGCTCTCGAATATAGTGGTAGTGTACCTCTATATGCTTTGTCCTTGCATGATGCACTGGATTCTTTCCTATAGCTATAGCACTCTGGCTATCTCAAAATGTCTGAATGGGTTCATGTACTCTTACATCTAGATAACTGAAAATCTTTTGCAACCAAACTGACTCTAGAGTAGCTGTAAATGCTGCACGATATTCAGCTTCACATGATGAAGTTACAATAGTGGGTTGTCTCTTCGAAAGCCATGAGATAAGACAATCTCCAAGATAAAAACAAAATCCACTAGTACTTCTTCATGTGTCTCTATCACCTGCCCAATCAGAATCTGAAAATCCTTTTAGTAACAAATGTATAGATTTCGAAAATACCATAGCATAATTTGAAGTTCCCTTCAAATATCGAAAGATCCTCTTTACTGCTTTCCAATGTAACACTGTCGGATTCTGCATGAACCTTGATACTTGAGAAACTGCAAACTATATATAAGGACGTGTATTACAAAGATATATCAAGCATCCAACTGCTTGACTATATAAAGTAGCATCAAATGACTCTGCATCTGCTACCATCTGTAAAGATGCGTTCTGATCCATAGGTGTTTGCATAGGTTTAGAATCACTCATGTGAAACCTCTCCAAAAGTTTCTCAATGTACTTTTGTTGTGTCATATAGATACACTCACTATCTTTAAAAAAAAATTGAATCCCAAGATTATAATGCAAGATACCCAAATCATTCACATCAAATGTTTGCTTCAATTGTTCTTTGAGCATCTGCAAATCTTCATCTCTGGGACGTGTGACTATAATATCATCCACATAAATGATTGCTATAATAATCATACCTGGTTCAACTTTAACATAAAGAGTTGGAGCTACATCTGAGTTATGGAAATCAATGGTCAAAAGATATGTATGTATCTTTTCATACCATGCTCTAGGTGCCTGTTTTAAACCATATAAAGCTTTTATAAGCTTACATACCAAATGTTCTTTACCTGTCTCTTCAAAACCTTCTGGCTGCTGAATATACACATCCTCATGTAAATCACCATTTAGAAAAGCAGTCTTTATGTCAAGTTGATATATATGCCAACCAAAATGTGCTGCTAAAGCAAGTATTGACCTAATAACAGTCATCCTAGACGTAGGAGCGAATGTCTCATCATAATCAATACCTTTTTGTTGTGCATATCCTTTGACAATCAATCTTGCTTTGTACCTGTCAATAGTACCATCTGCTTTTTTTTTTGATTTTGAAGATCCATTTTACACCTATAGCCTTCTTTCCCTCTGGTAACTCACATAGCTGCCAAGTTTGATTCTTATGAATGGAATCAATCTCTTCTTGCGTAGCTTTTCTCCAATTAGGAATGTTAAGTGCATCTTTAACACATGCAGGTTCATCTTCAACTGTTGTTAGTGCCAAAATATCATGAATCTCAAAGTCTTCAGCAAAACTTACATGATCTTTTTGTTGTTGTTGTCTAGTCTGACTCCTTGTTCTTCCAGTAAAAGTTTTTATACCACTATCTTTCCATGTCTGATATAACCACGTAGGTGTATCCTTAAATAGTGGTGAAACTCTTTCTGATCCTTCAGCTTCCACAGATTCTGGAACTTGTCCTTATGAGGTACTAGGACTTTCTGGGACTCTAACTTCTTCCATTTCTGGAACCAAAGTCTCTTATGGAACTGACTCTGTAGAAGGTTGTGAAATTCCTCTTTCTTCAACTTTTTCTTGAATCCTAGGAATTTCAACTCTCTTCTGATATGGCTGAACATTTACATCCAAACTCCTCTAAAAAATCCATAGTCATTTTCACTAATGAACTCTGGAATTTCTGTTTCTTTATCATAAACCTTATTTTCACAAATATAAGCATTACGTGAAAGAATAACTTCACCTATTTCTGGAACATAAAACCCGTATCCCTTGCTCTCAAGAGGATATCCAATAAAAAGAGCTTTCTTTGCCTTTACATCTAGTTTGCCTCGGTCCTTTTTCTCAATATGTACATAAGAAAGTGATCCAAACACTTTGAAGTAACTCACATTAGGTTTTCTTCCATAATAAGCTTCATAAGGTGTGATTACCTTTAAAGCTTTTGTAGATGACCTATTCAAAATGTGATTAGCTGTATGTACTGCATCAAACCAGAATTTTGGTGAAAGCTTCTTGGACGCCATCATGCTCCGCATCATCTCAACAAGTACTCTATTCTTTCTTTCTGCAACACCATTCTTCTGAGGAGTATAGGCAATAGTAAGGTGACGAGTAATATCTTTCTTATCAAGAAATGTCTGGAACTCATTTGACAAGTATTCTCCACCTCTATCACTTCTAAGAATCTGGATAGTTTCTTGACCTTCATTTTCAACCATAGCCACAAATTTCTTGAACATAGGAAAGACTTCTGACTTCAACTTAAGACCATAGATCCATGAGTATCTCGTAAAATCATCAACAAATAGAACAAAATACCTGAAACCGTGAATAGAGTTTGCTCTCATAGGTCCATTCACATCTGAATGAATAATCTGCAATTTCCTGGTAGCTGTAATATGATCATGTTTCTTGAAAGGTAGTTTATGCATCTTACCTTCAAGACATCCTTCACCTATATCTGAATTATCTGGTAGCTGGAATGAGGGTAAACTCTCAACCATACCTTGGTCTTTGATACTTTTGAGAGCTCCAAAACTAATATGTCCCAATCTTTCATGCCATATCTTCATATCTTCCACCGGTGACGAAGACTTGACCGCATATGCCTGACTGATTTTTGACAAAACAAAAATCCCTCCTTTATGCTCACCTTGTAAAATACACTTGTCGTCTTTGTGTGATAAGATCTTACAAAGATCTCTCTCAAATACAAACTTTAAAACCATCGCATAAAAATGGAGATATAGATAGCAGATTCTTCTTCATTTCAAGTATATATAGAACATCTGAAATCTAAAAATTACCACCTTCTTTTGACTTTAGGGTTACTCTATCTATTCCCACAACATCCAAATCATTGCCATCTGCAATAGTAACTCTTCTACCTATAGAATAGGAAAGGGAAGAAAACACATCTCTGCAACCTGTCATATGCTTTGTAGCACCTGAGTCAAATATCCAAGGACTTGCTGAAAGAACTTATAAAGCTGCCTGATCAAAAGCTACTTCCTCAATGGTGATACATGCATAAGAATCACCTTGAGATTTCCCTTTTTTATCATCTTCAGCAACATTACCTGATGCCTTTTTCTTTTCTGTTGCAATCCTTTTATAACATGCTGCCTTAAATGTCTAGGATATGAAGGTGAAAGGGACTTACTTTCCTTGAAGGCGAAAGGGACTTACTTTCCTTTATGAATTGCTTTTCCTTTTTCTTCTCCTCCTTCTTTTTACCCTTTGATAAAGATAAAAGTGCTTCTTCATTCTCTTCCATTCCCTTCAACTGATCTTCATCTTGAAGCAACAAGAATTCTAATTCTTCAAATGTAACCTCTCTATCTCTTGTGGTAAGGGTAAGAGTGGTTATGAAAGACCGATATGAGATAGGAAGTGAATTAATCAGCGTATTTACCATTTCTTCATCAGATATCTCAACTCTTACATTTAGAAGTTGATCTCTCAAGTCAACGAGTCTCGTAATGTGGGCTTGAATTGACTCACCAGCCTTCATCCTTGTATTTGCTAGTTGTCTCCTCAAGTGAGCTTTCCTAGCAGGATTTCTTCTCTGAAAAAGATTCTCAAGCTTCAACCAAGCTTGTCTAGAACTTCTGCAAGATCTGATATGTGGTAGAATATGCTTTTTGACACTCATTGCTATGAATGAAAGTGCTAAAGCATCTCTAGCATCCCACCTTGCCTCATCTTCAGTAGGAGGAACTGTAGGTAAAGACTTACATGTGACTCTGGATGTCGAAGTGGTTACCTCTTCTTCAGTTGGTTCTGTAATAGTAATTCCAGTACCTCTTGAAGTTGCTGTAGCTCCCTCTTCATCTTCTCATCTAGGTCTTGTTAAGGATCCATTGCCGATACTCCATAATTCCTTTGTCACTAAAATATTCATCATCATGAAACTCCACATGGGGTAATTATAAGATCCATCCAACTTGGCTTCAATCTCAATTCTAATCTCACTCATCTTAACTAAGTGTGTATGTCAATTATGCTCTGATACCAAGTTTTGGAATTTGGGGCCCTAGGATCGTTCCAATACTAAAATCTTTTGAGCATACACACTTAATTAATTAAGATGATAAGTGAGAGATAGGAAGAAAGAAATCTTGAGACAAGGATAGGGAACGTAAGTTAGATGCTTACTCACTAAAAATAGATGTCCAAATTACAACATGGGAGTACTACTCAACCATATGATGTGGTGCACTCACTAATGGAAGAATACCCAAGAAGATGATGATACAAAATTCAGATTATGCTGTTATAATCTGAGTGTATGTGAAGTAATTGAGCAATGAAACGTACCTAATTCTCACAAAATAGTGCAACAAATCTGAAAATCAGCAAACCCTAATTATGAAATTAGGGTATAGAAACCCTAAAAACAGAATATAAGGCTAACTTACAAAAGATAGCTGCCACCACCTTGTAGAAGACCTCTTGCTCCAAGAGAGTAGCCTCTCCTTCACCAAAGTTGCACCTCCAAAGCTTCAAAACACCAAGAGCTGACTTGTGTCTTGTCTTATCTTCAAAATAGTGCCCAACATTGTCTTTATATAGGTCATAGGCCTCCCATAAAGCAATAGCGAAAAAATCCATGAAAAGCTGTGATTGTTGTTTTTTATTATTGGATCGTTAAAATTTTGCTTTTCTTGTGGATAAAAAATCCCATCGCTAAATTTAGCTTTTCTTTTAATTTGATCGCTAATAAAAGATGCTTTTAACCATCTGACTTCATAAGCTTGTACACTTTGAGTTTAGGTCTTCAAAAAATGCTTTTCCTCCATTTTTGAGCTGAATTAGGGTTTTGATTATCTCCCTGATCTGACCTCTGATGGAAAAATAAAGCATACATACCACTAGATAGCTCTCACCAAGCTCTATCTATCTAGCCTAAAAAAGTTTTACCCAATCTGTGCAAAAATGCTAAGTCCAAAAATGATTTGCTAGAAATGTACCAAATGTACATTGACTTCCAACAAACCACAAGACTATATAGAGGATAAACTCCATTATGTGTATGATCAATCTCAGATTGCACAATGTATAACTTAAAACAACTATATACAATTTCAAACACAATGTCAAGTTGCACAAAAAAGAAACGTGGACGTTAAACATGAGGTCCAACTTGAATGTGAATAGGTAACGATTATCTTGCAAACATTAGTCCATCACCTGCACATGTTCTTTACACCTCCAAGAAGAAGATGTGCATTGGACTAACCTCTAAGTGCATCAAAAGCCTTCAACCTTCATGTTTGCTATGACTTGTGGATAAGTAGACATGCAAGGACTTAGGGATTTCATGCGACGATTGAGAGATACGGATTTCATGCGACGTTTGAGAGATATCAATCGAAGCGTCATCCATACATTATGCAATGACTTAGACCACAATAGAAACAACTATGATGTGAGATTTGTGTATTCAAATTTGATATTGTGATATGATACATTCTCTCTCTCTCTCTCTCTCTCTATATATATATATATATATATATATATATATATATATATATATATATATATATATATATATATATATATATATATATATATATATATATATAGAGAGAGAGAGAGAGAGAGAGAGAGAGAGAGAGAGAGAGAGAGAGAGAGAGAGAGAGAGAGAGAGAGAGAGAGAGAGAGAGAGAGAGAGAGAGAGAGAGAGAGAGAGAGAGAGAGAGAGAGAGAGAGAGAGAGAGAGAGAGAGAGAGAAAAGAAAGAAAGAAAGAAAGTGTTTTTACGTCTATTAGGAGGCCGAACTCGGCCTATGAGACAAATCGATGTACATGGGTGTATCTTCTGTCAATCAGAAAAGATAAAAGTGCTGAAAAGAAACTGGTTAAGCTGATATAGATCTCCGTAGTGTGCATGTGGGGATACCCATGAAAGTGGTGGGGGGTGTATGGAGTGCGATATCTATGATAGTCTATATGCAAAAGGGTAGTACAACAACCATGAGAATGCATCTAAAACGACTAACTAGCTCCATCCTGTGCTAGTGGGTGGGATGTAATATGTGATACATAGGTGGAGGTGGAGTCAGGGCCACCCTGATGGCTGCAACGGGATCGGCCATCATCTGGGATCGTCTCTCCTCCATGGCGCGATGGTCACAATCCTGGATCTCCGCAATCTGGTGTCGGTGAAGTCTCGGGGCCCGATATCCTATATCACGGGGTCGTCTCCTAGCTCGAGATATCTGAGCCTGCTGAAGAGTCACCCCGCTCGGTATGTGGGTTGAGGGGGGGAGGGCTGCAGCACGTCGTGGAATAAAGAAGTCAGTGAGCTGACTCTGTCTCCCTCCTGTATGGAGTGCTACAGTAGGCTGGAGTAGGGAATCTCTGTGACTCTGTATCTCTAGTAAGAATCGCCCGAGCTGTCGCTGGTCTCTAGAGTCCATGATCTCTCGGAGGGTGGGCTGCCCTGCAAACAGAGTCTCGTATCTGCCTCTGATGCCATCATATGCGCTACATCTGCATACAAAGTGCTCCTCATCCTCCATCTCTACTCTGCATACTCTGCATATCCGCTTCTCTCTGGGAATGTCTGCGGCTCTGCCCGTCTCAATCTCGAGTCGGTGTGATGAGACTCTCAGCTGGCCAATCGCTACCCTCAAGCTATGAGGCATGTGAGTATCCATGTAGCGTGGTCGCTGGATGAAACCGTCAGCTAGTATGTCTATGAACTGGTCTCGATAGTGCGATAGTCTCGATCCCATGTGTGGTGTGTGCCATGTCTGACTAATGTAGAGCTGCCAGAGATCCTGTCTGAGCACAACATTCCTCTCACGACGAGAGAGGTGGATGTGAGGTGAGTCTGGGTCATACTGAAAAGGCGGCAATCTGTCCATATCAAGTCCATGACTATCAAACCAGACTCTAACCTGAGTGTACCAAGCTCTCTCATATCCTAACTCTGATATCTGTATAGATGCCTCAAGAGCTCTGTGTGTGAGTCTATCTGTAGGGAGGTCCCTAATCCTCTGAATAAAGCAGATAGTCTGGAATAGTGCCTCTACTGCCATGGGTGGTGCAGCTAGCTCTGCCCTGATGATGTCATGTGGCACCGACTGTTTCCCACGAAATAATCGCGAGATCATACGTACCTGTGGCCTCTCGATCGCACTCCACTGGGTGACTGTGAGACCTGGGGCCCAAACCGTCGCAGCATACATCATAGCTGGTCTGACCAGTGTGTCAAATAGCCAGCCCTTCGTGCGGGGCCTCTGGAAGTGTGCTTGGTGACATCTCCGCTCTAACATGGCTAAAGCTGCATATCCGCGTGTGATTCTATCGGTGGCTGCCCGTCTCATGCTGAAGGGGCCAGGCAAGCTCGTGAATGTGACTCCGAGATAGACATAGGAAGTGACCACCTCAATCTGTCCACCACCAGCTCTGAATCCTGCTCCATTCCTCACCATGGGGGAGGTGTGGAAGATCATGACCTTGGTCTTGCCAAGGTTTACTGTCAAGCCCCTCTGTGTACAAAACTCATCCAGGGCCTCAAGGTGGCGCTGTAATCCCTCGGGTGACTCTGAAATCAAGACAATGTCATCGGCATATAATAAAATGTGGACATGTGTACCTGCGAGGTCTGCACCCTCTCCTCCAGCTCGGAGAATGTAGTCCTCAATCTCGTCAATGTAGAGACCAAATAGAGTGGGAGAGAGTGGGCAGCCTTGCTTAACACCGATGGTGCTAGCAATGGCCTCAGACATACCTCCTGGACACCGTACCCTCCCAGTCACCTGCTCATAGAGTGCATAGATGGCCCAAATCATCCCTGATGGTACTCCCAAGCTCTGGAGGCGTTGGAAGAGCCTCTCTCGCGGCACTGTATCAAAAGCTTTGCGGAAGTCCACAAAGCAGCAATATAGCCTCTTCTTCCGCACCCTTGCCCCATCAATGAGGCAGCGCAGAATGAAGATGTGATCAATGGTAGAGAAAGCTCGTCGAAAACCTGCTTGGCCTCGTGCTCGTAGCCCCTCAGTCTCTGCATATGAACTGAGCTCTGCCTCAAGTATGGCACCGTATAGTTTGGCCATGGTGTGGCCAATCGTGATGGTCCTGTAGTTCCCTGGATCCAGGGTGTCGCCAGATTTGTGGATAGGCACAATGGTGTGCCTAGTCCACTCCTCTGAGAGAGAGAGAGAGAGAGAGAGAGAGAGAGAGAGAGAGAGAGAGAGAGAGAGAGAGAGAGAGAGAGAGAGAGAGAGAGAGAGAGAGAGAGAGAGAGAGAGAGAGAGAGAGAGAGAGAGAGAGAGAGAGAGAGAGAGAGAGAGAGAGAGAGAGAGAGAGAGAGAGAGAGAGAGAGAGAGAGAGAGAGAGAGAAAGAAAGAAAGAAAGTCATATTAACGTCTTCTGGAGGCCAAACTTGGCCTATGAGACAAAAACCATGTACAAGTGTAGTAACCCTGTGTAGAAGATAAAATGAAATAAAAAGTATATCGCTACACAAAGCTATATAGGGCTGGAAAAGGCTGGGGAGACGTGGCTCTGACTCTGCAGATAGTGGCCACCTAATACATGGGGGATCCAAAATGTGAGTAAAACGCCCTAGCTACTGGTGATGGGTGGAGGTGGGTGTAGTATGTGGTACATCGGTGGTGGTCTGAGTGCCTCCTGAAGGAAGACAACCCAGGGGGTGGTGGTACGCCTATGCTCCATCATGTGGTCGTAGGCAATCCTGATGCGTGAGATATCCTCCTGATATAGTCGTGGTCGACGATATCCGCCCATGCGTGGTCGGCGCCGTGCTCTCTGTGCTTCTGCCTGGTGGAGCGTGAGCCCTATAGATGGACCTCTCTGATGTAGCTCAACTCGCTGAAAGAACTGGGTATGGTCTGCTGGGTACTCACCCGTGGCTGATGTATGGGCTGTAGTGACCGCTCTCGCCTCTCGTATGCTGCTGTGAGAAAGCGTCCCAAGCGTCTCTGGTCTCCCATAGTCATGCACGGCTGGAATGACTCCTCGATCTGGAACTGTGCTCGTAGGTCTAAGTATGCTGGACATCTGATAACAAAATGCTCCTCACTCTCTACCTCTGTCTGGCATACTGGGCACCACCTCTCCTCACGGGGGACTCCCCTGGACCGACCCCTCTCAATCTCGAGCTGATGTGATGAAACCTGGAGCTGCCCAATGACGACTCGTAGGTGGTGGGGAAGGTAGGTCTGCATGTATCTCGGAATCTCGATGAAGCCCGTGCCCGATATATGTAGAAAATGCTCGCGGTAGTAGAGCATTTTCGGTGGCAATGTACCCCTAGGGCTCACCCATGTCCTCTGTATGTATGTATGCCATATCTCTTGACGAATGATCCTATTCCTCTCTTGATGAGAGAGTGAGTAGGTGGGTGCATGAGAGTCGTACTGTAGTGGTGGTAGCCTGTCTATGTCAAAGCCATGGTGGGCAAGCCAGTCTCGTGTCTGTGCATACCATGAGGAGGTGTCGCCTGCTAATGCCATATCACGTGATGCCTCGAAAGCACGATAAGCAATGCGCTCTGTATCCATGCTCCGAAGTTTGTGTAATAGGCATACTGTCTGGAATAGTGCCTCAACTAGCATCGGTGGTGCAGCGAGCTCTGCTCTAATGATATCATGTGGTAATGAAGGTTTGCTGCGGATAAGTCTGGCAATCATGAGGATCTGTGGCCTCTCTTATGCTGTCCATACTGATGTAGCTAATCCTGGTCCCCATATGGCTGCCCCATACATGAGCGCTGGCGTAACCAAAGTGTCAAAGAGCCACCCCTTTGTGCGAGGCTCCTGAAAATATGCCTGGTGGCACTGTCTCTCCATCAAAGCTAGTGCTGCATACCCACGTGTGATGCGGTCACGGGCTGCCTTAGCCATAGAGAAGACCCATGATGCTGCTGTAAATGTCACCCCCAAGTAAACATATGATCCGACCACCTCGATCGGTCCACTTGCTGCTGTGAACAAACTATGTCTGCGTACCTGTGCTGATGTATGAAAGATCAAGACCTTGGTTTTACCAAGGTTCACAGATAACCCTCTGTGTCTGCAAAAGTCATCTAGGCCGTGTAGATGATGCTGTAGACCTTCTGCAGACTCTGAAACCAATACAATATCATCAGCATATAAAAGAATATGGACAGTGGACCCGTGTACCTCAATGCCATCTCCCCCCTGCTGTTGTATGAAGTCCACTATCTCATCAATGTAAAGACCAAAGAGGGTGGGTGAGAGAGGGCATCCTTGCTTCACCCCGATAGTGCTAGCAAGTGGATCAGATAAGCCCCCTGGACATCTGACTCTACCAAATACTCTCTCGTATAAGGCGTAGATCCCCCATATCATCTCCTCCGGAGCTCCGATGTCAACTAGTCGTCTGAAGAGTCGATCCCTGGGAACAGTGTCAAATGCTTTGCGGAAGTCCACAAAGCAACAATATAATCTCCTTTTCCTCACCCTGGCCTGGTCGATCAGGCATCTCAGTGTGAAGATGTGGTCAAGGGTAGAGTAATCTCGTCTGAAACCTGCCTGTCCTGGAGCCCTGATGCCCTTCCTCTCAGCGAGAGTACTCAACTCTGTCTCTAGTACCGCCCCATATAACTTGGCCAATAAAGGGCCAATCATGATCGTCCGGTATGTAGCTGGATCCATAGTATCACCTGACTTATGAATGGGCACTATGGTGTGCTCAGTCCATGAGTCTGGGAACCCTTCAACCAATGCACGGTTGAAGAGATGGGTAATGAGCGGTGCGAGAGTCGTGCCTCCATAGATGAGGTGCTCTGCCTGTAAACCGAAATGATCATGGGCCCTGCCATGCTGCAGCCGGGCAATAGCGCGTCCCACCATAGTGGGTGTGAAGAAGTCAGAGGTAGTAGGACGTGAGCTCTGCGGTCTGGGAATGGGAGGCTGATCTGGGATCTCGTATAGGCTCCGTGCATAGCTATGCCAAGTGCTCGGGTCTCGGATAGGTGTCTGCTGTCTCCTCTCTCTCAAATGTCGCCATGCCACTACACTGTCTCGACTCATGAGCAAATGGTAAATATCCCAATACTGTCTCTCCTCCCAATCTTGCCGTTTGCGGCGAGTAAGGCTCTGCATGCGACGCTGTGCCTGTGTGTGTGTAATATCTCCTCTATGCTCTAAAATCCGTAGGTGTTTACGCAGCTCACGACAATCTGCATCATACCAACGGTTCTGGGGCATGGATCCGATGCGTGGAGGGTGCATATGTGTGCGGTGTGGGAAGCTTCAGAGAGCTGAGTCCTGTAGGATGGAGGTGATATGTGATGTAAGTGTGTCCAAAGGTGAGAATGGATCGAGGGAGAGTAGGCGGGTGTGTAAATGGTGTGCATAAACGTGTGAGAGCTCGTGTGTGAAGTGTATCGTGGTATGTATCTCAGTGGGTGAGGGAGGGTCTAATGGAATCGGAGATGAGAGTGTGAATGTGATAAATGTGTGGTCAGCACCGAGTGGGCGTCGTCCAATACTAAGTGAAGGGATGAGTGAAGCTCCAGAGGTAGTACCCAAAATGTAGTCGACTGTGCTCTCACCTCCCCCGTGAGGGAAGCAAGTAAGTCCGCCTGAACCTGGCCAACGATTCATCCCGTTATATATAACGAGATGATGTCGGCTGCCTAGCTCGAGTAGATGTCTGCCATAGCCGGTGGTGTCCCGGCCCGTATCTGCCGATACTCTGCTGGTGCTAATCTCAACCGGGTCTCTGGCCCTCATGAGATGTGGGTGATCCATGTCGTATGCCTCGCACTGATGCGACTGAGTGCGGCCATTGAAGTCCCCCATAAGGAAGACTTCACCTAGTGTGCTGTAATGGAGTATCTCATCTGAAAGCGCTGTGTATGGTGAGTCTCTATCTCGGATCGGTCCCCCAGATCGTGTTCTGCGTATCGAGAGCCGCCTGGTGGGAAGTAGCATATAGCAATGTAAATCGAGCTGCCTGTGCTATCTCCATGCGAACCCACATGTATCGTGCCTCTTCATCTCTACCTATAATATGGATCCGGCTCTGTATCTCCTGTCGAAATACGATGGCCACTCCTCCCGATCCTCGTGCTGTACTCTGTCTTGTCGTGGTCTTGAGTGCAGATTCCCAATGAAAACCTGCAATGCGTGGTAGACCTCTCTCTGGGCTCTCGTGTGTCTCTGTGATGCACGCAAAGTCATGTGATGCGAGGATCTCCTCGACTCTGTCTGGTCGCGTCCAGAGTGACCCGTTGCAGTTCCACACTGCTCCTCTGAGTGGTATCTCCTGGTATCTGAGAGAGAGAGAGAGAGAGAGAGAGAGAGAGAGAGAGAGAGAGAGAGAGAGAGAGAGAGAGAGAGAGAGAGAGAGAGAGAGAGAGAGAGAGAGAGAGAGAGAGAGAGAGAGAGAGAGAGAGAGAGAGAGAGAGAGAGAGAGAGAGAGAGAGAGAGAGAGAGAGAGAGAGAGAGAGAGAGAGAGAGAGAGAGAGAGAGAGAGAGAGAGAGAGAGAGAGAGAGAGAGAGAGAAGTAAGGCAGACTTTTCGTCTTGCTCTGCTCAGTCTTTTTATGTTTTTTTTAGTCCATTGCCTTTGGTTCTCCTTGCCTTTGGTTGATGATATCATAGCTTCATCATTCTCTTCCATGCTCTTCTATTGGTCTTCATCTTGAAGCAATAGGAATTGCAACTCTTCAAATGATAGGTCTCTACCTCTTGTAGAGAGAGAGTGAAGTAACAAAAGAACAATATGTAGATGGAAGGGAATTGATAAGAGTGTTCACAATCTCTTCATCAAATATGCTAACTCCAACATTAAGAAGTTGATCACAAATGTCCTCAAGCTTTAGAGCATGAGATTGAGCTTCTTCACCTACTTTCATGTGTGCATCAACTAACCATCTCCTCAAATGAGCCTTCCTAGCAAGATTTTGCCTTGATACCGAGTCTCCAACTCCAACCAAGTGTGACGAGAGGTTTTACATGACCTAATTTGACAAATGATGTGGCACTTCACTCCCATAATAATAAGTGAGAGTGCTTGTGCATTTGTAGAATCCCATATGGACTTTGCTTCTAATGGTTAAATCTGCTTCGCTTTGTCTGTGGGCGATGACATAATTTCTTCTTCTTCTTCTTTAGTCTCTTGAGTAGAAATTGGGTAGTAGGTTGCTTTGAACTAGATGCAACATCTTCTATAGCTTGTCTTGGCCTTGGATATTTTCCATTTCCATCGACAATATTCCACAAGTTCTTGGAAACTTACAAATTCATCACCATGACACTCCATATCGGATTATCAAACATTTCATTAAGCTTATCTTCTTGTTCCAATCTATCTCTATATTCACTCATCTTGAGAACAAGTTATGTATGTGCACAAGGCTTTGTTACCAAATGTTGGAAATGAAGTAGGCTCAATATCACCCGAGGATGTCTTCAACACTTAGAATCCTCAAGCAGACACACACCTTGAACCAAATAAAATAGGTGAATGACTATGAAATAGATAGGAGAAGAGAGAATGTAACGAATAGCAGGATGCTACTCTTAAAATAAAATTCTACTTGATGAATGAATAACAATATAATGTGTGTAATATACAAAATCTGAATACAGGTAGAATGTAAGAGGGTTCTGGGTAAAAATGTACGAGAAGAGAGTGCCGAAGAGTTGGAAGGTAGAGTTGAGTGTGCTGGAAATAGAAGATTAATAGGATTGTACATAACTTATACAGCCTATGTGCGATAGGTCATAAAAACCTGGTACAATGGCAGGAATCGAAGAAAACTTGAATATATTGAGCCACTTACAAGATTCAACAGGCACACACTTCAACGTGTGTGTAGGAGAAGAGGGAAGAAGAAAATAACCAAGAAAAATCAGCAAAAACTCCTCCAATCTGCTTCTAAGGCAGCTCCAAGACTTAAATCACACTTGAGGATGCTCAAGTGTCAATGTGCGATTTGCGAAAAGTGATCCCAAGTGGATATTTTTATAGGATTTTAAGCCATCTACGAATTTTCAAGTAACAAGAAGCTTTTCACAGATTTTTAATATACTTTTCGTGAGTTTGTACAATTTTAACCTGCTTTTGAGCTTAAAAAGCGAACTTGTAAAAATAACCTACGAAATGGTAATTTTAGTTCAAACTAATGTGCTTTCCTTGATGAGTGCGAAGAGATCTTTAAAATGGTATATTCACTTTTTGAAGAGCACAAAACTTAGAATAAGGGTTAGGGTTGTGATGCAATGATCTTTGATGGTAAGGTGCTATATATCATTAGATAGCTCATGATGAGAATTGTAATTGAGCATGTTGACCATTTTGATCATTTTCATATTCGGTCCGTTTTTGAAAATTAGGGTTTGCACCCGTCAAATTGTTCTTCTAACATGTTCAGAAGTGCTCAATTTCATAGATTTTGTGGAAATCTTGGCATTAAGATTGAGCTTACAGACCCATATAACTCCTCTACTAATGGTGTGGCTGAAAGGTATAACATGATTTTATGTGGGAGAGTGAACCACATGCTGTCCACAGCTAATATCGCTTGTAAATTTTAGGGAGAGGCTCTCAAAATTGCAATTCATGCTTGCAATTGATTCCTTCACATGCCCCTAAAAGGTGGCATCATGGAAGAGGTTTGGTCTTGCAAATCGGTTTCATATGACCACCTATGCATCTTTGGTTGTGATGCTTTTATGCACATGAGGCATTGGATCAGGAGAAAGTTAGATGCAAAGCTCATGAAAGGCATCTTCATGGGTTATGGTGATCAAGGTGACATGGGCTACAAAATTTGGTTACCTCAGCTTAAGAAGGTAATACACAGTCGATATGTTTATATGTAATGAGGCAAGGTTTCTTCAAAATGATTGTACCGCCAAGAATGACCATACAAGGGACGAATTCCAGCATGTACAACTACTTGTTAAACCTGATTTTAACCCTAAGGATGCACCTCAAATGGTTGGAAATGAGAATGAGCCAGTGGTAATTGAGTCAAGGATGTTAGACAATGAAATGAGGCTTTTGAAGGGCATATGCAGTCACCGATTCATGCTGAAAACATGGCTGAAAATGATGCAGCCATAAAAAATGAGGAAGTAGATATGCCTCTCGATGTAGATCCATTGCTAGAGGATATGGATCATTGGGTAAGAAGATCTACATATCCTAGGGGGCCTATGAACAGATATGACCCCTTTATAGATTACATTATGCTATCAGATGAGGGTGAGCCTCTCACTTATAAAGAGGCAAAACTACGTGAGCACAAGAAGAAGTGGGAGTTAGGCGTGCAGGAAGAAATAAAGGCCTTGCATGTGAATAATACTTGGGATTTGGTTGAGTTGACGAAAGGTAGGAAGGCCATTCCTAACAAGTGGTATAGAAAATGAAGATTGTGGATGGCAATCCCAACTACAAGAGAAGGCTGATTGCTAAGGGATGTGCCAAAAAAGAGGGCATTGATTTCCAAGAAGTGTTCTATGTTGTTTAAATTACCAGATTACGATTCTTGTTTGATCTTACAACTGCCTTTGATTTGGAGTTATTCCAAACGGATGTTAAAACAACCTATTTGCGTGGTGATTTCTATGAAGAGCTTTTATACTCTTGGTGATTAACTTTATGGGTCTCCTATCTTGTATTACAAGGTAGTATCATTTGTGGGTGGTTGTTACAAGTGGCATTGGTGAGAGGCTAGAGCTATGATTTACTATTTTTAGTTAGTCTTCAATTGAAGCTGTTTTGAAGTGCAACCTCTTAGGAGTTTATTAGTCCATGTACTATGCTGCTTGAACCAAACTTCTCTACAAGTTTCAAGCCATTTCTCAAATCAATTTGAGGTGCAATTTTACTCTTGGAAGGTTTTGAATTTCATAGAATCAACGATTGTAGAATAGTCCATACATGTCAAAACAGTTTCAAACGGTATGCTTATTTTCTACCATATTTTGTGATCTCTTTCTCAATTCACTGCCTGAGCCAACTCTTCTGCCTATTGAAGTTAAATACATTTCATTCTGCATTATTTTGTTAGGTAGTGGCTTTTCAAGCAGCAATGGAGATTATGGCAGAGCAGTTTCCTGATGCTTTCAAAGGCTACAAACTTGAGGTTTGCTGTGAGCTTATTGATTTCATTTTTGTATGTTACTTTTGAAAATCAAGTGTTATTGGAATCAGTTGTGTTAGACAGAGTCTCTATTACAGGAAGTGTGTTTGTAGGAGATCGGAGATACATTCATGCTATACAATTGATTATTTATGGAAGTGATTTTCCGGCCAGAAATGCCATTTTCTCATCAAGAATTATGCAACTGTTTTCTATGGGGCAATTGGCCCCTTTTTTTTGAGGGTCTTTATCTGAACTTGTACTGGTTTGGAAAATGTTTGTGTTTGTATTTTTGTTGGAATGAACGAATCTGTAGAATTTTGTTCTCTGATGGATCATGATTCCTTCTGATCATTAACATTGATATATTATAAACACTGTCATGAGTCTTATAATTCAGATTATTATTTTAAGTTATACTTCAAAGTTATGAATGGATTAGTAGGTAATCTTGTATTACACAATATTTGGCTTTAGTATGAGAGGATGGGCCTTAGTCCCTGTGAGAGAACAGTGAGAGCTAACCATAACCTTCATGTTTGATCATCACGAATGCATTCCAATCTTTATTTGACAAGTTCATACACCGAAGTTCATTGACAGAGAAACATCATGTTACTAATGTTTTAGCACTATCATTAGAAGGTGAGAAAAAAAGCTACCAATAATAGTAGGACTAATATGATGTTACATGTTCCATTCAAGCTTACAACACCATGACAACAGGTTTGAAAAAGATTCAAAGATGGAATAATTTATATTGAAATTCGAAAGTGGCATGCATATGTTTTTAAGTATCTAGTTAAAACAGACATTCTGAGTTGAACTACTTAAATTCATGTCTGTTGCTTTGCAGGTCACAGAATCTCATCAGTCATCTAAAGTGGACACCTCAGGGACGGCAAGGGCTGTGGTTGCATCATTCAATAAGCTGGGCCTATCTTTTGATGCTGAACAGGTCTCGTTTCTTATCTTTCTGGTGTTTTATGGGTGAGTAAATAGTTGTCATGATTTTTGGGAATCCATGGATCACAGATCAAGATGGTACGAGACCCAGAAGAACAAGTTACTAAAATGGGAGTACCGGAAGAGCATTTGAAGGGTCATGCTTTCCATACATATTCACTTTCTTCAGCAGACGGTTTGTAAGTGTATTTTTCACATGTAATGTGGCCACTGGCTTTACCAGAAGTTGCAGCTTATGTCATTTTAGGAACAGTAGCTCTGATTAAACATGCAGAGTCCTATGCTTGGTAAAGGATATTGTGCACGTTCTGTAAGATTGGTTCTTAATCACATTTTCATTCTCTCATTCGTTTCCCAAGTATTTCTATGCACTGAAACACTGGGAGGATTTATAGTTAAATAGAGCTTGATTTGATGGAAACTGGCATGCTGACCATAGGTTTGAGTGTATGAATCATTCTTGTAGCATATTTTGTAAGTTCTAGTGAGAAAATTTAATAACAACTGTATGTAATGCAATGCTATGTCTTTTCCATTATTTATGGGGTCAGGAGTTTGCAGGGCGACAAACAATTGGTCTTGTGGGACCTGAACAGAGCTACGTGGGTAAATAGAAACCATAGGCATTTACCTCCCATGTATCATAGGGCAATTGTGAGAAGAATGACAGAGTGGAAGAAGATGATGGATTGAAGAAGAGGGTCTTCCAATCAATGCAATATGATAATGACCAATGCAAGGAGGCTGATATATTAATGCTTTTCAATTGTTTGAAGTAATTGAAAGTATAGGTTGGCGTAGCTACCTGTTTTGGAGCAAATGATGATGGTGATAAAAGTGATGGACCAAATGCTCGGTCTCCTGGGGCTTGAACAGAGCTACCTGAGTAGCAGATACCATAGGCACTTCCTCCCCATGTAGTGTCGGGCAATTGAGAGAGGAAAGACTGGCCACAATGAAAGCATGCACTTGCAAGGTCTCCCTATTCAAGATGTACATCTCCCATCTCATCAACAGATACATCATAGAAGCCAGAAAAGGCTTACTTACATCCCACGTAGCACATATATGATGATGGTTTGGAGCAGATGGTGTAAGGAATATATGGAACTTTCCCCAACTCTTTACCCACATTAACAACAGTGTCTTTGTGGTAATCTGGCAAGTGAAGGAGATCAACCCAAACCGGAGTAGGAACAGAACAGATCTTCAGGAATGTAATTAATTGGTTTCCATGGAAGTGTATAAGTGATTCCACCAAAAGGTGGAACAACGTAGTATAAGAGTGGATTCTGGAATATCTCCATCCCCAGATGCCTTCAAAATAAGTTCATATGAACCTTTTTCAGAGTAGTAAATTTGTTCAACTGCAAAAACAAGAGGGAAACTGCTATGCTACATCAATAACTGAACTATGCTTCCCTTTGAAATAAAAGACTTTACCACAATAGTGAAATGCAAATACTTCAATGGAAATTTGTTCTGGTTGAATAGCTATCCACATTTCACTAGGTACTGAGGATTTCTGTTCAATCCATCATGCAAAATATTTTCCATAGAAGTAATAACATGTTGCCTTTCTTGAGGCAGGTTAATATCTGTAGCTGGGGTATACGTTGAAGCAGCAAAGGTAGAAGGGGTTGTAGCACTACTATGCAGAAAAGCTACTCCATTGACTAGCTGACAGGAGTGGCCTCCTTCTGATGAGAAGAGGGCTCTATAAAGCATGTGCTGATGGCTCAGCAGATTGCCCGACTGAGTGGAGAAGGCTTGAATCTGTAGTTGAGGATGCTATGAGTGCATAAATAAGAGTAGATGACTTTGCAGCTTTAGAAGGGGTTGTAGCACTGCTATGCAGAAAAGCACCTCGACTGGCTGACAGGGACATCCTTCCATGAAAGCATGTGCAGATAGCTCAGCAGATTGCCTTACTGAGTGGGCATTTCTTGAAGTTGTAGTTAAGGATGCTATGAGTGCTCAGTGGGTAAAGAAGAGAAGGTGAGTTTGCAGCTGGTGCTGATGACACAGTGTGGAGGAGCTCCAGGTGGAGGCTCAACCGGAGGTGCTTCACGAACAGGCATGATAGTCAGATGGAGAGGAGAATCAGTAGTCAGCAAGTGACAGTCAACAGATTAGAAAGGAGTGCACAAATTGGCTGGCTGGAATTGCAGGGGGAGGCGAGTTTGCACCTGGTGCCAATGACACGGTGTGGAGGAGCTCCAGGTAGACTCTAGAGGCTCAAGAGGAGGTGCTCCATGTACATGCATGATAGTCAGATGGAAGCATGTGCCGATGGCTCAGCAGATTGCCCTACTGAAGTTGTAGTTAACTATGCTATGTGTGCGCAGTGGGTAAAGAAGAGAAGGTGAATTTGCAACTGGTGCTGATGACAGTGTGGAGGAGCAGCGAGCTCCAGGTGGAGGTGGAGGCTCAATAGGAGGTGCTTGTGATAAACCAACAAGCCATTTGGGCTCAACTCAGCGCATCACGTTAGCCCGTCAGTGGGATGACTTGAGGAACCATGTTTAGAAGGTAAGATTTCCCCAAAAGACACAAGCTTGCAAGAAAAGTTGATTATATCAAAAAATCGGCCCGGAGGTGATTATAAGGCTGAAGCCAGCCCGCATTAGACGTCGTAGGCAAACGTAGAAGATAGCTTGCCCATGTTAAGCATTGCAGCGCAAACGTTGAATGCGGGACTTCCTAATGGCATGGAGTGCACTTTCAAGAAGGGGCATGCTCAAGGGACGAGGAAGGGGGGCAAGAGCATGTTGAATGCAAGATCGCGAAGTTGGTTGCCGGATGATTAACGAGGTCCCCGTCATAGTTGCGCACAATTCGGTGCCTCATGGAAAACCACTGAGGCACCAATGTTCTTGGATAGAAAAATGGAGCACCAAGTTTCTTGGATAGAAATACTGGGGCTAAGAGAGCGTCTGACGTGAGCACCATCTGAGTTATCACCTCTTTTTCTGTAGCCACTTCAAAAGGCATCAATGTGGTGCTTGCATGAATTGAGCTATTGTAATGGCAAGGTGTTTTGCCCAATCTCGTCGATCGGCCTGCTTATATCTTTGAATATGGTCCTCTACTTCTTGATTGATGTGTTCGGTTTGTCCATCCATTTCTGGGTGGTGGGCAGACAAGAACCGTAACCGAATGCCCAAGATTGCAAATAACTCTTTCCATAGATCATTGAGAAATCGTGGGTCTCTGTCTAGTTTTATCGCCAAATCTAAGATGTGGTATTTAAATACATGGTGGAAGAAGCTTTGTGCCACCCCTTTTGGCTGTCATAGGTGGTTTCATTGGAATGAAGTGTGCTTGTTTCGAGAAGTAGTCAAAGACCACAAATATAGCCGTGAACCCTTGCGACGATGGCAAATTTATTATGAAATCCATACTTATCATATCCCATGGCCAAAATACATACTTATCATATCCCATTCTGTCTTCCAGCTTGCACATATTCTACTACATTATATTTCATCTTGGGCCAAAATACATGTTGTTTCAGATGTTCGTAACTTCGTCTTTGAACCCCATGACTTGCAAGCTGGAAGTCGTATGCCTCCCATAGTAGTGTGTGTTGAATGTGTACATCATTTGGAATGTGTATTCTCCCTTTTTTGTAAAGCATGTCGTTTATCACGGAATATTTTCCTTTGTTATCATAGCCATTGTATACTTTCTTTACAATCTTTTACTTCACGATCAGCCTTCTGAAGGCGTATTTGATCCTTTAATTTGATCTCGGCCATTGACAAGGCCGCTAGTGTAGGCCGTCGACTCAAAGCGTCGGCATCATGTTCTGCTTCCACCACCTATGAATGATGTCTACATCGAACTCGGCCAGAAAATCTTGCCATCGTGCTTGCTTCGAGAGAGCTTTGGTTGAGTACAAAAATACTTCCAAGAAATGTTGTCAGTATAAATTTTGGTTTGTTTATCCTGAACATAGTGCCACCACTTCCGCACACAGTGGATCACGACGAGCATCTCTTTCTCACGAGTGCTCCATCGGAGTTCTACTTTGGAAAACTTGTGTGATTCATAGGCCACAAGGCTCCCGTCTTGCATAAGGATCCCTCCAATTGCTAGGCTAGAAGCATCTGTATGAATTTCAAACGGTTTGTCAAACTCTGGAAGTTTTAACAAAGGAGCTTCACACATCACTTGATTCAGTTGTTCAAATGCATCTTGTTCACGGGAGCCCCACACAAAGCAATCCTTGCCTTCGTTAACTCTATGAGTGGAGCGGCAAGTTTGCTAAAATCTTTGATGAATTTTCTTGGAAACCCACAAAATCCTATAAATTCTCTTATTTTGTAAATTGTGCGAGGTGGAGCCCATTGTCATACAGCATCTTGTGGGGATCTACTTGGACCCCTTTTTCTGAGACGATGAATCCTAAGAACTCCACTGATGTCATAGCAAACTCACACTTCTCAGGTTTTGCGTAAAGTTGTCTGTCGTTGAGACATTGAAGCAAAGCCCCCACATGCTCAAGGTGTTCTGAAGAGACTTGCTGTAAATTAATAGGTTGTCAATGTAAATTATCAAGAATTCATCAATCATATCTCGGAAGCCATCATTCATCTCTCTACAGAAAGTGCTTGGTGCATCGGTGAGACTGAAAGCCATTATGAGCCATTCATAACTGCCATAACGAGTGCGGAAGGCTGAAGCGGTCCTCTCAATATCTTTCTTTGCTATCTTGATCTTGTGATAGCCCGATCTTAAGTCGATCTTGGTGAAATATTTTGCATGACCCACCTGTCCATCAGTTCTTTCATGACTGGCATCGGGTACTTTGTTTTGACCTTAATTTTTTTAATGTGCGGTAACCCACACATAGACACATGCTCCCGTCCTTCCTCACGATAGTACTGGAGTGCCATACGGTGAACTGTTGGGTTGGAGGAAGCTTTGCTGTTCTAGTACCAGAAGCTGTCTTTTGAGGTCCTTCAAATCTGCTTCATTCATTCCATATGGAGCCTTTGTGGGAGGCACCTGTCGGTGGTAATATTTCAATGCGACATTGGACTTGCCGTTGTGGTGGCAGCCCATTGGGAAGATGACTTGGTAGAACATCTTCATATTCCTTGAGCACATTGTGCATACGGCGATCTCCCACTTTCATCTTAACATTTTCTTCTTCATCTACGCACACTTGATTGCAGTGTAACACACGTAGATGTGCTTCCACTCCATGCTGAATGACTTTTGCTGTGTGTTTTTCTGTCAGCTTGGCTTGCTCTGCACGAGATACCGCGGGCATCGACTTGATCCGTCCTTCTTGCATGCTAGATGACTTGCCTTCTTTCGATTGTCTCACATATTGACTCCTTTGTGGTACATTCTCGTGTTTCATTAGTGTTTTACCTTGTTGTTGCCGGTCATGTTCCCATTTTGATAGTGGGGTCTGCTAAGTGGTGTAATTCTCTACTTGTGGCTTTTGCTCGCCTTGGCTTGACTTCCTATTATCTTCCTATATATATATATATATATATATATATATATATATATATATATATATATATATATATATATATATATATATATATATATATATATATATATATATACATACATAGGTCCTTCATTCCTTCGGTTCTTTGTTTCAGAGACTTCAACTTGTGACATTCTACTACCACGATATTGCCATGCATATCTAATAAGAGTTTATCTATTCCTTGCACAGCATGCTGTGCATGTACTTATCCATAAATGATAGTCCAACTATCACGTCGAATGCATCCAATGGGACTATTGAGAAATCTAACTTTGTTGACCATTCGCCCATTGTCATGCGGATGTTCAAAGCAATCTTCATGTTATTATTGCTTCCCTGTGCGAATGAGACATACAAATTTGGAAATTTACTTAGAGGAAGTTGCAGTCTGGCTGCACATTTTGCTGACATAAAATTGTGTGGCTCCGGAGTCCTCCACCATCGCCTTTTATAGATAGATAGATAGATAGATAGATAGATAGATAGATATATAGATAGATAGATAGATAGATAGTTTCCGAAGGTCCCCTAAAAATACATGTTCTGAATCACACGTAACTTCATTGGCAGGGATCTTGAGGCGGCTACCACAGTCCCCACATATGGACCGTCATTGTTAGGGTTCGGTGCATCTTCCATCTCCGTGATGGTGACGTTCGAACTACGACTTTGTGGATCATCTTCTATCCGGGCCGCTTGCACCCTAGTGTTTGTGTTGTTGCGATTACACTGGTGCGTCCAGTGATTTACTCTGCATATCCTACAAAAGGGATGTGGATCATTCCGTTGCGAATTAGGTGCTAGCAAGGTACGTTGTTGGTTGTTCTCCTATGTAATATTACTTCTCGTAGCATCTACATTGCCCATGTTCTAGTTTGATGGGCGAATATTGGTACTAGAGCCACCTGTTCGAGTTGACTTCTCTTCGGAGATACATTCTGTGGTCTCCTTGTGTTTTGCATGGGTGGGTTTGCCTCGGCATCTTGGTAACGTTCAACCATCATGATTACCTCTTCTCAAGTGCCTGATGTTTGCTTTTCTATTTCCCGTCAGGTCCATAAACTGCATCCATACACAAACCCATGCAATCGATCGAGATCATGCATATCGGTTATTTGTAACATGAGTTGTCGATACTTCTAAATGTATTTTGATAGACATCCCTCTTGTCTTAGACCTCTCCATTCATCCCTCAACTTGAATGACTCATTCTGTGGAATGAAATACTCTTCAAATGCCACTTTGAAGTCTTGCCATGAGGTGAATTCTTCGTATGCTGTCTCCGCAAGGTATCATGCATCCGCATCGTCGGCTGGAAACGATGAAGGGATCTTCACCGAGTGTCTCTTACCAACACGTTGGAGTTCGAGATACTGTTCCATATCTAGCAACCATTTTGATATTGCGAGGGAGTTGCACCATCCACGAAACTTTTCAGGTGGACAAGGCTTGAAGCGTCTTTAGGAATTTTCATCGTTGTCATCGTCAGAGGATTATACTGACAGACGTCGTCATGCCTGTGGCCGATGCCGGACTGCCGTGACGAGACATTCTCTCAGAGTTTTCACCTTGTTGGTTGTTTCCCTGGTCTTGATTTTTTCTCTTAGTAAGAGTGTTAAGTCGGCAATGGATGTCTCCAATCGGCCTATTCGGTCTTCTTGAGACACCATCCAATCTGGGGGAGGTGTGTCCTTCTCCCTCTCCGGATTCACGAAATCGTAATTCTTGTGTGTTGGCGACATTGTTTGTGCGCTTTTTCCTTTACTTCATCGTTTCTCTTTTGTGATCTCTTTATTGCCGCCCGCGTGATGCTCCACATCGCTAAAGAATTGGTTGTTCGCTTTGCCCTCCATTGTGGTGTGAGAAATGGGGACGTTGAGACAAGGCTCCTAGCACTAGTGTGACAACCTGTCCTTCCTTTCTTCCACAACCGCTTGATCGAGTGAAGCTCTCTGATACCAAATGTAATAAACCAACAAGCCACCCTGGGCTCAACTCAGTACATCACGCTAGCCCGTCGGTGGGATGACTTGAGGAATCACGTTTAGAAGATTTCCTCGAAAGGCACAAGCTTGCAAGAAAAGTTGACTATTAAAAAAACAGCCCGAAGGCGATTACGTGGCCGAAGGAGGCCCGCATTAGACATCACGGGCAAACATAGAAGGTAGCTGGCCCGCGTTAAGCGTCGCTAGCAAACACAGGGGGAAACGTTGAATGCGGGACTTCTTGATGGCACGGAGTGCACTTTCAAGAAGGGGCATGCTCAAAGGACGAGGAAGGGGGGCAAGAGCACGTTGAATGCAAGATCGCAAAGTTGGTCTCTGGATGTAGTTTCCCACAATTTGGCACCTCATGGCTAACCACCTAATCACGAAGCTTCCTGGATAGAAAAATGGAGCACCAAGTTTCCTGGATAGAAATACGGGGGGCGGGGGCAGGGTGATTGCCCAAAGGGTGTTACAGTGCTCCATTACAGGCATGATAGTCAGATGGAGAGAAGAATTAGAAGTCAGCAAGTGACAGCAACAGATGAGAATGGAGTGCACAGAGGAGCTGGCTGGAATTGCAGGGGGAGGAGGAAAAAATGATTGAGAGAAAAGAATGCACAAACAGGATGCATGCAGAGAACCAGAGTAATCCAACATCGCTATTACTCTAAAGTCTCTTCATTTCATTTTCAATTTCTTTAAGAAAGTATGTGTGTATGAATTGTATGTCTGTCATGTTGAGGTATCATGGTTAGTAGACCAAGTTTGTGATGCTTTCGTACATCTGGCTGGCAATCTAGAAATGCTGTCAATTTTGAAGACCATAGATTGGTTCCAGAATCAATCCCTCAGAGGCTTCTGTAAACATCTATTATAGGTTTTACTCAGCATCCAATGCCTGACTTGAGCTCATGTTCTTCAGCTCACTTAGCACTGACATCATTTTATTGGGTTCTGGTTAGTAAAACCTTGTTCAAAAGGAAAGAGTGTGTGTTGGATTCTTGAGCAAAATATTCTGCCTTGTCGGATTACTTCTGATTGAATGAGTTGCACTCGTATATACTTTCATGAGTATCTGAAGTCTGGAACATCTTGCATTTATGGGTTGAGGATGTTATTGATTTGCTTGTTATGTTCATCATTGTTATGTACATCTGGAATTCATTGTATTTAACAGCAGGAGCCTGCTTTTGTGCTTGTGGTGTTCAGCTAAGATATGCTATGAGCCAATCACATATCAGTTTGCATTTGTGCATCTTTAACTTCTAATGTCAAGAAGATGGGTATGAACATATAGCATTACATGCCCATCTGCACCACTACAAGTTTTAGAATGATATTTTTGGCTGAGTATCAAGATGTAAAAAAAAATTGGTTTGCTTGGATTTCTCCTTGAAAGGGATTTTTTGTTTTTAATTTTGAATTATGTTTAATCAATCCTATATACTTCAACTGAAAGTCATGTTCTGATTTGCAGAGTAACTTTTCAGTTCCAACACAATGTATGTGGAAGATCTATTTATGCACAAGGAACAGTGGATGCTGTACTCTTTTTATCAAATAAGGTGAGCCATATGGTTTAGTCTGTATGAAGGCAGTACAGTGCTTTGATGAGAAACTGATCTGATTGAATGATCAGATAAAAGAGAGCTCAGAGAAAAAGGTTTACAACATGGTGGATGTTTTGCGTGGTGGAAGCATGCGATAGTGCACAAGTGTTTGAGGCTGATGATCTATGTGCTGGTTTATTGATGAAGATAAAAGAGGCATTTATCAATTTCAAATCGGTTGTTATTTAAGCGAGCTCTTATTTTGCCCTCCAGCTCTTATTTTGCCCTCCATTTTGTCTACACCCATGTAAAGAGGATAGGCAGGATAGAACCTACCTTTTTGAAAGGGTGGGAGATTCTTCATGATCTCGATGCAGGTAGAGTGTTTCATTGTGTACCATCTTAACAAAAGGGGCCTCTTCCAGCCAAGTACCTCTTCCAATGAGTTCATCACTGAGTTTAGGGTTAATAACACGTACAGATGGAATTCCATTTTTCTTTTATGCAGATGGAATTCCATTTTTCTTTTATGCTGCTTCACTTGAGATGTTTTAACTCGTGCGAATGATCGTGTTCTTGTGGACACTGTTTCTGGTGAGCACAGTTTTCTCGTATGCGAATTTGTTTAATATTAATGTGGAATTTCTGGTATTTTAAGGACATCGATGATATATCTGAGAGAGTGAAGTTTGCTGATGTTACAGTGAAATTAAATTTTCATTGTTGACATGCAATATGTAAACCTTCTACTTTGGCAATCCATTCTCTTACGTCAGTTACATTAGGTTGGGTTCACAGGAGGAAGTAGAGTGACAGTAGTGCTTGTTCATCCACATGGCAGAGGCAGAGTGGATGCAGAAGTGTAATCTTTCTTATGGGCCTTCATATGGATGACACCCTCCCCGGCCAAGGCGGAAGAGTACATATTGAGGTGGATGAAACTGATAGAGTGCAAAGATCAATTAACATGGGAGTCCATCTTGTACCTTGGCTGTGTTTTATGGGGAAGAGGCACATTCAATTTATTGATTCTAATTGGTTATCATTGACTGAGCCCTTATTTCGGCCTCAATTTTGTCTACATCCATGTAAAGAAGATAGGCAGGGTAACCCCTACATTTCTGAAAGGGTGGGAGATTTTTAATCATCTCGATGCAGGTAGCAGTACCATTGTTTTATAGGGACGTTTTCCAGCAAAGTACATCACTGACATAAGGGTTACTAACACCTACAGATGGAATTCCATTTTTCTTTTATACTTCTTCAATTGAGCTTTATTAACTCTTGCTGTTACTTTTCTTTTTGTTGGTACTGTGTTGCTGTAGTGGCATATCTTAAGCACAGTGATGGTATACCTGAGAAAGTGAAGTTTGCTAATGTTACATCTTAATCTTAAGGACAGTGATGGTATATCTGTGTGAGTGAAGTTTGCTAATGTTACAATGAAATCAAATTTTCATCGTTGATGTGCAAATATGTAACTTTTCTACTTTGCCCATCCATTCTCTTACTTCAGTTACATTAGGTTGGATTCAAAGGAGGAAGTAGAGTGACAGTAGTGGTTGTTAATCCACATGACAGAGTCAGAGTGGATTCACAAAAGTAATCTTTTATGGGCCTTCAGATGGACGACACCCCCTCTTCCCGCCAAGGGGTTAATGAAGCTGATAGAGTGCAAGGACCAATTAACACGGGAGTCCACCTTGTACCTCTGCTCTCTGTGCTAATGGGAAAGAGGCACATGTATAAACCCCCAACCCCCCCACCATCCCAAAAAAAGGTACGTACACATACAAATACATTACACACATATATATACACATGTACTTATATGCATGCATGCCTCCTTGCCTAACAGATAGATCGATAGATGGATGAATGGATAGATAGATAGCCAGACAGGTAGAAAAACAGAGTGAGAGACACACACATACACACACACACGTATGTGTGTGTGTGTATGTGTGTATATGTATGTATGTATATATGACATTTGTGATCCTCTAGGTTTTTTGAGAATATCAAGATATCATCAAGGTATATTACCACAAAATCATCTAAATACTCTCGAAAGATATCATTCATCATATGTTGAAAGACGGCTGGAGCATTTGTGAGACCGAATGTCATAACTACATACTCAAAATGCCCATACCTTGTTTGAAATGCTATCTTCTGTTCATCTCTTTCTTTGATCCTGACAAGATTGTAAGCTCCTCGAAGGTCAATCTTTGTGAATAGCTTTTCTTTCCCAAGGTATTCCAAGAGCTCTCATATGAGTGATAGAGGGTATTTGTATTTTATTCAATCCACGATACTCTACACACATTTGAAGAGTCCTATCCTTCTTCTTTACGAATAAGATAGGGGCTTCTACAGGAGACTGAGTGTTTGATAAACCCCTTGGCTAGATTCTTAGCAATAGTCTTACATAATTCTGTAAGTTTCTCTACGGATAGTCTATAGTTTGTTCCAAAAGGTGGTGTGCTCCCTCTTGAAGTTCTATAGCATAACCATCAGGTTTGTGCTTTGGGAGGATATCTACATTCTTCTCAAAGACATCTTGAAATCTTGGTATCGACTAGGTAGCTTTATTGGATCATCTTTCTTGGACTTTTGAGTTGGTATGGCATAGATTATATATGTTGGTTCCTTCCTTATTGCATGCATGAAGGCTTTGGCTCCTACATATGTTGGGTTCTTTTGGATATCCCAACGAGTAATTTTATTCTTCTCCCAATCGATATTTGGATTATTTTTTTTGAGCCAAGGCATTCCAATGATGACAGGGTTTATCAGACTTGATATTAGATTAAAACATGTATGGGAATCATGATCAATAAGGTGTACTCTTAATGGTGTGGTTTCCTTGGTAATATTTTCGAATGCTAAATGCATATGTATACAATTAAACTTCGTGCGATACCATTGAATTTCTCTGGCATGCAAATCTTGGGTTCTTTCACGAAGGATGAACTAGGCGGTTGATTCATTTGAATGCTTCCTTGATTTGCTTGAAGATTCCTTATTCATTCTTGTAATTCTTGGAGTGCGCCTACATGCATGAGATGTATTATCTCGACTTGTGTCTCTCGATGAGTCAGGTCCTTAACTCATTGCAAGAGACTCTGAAGCGATGCCACGATCTATTCAATTGTGTTCTCCATGATGCCTGATCTTGGGTAAGAGCTCGTCTTGACAAAATGTCAAGGGAGAACTAGATTGTGCTCTGACTAGACTAGGCTAGACAAGATTTTGGGATTATAGTTTTGATTACAAGATCACACATGTAGGAAAAATATACAAGAATATGTAACTAATACAAGAAATCCCATAACTCGCGACTGATAGGTATGAATAACTCGGCTAGAAACAATACAAGAGATCCCACAACTTGGGGCCATAGGTATGAAGCAAGATATTTGGATTACAAGAACTCCCTTCAGGGATATGAACTAAATACAAGCAATAACTGGAAAGGATCTCGTACTACGAGATTACAACAGGATAAGACAAGATGTCCAAGATACAAGACTAGAACAAGGGACAAGACTAGAACTCGAATTGGAACTAGAGAGTACTTACTTGGATTACAAGAACTCCCTTCAGGGATATGAACTAAATACAAGCAATAATTAGAAAGGATCTCGTACTACGAGATTATAACAGGATAAGACAAGATGTCCAAGATACAAGACTAGAACAAGGGACAAGATTAGAACTCGAACTTAGAGAGTACTTACTTGGATATTGCGACCCCTTGAGCTCCCAAGACTGACATTGGAAAGACTGAGAATATATGTCGTAAACCCTTCCTTATATAAGTTTTCAAGGGTGGTTCTATAATGATAGTTAAGAATGGATGATGTTATCAATTCAAAACAAGACTTTCGGATATCCAAATCTAGCACATGGTCAGTCGATCTTAGGGGTTTGATGTTGGAGCAAGTCTATGACAAGCCTAAGTATTGGCTTGAGTCCCACAAAGTCATAGAAAAAGCCTTAAAATGAAGACTATGTAAAGTTCACTTGTGAACTACCTCTTGTAACTTTTGAAGAGTTTACTTAATGTAAAAGTAAGAGAATCTTAAGTGGTTGAGTCCACTTGATCAAGAATGGAAAGAGGAGCCACGAATTCGTGATTTGTGGTAGGTAGAGAATCAAATCAATCATTGATTGATTGGAGAGTGATTGAGGGAAGTTAGCTTCCCAAACTCAACTATAAATAGATGGCAGTTTTAGTCGTGGTTAGAGAGACCTATGTGAAGACCTCCAAGAGCTGAGCTTTATGCCATATCAAGGTGTGATTACAAGGCACACATATGTATCAGTAAGTCATTGTATTTTACAAGCAATATACTTTCATTTTCATGATTATTTGAGTTCATCTTTCCATGTTCTTGTGAAGTGTATTCTCACTACCATTACTCTCAGTTTTTCTCAGTTAGCTTGCAGAGATGTTTTCTTTGAGCTTGGTGCATCATTTTCAGTGATTTAACTTGGTAAAGTTAGCTCTATAAGTCTACTATATGCTCACAAATTTTCATGTCATTTGGATGTTGAAATCTTCAGTTATGTTCAGTTGAAGTCAACAGTGTCTGTGCATTTTCACTTCTCTGTCAGGTACCCGACTTTTTCACTCATCTTGTCAGAGGTGTTTCTCAATGGTTACTTATCCAAATTCAGTGATTTAAAGCTTGTTCGATTCAGCTTACTGCCTAGTATAACCATACAAATTTTCATAATCATTGGATTCCTACATTTTGAGTTATGTTGATTTTTCTGCTTACTGGTCTCAAACTGTAGCAGCCCGTGAAAATCGGGATGATGTCATCAGTTGTTAAAAGTCATTCTCAGTGTGTGGTTCATTATTTTTGATGAAATTACTCTTGAAAGTTAGCTCTTTAAGTTACCTAGACTTCCCCAAGAGGAATTAAGCTAATTGCTGCTGTGCTCAGAGAATTATGTAAAACACTGGACAGGTGTATGAACCAAGAATAGCAAGTTTTCACCTTTGAGCTAACTCCAACTTATCTGTTTTGATCTATCTTTTTGAGAGTGATCTTCCAAGGTACATAGGGTTTCTAATACATCCATTGGCAAGCTAAAAGGGCCCACCATATACTCCTGGAGTTCATTTGGCTGGTGTAGATCAAGGATTTTGCAACACCTCTTCATCTTCAAGCACATACTTATCCATCTCTTCACAGTGGTATCAGAGCAAGGTTGGACAACATGGCAGATGGATTTCCTTCATCAATTGACAAATTGGACAGAGGTAACTACTCAGCTTGGTCATTAAGAATGGAAGCCTATCTCCAAGGTAGAAGTTTATATGGTTATGTGGCTGGAGATGAAGTTATGCCAAGTTTCAGGAACAAAAGTCAACCAACACAAGAAGAGCAAGAAAGATTGAGCACATGGTGCTCCAAGGATGCACTTGCAAGGTCTTATCTCCTTAACTCTATCTCAGATTTTTTGTTGCCTCACATTAGAAGTTGTAAGACATCTCAGGAAGTGTGGGATGCACTTGAAGCTTTCTTTTCTTCAAGTACTAAAGCTAGGAAGCATCAACTATGGCTAGATTTCACAACTCTCAAGAAGGCTCCCAAACAAAATGTGATTGATTTTGTCACAAAGCTCAAGGACATAGCGGATCAGTTGGGAAGCATTGGAGAGGTAATAGATGAAGAGCAAATTATAAGGCAGGTCATCAATGGCTTGAAGGCAGATGACAAGTGGGAAGCATTCACCACAGCTATGGATTTGTACATGGACATGCATGTACCTGATTTCAACACACTCATTGGACAACTACTTACTCAAGAGGCAAAGCTTATAAAAAATGGAGAAAGCTCTAAAGGTAATCAATCTTCAGCTTTATACACAGATAAAAGCAAGTCTAAAGATAACAAAGGAAAGGCAAAGAAAGTGGATGATGAAGCAGGCACATATCAAGCTAACTATGCAGGTATAGGAAGACATGGCAGAGGTAGAGGAAGAGGAGGTAGACAAGGCAGGGGGAGATCCCAAGACTCCAACTCATGTTCTATTTGTGGATTAACTAATCATACAACTGAAAATTGCTTTAGGAATTCCAGGAATCAAAGAGGTAGAGGATACAATAGAGGAAGTTATGGCTACTCAAGAGGAAGGTTCAACAACTACCATGGCAACTACAACAACTACAATCATTCAAACTATCAAGGAGGCTACAAAGGAAGGAGAGACTACAATAACTACACAGAAGACTCAAACAAAGAGGATTCATTATTGATCATGAACATGGCTATGCCACAAGGTAAATCTGATGAGCATGTTTTC
Source organism: Ceratopteris richardii (assembly GCA_020310875.1). Lineage (NCBI taxonomy): Eukaryota > Viridiplantae > Streptophyta > Polypodiopsida > Polypodiales > Pteridaceae > Ceratopteris > Ceratopteris richardii. The sequence goes on from CM035407.1 coordinate 164,580,952, forward strand.
TACATAGATTCAGGTTGTTCAAATCATGTGGCAGGAAATGTGGCACTCCTATCAGATTTAGAAGATCCAAGGAATAAGCATGAGGTACAAACAGGAGATGATACAAAACATCCTGTGGAGAAAATAGGCAATGTCAAAGCACCTGATGGAAACATCAACCTACTTAGTAAGGTACTCTATGTCCCTACCATTACAAAGAATTTGATAAGTGTTGGGCAGATAGTAGAGAAAGGGTTGCAAGTCAGGTTCACAAAAGCAGGAGCATTTGTTGAAGATCCAAGTCAAGGATTCAGAAGAATTGCAAAAGGTGAAAAGACAGGTAGATTGTTCACATTTGAATTACAGGACACTAGAAACATTGCTCTCTTTAATTATGGTAGTCAGACACTCACAGAATTGGAAGTATGGCACAAAAGGTTAGCACATATTGGTGAAAGGTCATTAAAGCAAATCTGCAGGGACCAAAGTGTACTTGGACTTCCTAATTTGTCAAAACAACATATGATTTATAAGTGTAGTGCATGTCAATTTGGAAAGTCTCACAGGTTACCATTCATGAAGAAAGGTTATATGCATGGAGATCTCTTGGAGTTGGTTCATACAGATGTGTGGGGACCTAGCAAGGAAGCTTCAATATCTGGATCAAGGTATTATGTTTCCTTTATTGATGATTGCAGCAGATGGACTATCCTATTCTTTATGAAACACAAAGATGAAGTTTTTTCATGTTTCAAAAGATATTTGGCTCTTGTGGAGAATCAAACAGGTAAATCACTAAAAAGGCTAAGGTCAGATGGAGGGGGAGAATACTTCTCCCATGAGTTTGATTCTTTTCTTCAAGAAAGAGGAATCAAAAGAGAGGTAACTACAAGGTACACTCCTGAGCAAAATGGAGTGGCAGAAAGGAGGAAAAGGACAATTGTTGAAGCTGCAAGGTCTATGTTAAATGAAAAGCATTTACCTAATTACTTATGGGCTGAGGCTGTATCTACAGCCACTTACTTGATTAACAGGTTGCCTTCAAAATCCCTTGATGGGATGACTCCATATGAGGCTTGGAATGGAAGAAGACCAAGTTTAGATCATTGCAAAATTTTTGGATGTATTACTTTTGCTCATGTTCCTTCATAGGTTAGAGGCAAGATGGATCCAAAGGCAGAAAGGTGTGTATTTATTGGATATGACAACAATCAAAAGGGCTACAGGTTATACAACCCTACCAACAAAGGATTCTTGGTAAGCAGAGATGTAGTTTTTGATGAGAACAATTCATGGTATGAAGATTCATGCAGGAAGATCAATTTACCATATGATCTTGAAGAAGATTTTCCAAAGCTTGGTAGAGAACAATCAAAGATTGAAGAACAAGACACCTCAGAGGATGATGAAGAATCTCACATGGAAAAGATCAAAGCATGGAAATCTAAAGGTAAAGCAAAATTGCAGGAACTTGGACATGAGGCAGAATCATCACATCATGGCCTAAGAAGATCTATGAGGGAAAAGAAAAAACCAGAAAGGTATGGGTTTGACACCTCATTAGTAACTAAACATTCTATCTACATAGCACATGATATAAACCAAGAGGAGCCATCATCATTTGAAGAGGCCAAAGCAAAATCAGAATGGAAGCATGCAATGAAGGAAGAGATTGAAGCACTTGAGGAAAACAACACTTGGGATTTGGTGCCCAAGACTTCATCCATGAAGGTAATAGGCTCAAGATGGGTCTATAAACTCAAGCAGAATTCTGATGGTTCAATTAACAGGTATAAGGCAAGGCTTGTAGCAAAAGGCTTTGCACAAACTCAGGGAATTGATTATGAGGAGACTTTCTCTCCTGTGGCAAAGATGCCTACTATTAGGGTTTTGCTTAGTATTGCCTCTTCCAAGAATTGGAAGATACTTCAACTAGATGTAAAGAATGCATTCTTGAATGGTTGGATAACAGAAGAGTTATATATGGCACAACCACCTGGTTTTGAGAACCAAGTTTATCCTGATTATGTGTGTAAACTTAACAAAGCATTGTATGGTCTCAAGCAAGCTCCAAGAGCTTGGAATTTCAGGCTTGTTTCATTCTTGCAGGATAAAGGCTATCAACCAAGCAAGGCAGATCCTTCACTCTTTATTAAAAAGAGTAATTCCGAGGTCATCTACCTATGTGTATATGATATTATATTGACAGGAAATGATGCAGATGGTATGAAGAAGATCAAAGATCAGATGAGAGAAGAGTTCAAGATAAGTGATTTGGGTTCACTTACCTACTTCCTAGGTTTGGAAGTTATCTACAAAGATCATGGTTTGTTTCTCACTCAAAGGAAGTACATTAAAGACATGTTGGCAAAATTCAAGATGCAAGATTGTAAGATTGCAGGTACTCCAATGGAGGTCAATCACAAATTGAGCTCACATGAAGGTGAACTCATAGAGGACATCACATCATATCAAAGTCTAGTGGGTAGTCTCAACTATGCCACATTGACAAGAGTAGATATATGTTACAGTGTGAGTGTGCTAAGTCAATTTATGCACACACCAAGGAAACCACATATGGATGCTGCCAAAAGGATTCTCAAGTATCTCAAAGGAACCATAAATGAAGGACTTTATTATCCTTATGTATCTGATTTAGGTTTGAAGCTATTTTCTGATGCAGAAAATAGCTAGAAGATAGAAGGAGCACTTCAGGTTATCTTACCTTTGCAGGTTGAAAGCTTATTTCATGGTCATCCAAGAAGCAACCCACAGTTGCTCTCTCTTCTACTGAAGTTGAATATAGAGGTCTTGCCATAGCTACACAAGAAGCTATGTGGATCAAGACATTATTCAAAGATCTTGGATTGGAGTTTGGAACTCCAACTATTTTTGGTGACAATATGAGTTCTATTCATTTGGCTGCTAATCCTATTTTTCATGCAAGGACTAAACATATTGAAGTTCATTATCACTATGTACGAGAAAAGGTTCTAAGCAAAGAGATTCAAATATCATATGTGTCCACTCATCAACAATGTGCAGATATTCTAACCAAAGCATTGGATGGTACAAAGCTTTGCAAATTCAAGGCTATGGTTGGTTTGCAGGTAATCTTGGAAGATTGAAGACCTCAAGCATACTTGGCTTGAGGGGGAGCTGTTGGAGCAAGTCTATGACAAGCCTAAGTATTGGCTTGAGTCCCACAAAGTCATAGAAAAAGCCTTAAAATGAAGACTATATAAAGTTCACTTGTGAACTACCTCTTGTAACTTTTGAAGAGTTTACTTAATGTAAAAGTAAGAGAATCTTAAGTGGTTGAGTCCACTTGATCAAGAATGGAAAGAGGAGCCACAAATTCGTGATTTGTGGTAGGTAGAGAATCAAATCAATCATTGATTGATTGGAGAGTGATTGAGGGAAGTTAGCCTCCCAAACTCAACTATAAATAGATGGCAGTTTTAGTCGTGGTTAGAGAGACCTATGTGAAGACCTCCAAGAGCTGAGCTTTATGCCATATCAAGGTGTGATTACAAGGCACACATATGTATCAGTAAGTCATTGTATTTTACAAGAAATATAATTTCATTTTCATGATTATTTGAGTTCATCTTTCCATGTTCTTGTGAAGTGTACTACTCACTGCCATTACTCTCAGTTTTTCGCAGTCAGCTTGCAAAGATGTTTTCTCTGAGATTGGTGCATCATTTTCAGTGATTTAACTTGGTAAAGTTAGCTCTATAAGTCTACTATATGCTCACAAATTTTCATGTCATTTGGATGTTGAAATCTTCAGTTATGTTCAGTTGAAGTCAACAGTGTCTGTGCATTTTCACTTCTCTGTCAGGTACCCGACTTTTTCACTCATCTTGTCAGAGGTGTTTCTCAGTGGTTACTTATCCAAATTCAGTGATTTAAAGCTTGTTGGATTCAGCTTACTGCTTAGTATAACCATACAAATTTTCATAATCATTGGATTCCTACATTTTGAGTTATGTTGATTTTGCTGCTCACTGGTCTCAAACTGTAGCAGCCCGTGAAAATCGGGATGATGTCATCAGTTGTTAAAACTCATTCTCAGTGTGTGGTTCATTATTTTTGATGAGATTACTCTTGAAAGTTAGCTCTTTAAGTTACCTAGACTTCCCCAAGAGGAATTAAGCTAATTGCTGCTGTGCTCAGAGAATTATGTAAAACACTAGACAGGTGTATGAACCAAGAATAGCAAGTTTTCACCTCTGAGCTAACTCCAACTTATCTGTTTTGATCTATCTTTTTGAGAGTGATCTTCCAAGGTACATAGGGTGTCTAATACATCCATTGGCAAGCTAAAAGGGCCCACCATATACTCCTGGAATTCATTTGGCTGGTGTAGATCAAGGATTTTGCAACACCTCTTCATCTTCAAGCACATACCTATCCATCTCTTCACATTTGATATGTTTTGGATGCAATGGAAGCATTCGTTTCTCCAAATTTTGAACCAATCATGAGATATAGAAATCACATGGAATCTGAGGTTCATGATGGTTTTCTTTGTCCGTGACACAATCTGCATCTTCATGAGGTCGTCATCCATTCGTGTTGTCTTATCTACAAAGATCTTACCATCACGATAAAAGGCCTTTTTCCCTTCTCTCCTAGCTTGCAGTATTTGAGGCATGCATGTCCGTCTGTGCTAAATTTGCATCTCTGTTAGGTCCTCATCCATGAAAAGGGATTCTCTTAATACTCCTTTGAGTATGGGTCGCTAAAGAAATCAACCTTCGTCTTTGTAGTATTTATCTCAAGAATTAATGCACATAGTCTAGAGGTGTCCTTACTTGCTCTCCAAGCTTGAGCAAATGGCATATCCTCATATCCTAGCTTATGACATAACTCTTAGGCATCTGCATGAGAAGAGGTTCCTTTTGGAAGGCCTCTGATTCTTATGTTGAAGGGTCGAGCTTGTTTGGGATTTTCCTCCTCAGACATGTTTTAAACTTTGAACCACTCTTCTTTTTTTGTATCTTCTTTGAGCTCTTTTATTATGCTCCTTTGTACTACTTCTACCCAATTGTCGCATGTCTTTTCTATGTTTGTTTTTCATTTTTGTCTAATTTCTCCTTTGAAGTCATAGATTTTTGTGACTTCTCCATCTTGTTTTGAGTCCCTTTTTGTTTCAATATTGTCCATCTTCATTTGGAGGGCTTTATTTTGTTCCTCCAATACTTTGTTTTATTCCTCTAGGACTCTGATTTTCTAAGATAAGTTTTCTACTTCTTGGTTCAAACTTTTTTTTGATTCTTTTTTTGCCTCCATGGTAGCTTGATAAGTCATTTGTTCTATCTCCCTTTTGTCTGTTTGGTGCCATTTTAAAAGAGTAGCTTGCAAAAATTGAAAAGGTTTTTCCACAGAACCCTAATATGCCATGCTTAATGTAATCATTGCATGCTAGTTCAAAACCCTAAAAAAATGTTCAAAAACCTAAAAAATTGATGGAACCAACAATTTGTAATCCTAAAAATATGGTAAAGATAGTTATTCAAAATCCTAGGTAATAGTTTGAAACCCGAATGTTTGACAAAAGTAGTAGTACGAGAGAGAGTTGGAGATCAATAGGGAAGGGGTGAGGTAAGTTCCTGTCAGGTAGGGTTCGCAACAAGAAGGGATGGGTAACATGGTTTGCAATAGGGAGGGATGGGCAAGAGGGTTCACAATAGAGGATGGAGGGTATAAGATGGCCACAGACACACACACACACACACACACACACACACACACACACAGAGAGAGAGAGAGAGAGAGAGAGAGAGAGAGAGAGAGAGAGAGAGAGAGAGAGAGAGAGAGAGAGAGAGAGAGAGAGAGAGAGAGAGAGAGAGAGAGAGAGAGAGAGAGAGAGAGAGAGAGAGAGAGAGAGAGAGGAGGGAGGGAGGGAGGGAGGGAGGGAGGGAGGGAGGGAGGGAGGGAGGGAGGGAGGGAGGGAGGGAGGGAGGAGGGAGGGAGGGAGGGAGGGAGGGAGGGAGGGAGGGAGGGAGGGAGGGAGGGAGGGAGGGAGGAGGGAGAGAGGGAGGGAGGGAGGGAGGGAGAGAGGGAGGAGAGAGAGAGAGAGAGAGAGAGAGGAGAGAGAGAGAGAGAGAGAGAGAGAGAGAGAGAGAGAGAGAGAGAGAGAGAGAGAGAGGAGAGAGAGAGAGAGAGAGGAGAGGAGGGAGGGAGGGAGGGAGGGAGGAGGAGGGAGGGAGGGAGGGAGGGAGGGAGGGAGGGAGGGAGGGAGGGAGGGAGGGAGGGAGGGAGGGAGGGAGGGAGGGAGGGAGGGAGGGAGGGAGGGAGGGAGGGAGGGAGGGAGGGAGGGAGGGAGGGAGGGAGGGAGGGAGGGAGGGAGGGAGGGAGGGAGGGAGGGAGGGAGGGAGGGAGGGAGGGAGGGAGGGAGGGAGGGAGGGAGGGAGGGAGGGAGGGAGGGAGGGAGGGAGGGAGGGAGGGAGGAGGGAGGGAGGGAGGAGGGAGAGAGAGAGAGAGAGAGAGAGAGAGAGAGAGAGAGAGAGAGAGAGAGGAGGGAGGGAGGGAGGGAGGGAGGGAGGGAGGGAGGGAGGGAGGGAGGGAGGGAGGGAGGGAGGGAGGGAGGGAGGGAGGGAGGGAGGGAGGGAGGGAGGGAGGGAGGGAGGGAGGGAGGGAGGGAGGGAGGGAGGGAGGGAGGGAGGGAGGGAGGGAGGGAGGGAGGGAGGGAGGGAGGGAGGGAGGGAGGGAGGGACGGAGGGAGGGAGGGAGGGAGGGAGGGAGGGAGGGAGGGAGGGAGGGAGGGAGAGATTCCCTTTATTACGTGGTGAAAGAAACAAGTTGGAAATTCTTACCCTAGGTTTTATCGGCTAGTGGGTGTCTAGTCCCGTACATGTTATTTGTTGAACACAAATTATATAAAAAAGTGTTTTTTTCTTGTTGAAGAAACAGTGAACCAAAAAAACCCAATTTTGAGGATGAGAAATCTAGTTCTTGTCGATAAAAAAACACGAGAAGACCTGCAGAACAAGCCCTTGATGGTAATCATTTAGGATATTCCTTTGGATTAATACGTGCACTAAAGCATTAGCATAATATCTACGCATCTTTAGATTAATTTTTGATCACTTTTGATGCTGCAACACTATTAAGACTTTCTTCATTGAAGCCTAACTATGTAGGGATGATATGAAGAAATTCGAATTCGGTATTGTTTGAAAAGTTTCCCCCTGGACCTTATTGCTCTTCAAAATCTTTCTCTGGAACTTATTACTCCCTTGAAATCCTAGGCATATGTAATGTGTGTGCATGATCTGCTATTCAAATTCGAAGTGATGAGCATGCAACAACGTGCACATTCAAATTTGGAACCACGTAGGTGCTAAAGGAAAGCGTGGAAACTTTAGCTAAAAGAACTTAAGTTGCAGTGTGCACCTTTGTGGGTTTAGAGAAAGGAAGTCGAGAGGGGGGAGATTTGAGGGGCAAAATCTATTGCATTTCGGACACTCAATGCAAATCGAAAGTTGGCATCCTGTTTGCCATCACTCCGTAATGTCTCTATGTCTCATGCACTCTTTTCACGCCAACCTCTTGAGTGCTCTATGTTTTCATAGCAGCAGTGTCCTTTTCTCAGGTCGATATGGACCTTACTCTTTAGAAGAACCACCGGTAGCCACGACTCTGATACCATTGATCTACAGGAGTGGTGCAACAAGAAAGAGAGAGTGGAGCAGGAGAGACTTTTGTCTGTACCATAGTGAGAATGAAGGAGGAAGGGAGATAAGGTAGAGAGAAACTAATTCTCTCTACACGTCTGCACAGATACAAATAATGAAGTTGTGCCTACTTCATTATGTGACCAAAAGGTCCTTTTATGCAACCTTAGGAAGCTTTCAACCAATGAAAATGTACATGAAGATGAGGATAAGATATCCTTTTAGATAGAGGAGATTCATATGTCATGATTCTTATAAGTTCATAGCCAATAGTCAAATCCATATTTGAGTAACATGTAGTATCTCCTTTTAGGGCAAGATCACATGATGCCTAAAAGGCAATGCCCCTTTGATAGCAATCCCTTGCACAATGGCCATACTTGCCACAAATGAAGAAACCTTTTGAGCTTTGGTTGTCTCTATTCTCGTTTAAATTTCTTCCTCTTCCTCTGAACTTTGCCTCTTCCTCTTGATGAAGCGTATTTGAGTCCTAGATCTTGATCAGGATCACCATTTGATCCTCTCCCTTGTCTACCTCTTCCTCCGCCTTGGTTCCTTCCTCTTCCTCTGCCTTTACTTGCATAGAAAGCTTGGGCCTTATTGTCCTTTGCGACTGAGCCTCCAATATTCATCTCCTCAATGACCATCAAGGCCACCAATTGCTCAAAGTTTGAAAGAGTATCTCTATCATACACAGATATTGTAAAAGCCTTCCACTTCTCATCATCCCTAAGCCCATTCAAGGTGTGCACAACTAGGTCATCATCATCTATGTGACAACCTATCGAACCCAATACATCATTGACCTCTTTGATTTTTAAAATGTAGTCATTTATATTGCTACTAGGTTTTTTCCTCAAGTTGTTGAGTTCATTCTTCAATTAAATCTTTTAGGCTTTGCTTGAAGTGGAGTAAACACTTTCTAGGGTTTCCCATACTTTCATGGAGGTGTTTGGATCTTATATATGCACTATCATGAAATTGCTAGCATACTGAGATAATATGAAAATTAATCTCTTATCTCTCTCATTCCATTCTCTAAATTTCCTTAATTGATTAGGAGTTGGATTCTTTCCTAATCTAGGTCTTGCATGTGTATCTCTAATGAGACACCATAATCATTTCCATATGAGATAGCTAGAATTCTAAATCTCCATGATTGATAATTTTTCTTGTCCAACTTCTCGGTTTGAGTGTTATATTTTGACATGATGAACTTTGATGCACTCTCCTAGATCCCGTTGATGCACAAGAAGTGAGAAACAACAATAGATGTTACCTCAGTACTTCACAAGTACCAAATACGTGAGGTTGATGCTCTCCTTCTTCACTAATAGAATCTTCTTTGCTTGGTGTGTGCTTTTCATCTTGATCCCCTAACTCTCCTTCCTTCAAGGTTCTTCAATGGCTTCTCCTAGTCCTTCTTGAATGCTTTTGCATGTCGAAAAGCTTTGATACCATTGGCGGGAGAATAACCAACTTCGCAATGTAGCCGATAAGCATAGGTGGCCTCAAAAGCATACTCTCAAAACCACTGTTCACTCAAACTACTGGTTGTATGAAGTCTTGAGGATTGAACCCAAGAGATTTTTCACGCATAAACTAAATACAATGACCTTACTAATGTGAGTTATTAGACTCAAAATTCTAACTTTTATTGTGAGGATCACTACATTCAAAGTAGATAAGTTATAGCCTTTACTAGGCATATGCACAGACCACTACTCACTTTTGGAATTTGTTGCTTTCAGAATATGCAGAGATTGAACATGAGCATCGGGCAAACTTTAGATCACAAGAATAGCTTTCTAACAAACCAAAGATTATAAGAAATGATTTCGATTTGATAAGGGGACTTTGTTCAACACCTAGAGTAATCTAACTCTTACACACAAAAAATTATGTGTTAGGTATGGTTGTAAAACTCTAATCAAACAAGCAAAATGGGGGCTTGCTTAGCTTAGGGGCCTACTAGCTTGCTTCCCAAACTTTACTCACACAGGCAGGGATCTCACATTTGAAGTACATTGTGTGTTTATATAGATTTGAAAAGATTCCTTATAAGCTAGGAATCACTTTTCCTAAATTATAGGCTTTATTACACCCAAGTAAATTAATGATTTATGGGTGTTGTGAGGGGGACTCCACAAATTTAACCTTGATTTCTTGTGCTTGACATCTTCCTTCATGTTGGTCCAAGTGGCATCCATCCAATGGTCCAATATTGCACTAAGGATGAATCTTGAATTTCAATAGAATATCCTATAAAAATTAGGAAACCCACAAAAAAATTGTATGTCTCAAACACATGAAGATGCTTGTCAATCAAGGATTCCTTTCTTTGAGACAATGTACCCTACAAAATCCACTTCTATTTGATGGAAAGTTCTGGAGAATATCATGATGTCATCAATGTATATAACCTCAAAATCATCTAAATATTATCAAAATATATAATTCATCATATGTTGAAAGATAGCATGAACATTTGTGAGATAGAATGGTATAACTACATATTCAAAATGCTAGTACCTTGTTCGAAATGTTGTCTTTCGTTCATCTCCTTCTCTGATTCTGATAATATTGTAAGCTTCTCGAAGGTCAATCTTTGTGAATAACTTTTCTTTTCCAAGGCTTTCAAAGAGTTATGATATAAGTGGTAGAGGATATCTATTTTTTTAGTGGTTTTATTCAGCCCACATTTGGAGAGTCCCATCCTTCTTTACTAATAGAATAGGGGCTCTTGCTAGAGACTTTGAGTATTTGATAAACCCTTTAGCTTGATTCTCATCAATATTCTTGTGTAGTTCTATAAGTTCTCTAGGGATAGTTCGTAGATTGGTCCAAAGAGTGGTTGCTCTCCCTCTTTAAGTTCTATGGTGCAATCATAAGGTTTATCATAAGGTTTGTGCTCTAGGAGGATATCTGCATTCTTCTTTTTAGAAACATATTGAAAATCTTGGTATTGATTTGATAGCTTCACTAGATCATCTTCCTTGGACGCTTCACTTGGTACGACATAGATCATATAAATCGGTCCCTTCCTTAGTACATGTATGAAGGCAATGGCTCCTACATATATCAAGTTCTTCCGAATATCTCGATGAGTGATTTTATTCTTCTCCAAATTAATCTTTGGATTATGTTTCTTTAGCTTGCGCATTCCAAACATAATAGAACTTATTGGAGTTGATATTACATTGAAACATATGTGGGAATCATGGTCATGAAGGTCCATATGTAGGGTCTCCTTTACAACTGGACTTCCTTAGTTCTCTACTCTACTTGAGAGACTGTAAATCTAGATTTTGTTCTCTTGTTGGGACAATTAACTACAATATGGATAGGGTTTCCAGAGTAGAAGCATAGCTTGTTATCTTTCCTTGTTTCTCCTGTGGGGTTAGAGATTGGAAGCTAGTTACATCTATCTACATAGTTTCACGCATATGCTCTTCTCTAGGAGTGGGTTCGAAGGGTTTCCATTAACAAAGTCTTCCTCCTACTTGAATTTTCTTGTTTCCTTTCAAAAAGGTGGTTATCACATTGAATGGATTGGATGATGTATTCATTTGATTTCTTAACCTCTGGCATTGTGAGGAGAAGTTCTTTCACATCATATCTTAAACCCCATCTAATTTTTCTCATGAAATAGTCCTCATGCCAAGTGAGATTGCATATGAGCTTCCTAAATTTTGATGCATAGGTAGAGGTAGGGCAGCTGCCTTTAAATAGCTTTGAAAGTTTTGTTTCTGCCTCTCGAATTGTGTGTACATCTCCAAATGTGGTGGCAAACTCTCCGAGAAATCCCTCATAGTCATGAAGTATTGTCATGTGCTTCTTCAAGATTGGGGCAAACCATGATAATGCTTGACCATAGAGCAAGGTTCCAATAAAACTTACCTTGATGCCTCATCAAGGTATCTATTAGATTGCATACAAATGTACACTTTAACTTGCTAGAGAAATTCACGGAACTTCATGCAATCACCATCAAACCTTTTTGGCATGCAAATCTTTGGTTTCCTTAATGAAGGATGAACTAGGGTGTTGATTCAATTGAATGCTTCCTTGATTTGCTTGAAAGATTCCCAATTCATTCATGTAATTGTTGGTTGAGTGCACCTACATATAATAGATGTCCCATCTCGACTTGTGTATGTTGATGAGTTAGGTCCTCGACTCTTTGTTGGAGACACTAAAGCGATGCCACAATTTATTCAACTATGTTCTCTATGATGCCTAGTCTTGGATAGATGCTAGTCTTACCAAAATATCAAGGGAGCACTAGATTGTGCCCTCTGACTAAACTGTACAAGGTTTCAAAAATATAGTTATGAATACAAGATCACCCTCAGAGAGGAAATAGTACAAAAATATGGAACTATTACAATAAGTCCCATAATAAAAAATATACTTATGAATACAAGATCGCCCTCAAAGAGGAAATAGTACAAGAATATGGAAGAAATACAATAGTGCAAGGATTGTTAGGTATGGATTAGTGAACTAGAAAGGATACAAGGTATCCCACAATTAGAGATCGTAGGTATGAAGCAAGACATCTAGGTTACAAGAAATCCCTTGAGAAAGGTGAACTAGATACAAGGAATAACTTGACAAGATCTCGTACTACAAGATTAGAAGAGAACAAGACTAGATATCCAAGAACTATACTATTTAGGGCTAAAACAAGGAACATGAGAAAATTTAGAACTAGAACTTCAAAAGTACTTGCTGATTGTGACTCCTTGATCTCCCAAGACTTGGATTGGCAAGATAGAGGATGTATGTGGCCAAGCCCACCTTATATAGTTGTTCAAGGATGGTATTCAAGAATAATTATAAATTGATGATATCAGTAATTAGAAACATGACCTTTGGATATCAGAATCAAGCAAGTAGACAATCAATCTTAGGGTTTTGGCATGTTTCTGGCGTGATGGAAGCATTAGTCTTTTCAACTTATGAACGAATCATGAGATACAGAAAGTCACATGGAATCTAAGGTTCAAGATGGTTTCCTTTGTGTCCATTACATGATCTGAAATTGACTAGTAAAATATTAGAATGAACTTGATGGTCATAGTTACAAATTAGTCGGATCTAAGAAGAATCATGTGTAGTAAAAGTTAAAGAATATGTTTTGAGGATTCCTTTTGCCTAGAATCCTTACTTGACCATTGGATTGCAAAGTGCTATATGTCATGGACACAAGGGAAACCATCCTAAACCTTATATTCCATGAGAATTTATATATCTCATGATTGGTTCAAAATTTGGAGAAAGTAATGCCCCCATCACATTTAAAACATGCCAAAACTCTCAGAGCAACTCTCTATTTGCTTGATTATGACACCCGAAGGTCTTGTTTTGAGTTGATCATATCATCAAGGATATCATCAAGCCATAATGACCCTGGATCCGCCCTTGAAAACCTATATAAGGAGGGGTTGGCCACATATATTGTAGTCTTGTGGATACCTGTATTGGGAGCTCAAGGATTCATGATCTCTAAGTAAGTACTTTCTAGGTTCTAGTTCGAGTTCTAGTCTTGTCCTTTGTCCTAGTCTTGTCTAGTCTAGTTTCTTGGACATCATATCTTGTCATGTTGTATTCTCATAGTGCGAGATCCTTTCCAGTTATTCTTTGTATCTAGTTCATCTCCTTGAAGGGGGTTAATGTAATCCATATATCTTGCTTCATACCTACGGTCTCAGATTGTGGGATCTCTTGTATGATGTCTAGTTATATTATCCATACCTATCAGTCCAGAGTTGTGTGACTTCTTATATCATTTTACATATTTTTGTATTATTTTCCCTATATGGCTGATCTTGTAATCAAAATTATAATTTTGAAATCTTGTCTAGTCTAGTCAAAGGGCACAATCTAGTGCTCCCCTAACATTTTGGCAAGACTAAGTACATCAAGTTCATGTGAAGAATGATGGTTTCCCTATCCATACTCAAAAATATTGAATTTGCTTTGAATGATATATATAAGAAGCTCCAATATTTTGAAAGGAGGTTATATCAAGGTGATCACTCAATTGTACAATTTGCATCAGACTTCAAAAATTTATTTCATGGATCCAAATATCAAGAAGACTATCTACTTAATCAATTTCAAAGTGGTCTCAAAGATGAAATAAAGGATTTTTTACCCTCTACATATCAGTTAAATACTTTAGATGAGGCTATCAAGCAAGTAGTTGAATGTAAGAATCAAGTATTCGAGGACAACCATGTTCAAGATGAAGTTGTGTTTAAGAATGAAGATGATCTTGCCCAAGTTTCTCAACCATCGATCTGTGAGGATAGAAAAAGTGCAACTATTAATGTGAAGAACATATGTGATGATGTGAAGCATGCCCAAGGTAAATACTTTCAATTCATGAATGCAATTGAGTGTGATAATAGGTTGTTGATGAGAAAGATAAATAAGGAAACCTCTATTAGAGATATAGGATACAATTTTACCGTTGTTTCAAAACAGCATATGTTAGAAGAAACTCAACAAGAACCCATGAAATTGAATGACATCAAGGTGAGTTGACTTATACAAAAGGAATGAAAACATCGGAAGGATAATGGATTATGCTTTTATTGTGGAGACCATGATCACATGGTATTCAAATTTCCTAAGAAGAAGAAACGAATTGGGTTCGAGACTTCCACAATTACCATTCACATCAAAAGGATCATCATCAAAGTCAAAAGAGGAATACATTCCATCATGAGAATCTTCCCTTGATTATGTACATAGATATACTACAAAGCCTTTTCATTTTCATCATGGATATCCATCATCATTGTGTTCTAGTACCACATATCAAGAAATCTACAAAGACCAAGAGCTATGAAGATTCTAGTTCTAGAAGATGTCATAGTCATATAACCGATCCTCATGGAACTCGTCACTTGAGGAGAGGTGATGTCATGGACACAACAAAAACCATCCTAAACCTTAGATTCTATGCAAATTTATATATCTCATGATTGGTTCAGAATTTGGAGAAAATAATGCACCATCCCATCTGAAACATGCCAAAACCATAAGATCGACTGTCTTTTGCTTGATTCTGAAACCTGAAGGTCTTGTTTTGAGTTGATGACATCATTGATGGCATCCTATTCTTGTCTATTCTAGTTTCTTGGGCGTCCTATCTTATCCTATTGTAATCTTATAGTGCACGATCCTTTCTAGTTATTCCTCATATCTAAATCATATCTTAGAAGGGATTTCTTGTAATCCAGATTTCTTGCTTCATACATATGGTCCCAAGTTGTGGGATCTGCTGTATCATCTCTACTCGAGTTATCCATACCTATGAGTCTAGGGTTGTAGGACTTCTTGTATCAGTTACATATTCTTGTATTATTTTCCCTACATAGGTGATTTGGTAACCAAAAGAACAATTCTCAAATCTTATCTAGTCTAGTGAGAGGCACAATCTAATGCTCCTCTGACACTATATAGGTGTAGAGGAATCCATTCTAGAGTGCAATAAGTAATATTCAAAAACTCATTTTCTAGAATAAATTTCTTTAGGCCAATAATAATCATAGTAGCCTATCAAAGTGACATGTTTTGCACTACAATGTAAAGTTAGAGTGCCTTTGATAAACTTAAGCACTCACATTCCACTTTTCCAAATTTCTTAATCTATTTAAATTGTAGGCTTTATGTTATTTCATACATTGACCACTTCTTGCATGTTGATATAGCAAGTATTATATGAATACTGGGCGTGGTAGGGGCAAAGAATCCTCACAGTCAAATCCTTCCACTTGCTTGTATCCCTATGTCCATGAAATAAATAAAGATTTTCATTTTTCAAGACTACAACCATATTTATATGTTGCCTTCCAGATCCATTTTGGTTCCAGTAATCTTCATCTTTTTAGGTCTATCTACTAGCTCCCATTTCCATTCTTCATAATGCTATCATACTTAAATTTCATTGCTTCCTTGAACTACTTCAATGCTACTTGCATCTTTGAACTCCTCCATAATTTCAACCATCAAAACCATATTGACTATGTTTGGAGAGATCCTTAAACACTCCTCTATTCTTATTGATCATCTAAGCCCATATGCACTATTTTCAATTAGATTATGCATAGAATTCCTACTATGATGAAGCTTCTTCACCCAACAAGAAAATTCTTTCATTGATGGTGGCAAGATGTTGGATTTTTGTTTGCTCATCATCATGATATTATGCTTCCTCTTTTGTAGCTTGATGGATAGTGCTTGGCTCAACTCCAAAGTGGATTATCTCTAGTTTTTTTGATAAAGTAGAGGTACCTTGCTCTTCCTCCATTACATATAGCTACTCCTTGCACATCACATCCTAACTCATAAATGCCTTCCTTACCACTAGGCCATATCTAATATGCCTTTTTCTTCTCACTACAACCAAGAAATATAAATTTCCTACTATTTTACTGTGGATTTTTTCTATCTTGATATGGAATGTGTGTATAATATGAAACCAAATCTTTTGAAATGGGAAATTTAGATTGAGTTATTAGAATAGGAATCGAGTAGTGTCTTTTTATTGATTTTTCTAGTGTATCTTGGGTTAAGAATGTAGAAAGTAGTGTAAAAGAGATCAATAGACGTTGGCTACAAAGTGGGGCACAGTAAAAGACGTCTAATTTACATGTTTTGGTCAACCTCAACTTAAGGAGACGTTTCAAAGTCTTGTCATCCATCTATTTTGCTAGGTCTACATAGAAAATTAGTTGGAGAGTCCTAGGATCCACCTATTTCAAATGTTTATGCAATGGATGCCCAATTTGCACATAGCAAAAATTGAATTAGGTAGGGAGGTTTTAATCCACCCTTATTATTCTTTCCGTAGTTGCACTTGATTTAGTATTTCATGTGCAAAACTAGGTAATGTTAGAATGATTTGGGCAAGGATTAACCCACACATAGATTCCCCTCTTTTTAGATCCATTTCAATAATAGAACTCTTTCTGATAAAGATGCAAATCAAAGAGATGAAGGCCATGATTGATGAGACTAATCATGGAGAATGGAGGAATACTCCACATATTTTACTCACATATTTTTTGGAGGACAAAAATGTTAAAGGGAGGAAGCATGTTGTATAACTAGGGTTGATTACATGGATTCCAAGGGTAAAGACCCCTGGGTTTCCTAGAGAAACTCTTGGAAAACCTTTGGAGAACCCTTGGATTTTATTTATGAACCCTTGGGAATTGAATGGTTTGAGCCTTACAATATTTATCCTAAGGTTTGCACGGCTTTTAATTGAATAATTGAATCCAAGAACTTTTGAGGGTCTATGTACAAGTTTAGAGTTTCTCTCTTAAGGAACCATGTGATTTCAAGTGACATCATGTGATTACATGTGTGCCCATGTGATTTCTTGACTTAGAAACCCATGTGAGGAAACCTTCTTGGGAAACCATGTGACTTGTACAAATGGAAGGCCTAGATCCCTTTGACCATAGGTATCTATATGGATGGAGTTGGTTGGGCAAACATATGCATCTCTCACCGATTGTGGGCTTAGTCTTGTTAGGATAGTATTCTCTTGGTCTTGCTAGACTTAGAGTAGTTTTTCATAAGACGTATGGTCAAAAGCGAGGCATTACGACATAGCTTTTGAGTTGAGGCTATTATGTGTGTAGCCTATGTATTTAAGAGGTGATCCACCAAAGCATTGAAGTATATCACTCGATATGAGGCTTGGCATCATCACAAGACATTGTTTTCTTCATCTAAATGATTTTGGGTGTTTAGTATATGCATTAATTCCTAAAAAACAATGCAAAAAAATAGATGAGAAGGCTATGAAAGGTATTTTTAATGATCATAGTTCTAAAAACAAGTACTATCATCTATATCATTGACATACTAAATGCATTTCGGTTATTCATGATGTTTTTTTATGGAAGATGCAACTGAGGGCTTAAGTTCATCTACCAAGGAGACATCAATTAGCTCAATGGATGTACATGACACCTTGTTGCCTCTTTTTACAAGTAATGATTCAAGTTTTGGTCTTTGTGAGGTTATCTCTTAGCCTTTACAAGTTTCAAATTTGGATGGAGAACATTCCGTTTCTAATGCAAATTTACATGATGTAGTTATTGATGAGAGGACCGACATAGAAGAGGCAAAATCTATGCCTAAATGGTTGACATAGACTTTGAGAGAGAGAAATTAGATGCATATTTGTTGGATTTCAAGGTCTATGGAAGCACATGAACAACACAAGGAAGAAGAGGAAGCTTGGAGAACTAGATAATGCTTATTGTATTACCAAGTGAATGTACAAATGTAATTCAACCATTAGGGCTATAGTCATATATACGAGTCAGAGAAAAAACCTCCAATAGAGGGATAAAGGTGCCCCGACCGTCCTAAGTGTGTTCATATACATCACTGCTAAAAAATATAAACAAGAATCTTATGCAATGGCTCTCTCTAGTCTTCGTGATGAGGATGAGCATGTTTCTTTTGATGAAACCCAAAATTCAAAAAATTTGATGGCCACTATGCAATTAGAAGATGATGCTATTATGAAGAATGGTATTTGATATTTATGTGATTTTCCTCCAAGCAAAAGGCCATTGTCACTAAATGGGTATACGAGTTGAAATGTAAGCCTCTTAGAACAATTCATAGGTATAAGGCTGGGCTTGTCTTGATAGGTTATGCTTAAGAGAAAGGCATTGATTTTGATGAGGCTTTTGCTCCTATGTGCTGAATGACATTGTTCATGCATTTGTGCACTTTCAGCTCATCATGGTTGGAATGTACATTATTGGACATTAAAAAGAAATTTTTGAGTGTGGTTCTACATGAAGAAGTGTAATTCATCCCCATGGTTTTGTCCAAAACACATATGAAATCAGAATGTGCAGGTTGAAAAGGCATTTTATGGTTTGAAGTAAGCACTACATAGGCATGAAAGATACATGCCTAGTTCTAGCACATGGATTCAATGGAAATCCAAGTGAGAGCATCTTTTATCTTAAGCATGTAGATAATTTAATTTTAACCATTGTTGTATATCTTGATGATATGATGCTCATTGGTCCCAATGAGAATCATAATATTGTATTTAAGGCTGATTTGCATGCCACTTTTGAGATGTCAGATTTGCGGCATTTGCATCCATATTTTTTTGGGCATCCAATTTATGCAAATTGATGAGGGAATAACCTTGTGTCAAATAAAATATGTTGACACATTATCACAATGTTTTGGCCTTGAAGATTGCAAAAGTATTTCCACTACCATGGAGACAGGTTTATGGTTGTGTCTTCATGATGCTAGAGATCCACTTGATGTTGTTGTGTATTATCAAGTTATTGGATGCTTGATTTACTTATCCATAGCTCGGCCTCATATTTAGTTTGTTGTCTCATAGGTGAGAAGGTATATGCAATACCTAGGTGTCAAACATTGGCAAGTAATTAAGTGCATGTTTTCATTACTTGAGTGGTACTCAACTACTTGGATTGTTTTATCCCAAGGAGGATCATTATGGCTAGATTTACATGATTTTTCTAAACTAGATTGAGCTTGTTGATATAACACTAGTATGCTTGCTAATGTTTTTTGCTTCACACTTGGTAGCTCCTGTGTATATTGGTTGAGAAAGAAGTAGCCTACTATGGCCACTTCTAGTTGTGAGGTTGAGCATAGAGTAGCTATGACAACGCCTCTTGAGTGTATAACCCAGATGCCTTTTTCTTGATCTAGGTATTGGTCAGTCTACTGCCACCACCATCTTTACTAATGGTTAGATGGCATCGGCATATGCAAGGAACCATGTGTTACATGCTAGCACAAAGCACATTGAGGTGCACTACCATTATGTTAGGGAGAGAATCTCTGTTGGAGAGATCAGTTTGGACTATGTACCCACACAGGATAATGTTGCAGACCTTTTCACAAAGGCTCTTCCTAGGGAGAAGTTTGAAGCTTTTCATAAAGCTTTGGGCTTTCTTTCTTTTAGGAATTGATTTTACTTAGTACTTTCTTATACATGAGTGTTAAGTCCTTGTTCATTGCATCACTATGAGAGGGGATGTTTTGATATGTTTTGGTAGTGATGTGTGTAAACACAGACCATCGAGAAAATTTTTTCCCTCTTTAGGAGGGTTTTTCCCTATGGATTATTTATATGTCTATAACCTGAATGGGTCACTTATCTTGTTAACCTCACTTGATAATGCATTCAATATTGTGTTGTTCTCTAAGTTTATTCTTCTTCCTTGTGTGATTGATGTGCTTCCATAGACCTTGTGTTGATATATTTAGGTAGTGATGTGTGTTGATACGTAGTGATGTGTGTGAACACACTAGGACCGCCGGGGCACTTTTTTCCCTCTTTAGGAGGTTTTTTTCCCCCGGCTTTTATATACGCCTATTGTCCTAATGGGCTACTTATCTTGTACATTCTCTAGTAATACATTCAGTATTGTGTGTTTGTGCTTCAAGCTTCTTCTTCTTCCTTGTGCTGTTCGCGTGCTTCCGCAGACGTCTATCTCCAACAATTGGTATCAGAGCAGGTCGTCGCTTCATCTAGGGCGCCGTCGACACTCCTCCGCTTGTAGTCTCAGAATCGCACGAATTTTGGTGAGCATACTCAGCGTGTTTCCGAGATCAAAACATCTTCACTTTGTGGTGCCGAAATCGCGATCTGAGCTCGTTTTGGCCTCCGAACGCACTATCGCAGTGCTTGTGCAGGCTATTTCTTCTTTTTGTGCCAAAGGTATATACCAGTTTCTGTTCGCCAGTTTAGGCGTCTTGAAGTCTGCTACAGGTCTAGCAGAACTTGTCTGGGCAGTTCTGTTCAACTTTTTGAGATACAATCAATTTTCTGCATCAAGGTATTTTAGTCACCGGCCATGGCTGAAAGCAGTGATGTATTGCGTATGTTGGCTGTTGAGGATAAGTTGGATGGTACCAACTACCCATTATGGGCTTATATGATGCGACATGTTTTGGTTGCAAAAGGATTGTGGAACATTGTGCAGGGTGTTGAAAGACGTCCTGTTACACTTGTAACGACAGGAACTGCAAATACAGGTGCTGGAGCTGATGAAGATGGTGTCAAAGATGATATTCCACAGATTCTTGTTCGTGCTGCTGTTTCTGTTGCACCTATTGCAGAGCAAATTTGTTGGGATGGCAGAGATGCCCAGGCATATGCATTGATAGATTTGTCTGTCAAACGTGCCATTATTCCTCATATTCGCTCTTGTAGAACAACTAGGGATGCTTGGGATACACTTACCACATTGTACCAAGCTAGGAATGAGGCTCCTGTTGCTTACCTCCGAAAACAGTTGGAGAGTGAGCACATGAATGAAGGTGATTCTATGGACAATTTTTTGACAAAGATCAAGGATTTGGAAGAATACTTGATTTCTACTAATGAGGTTATACCAGATAGCTCACTTGTGCAGACCATTCTGAATGCTCTTCCTGATTCATATCAGAGTTTTGCTTCTACTCTTTGGTTGATGATGAAAGGCAATCCGAATGCCTTATCATTTGAGGAGTTAGTCTCTGTTCTGTTGCAGGAAGATCAGTCCAGACAGAACAGGTCCATTATGCGTGTTGCAGATCAAGCTTTCCTGGCTAGTCAGAAGGGCAAAGGAAAATGGAGCTCTTCTACTAGTAAGCAGAAATCTGCAAATGCTGCACATTGGAAGAATCAGGATAAAGATGAGAAGAAATCAGAAAAGCAGAAATTGTTTTGCAAGTACTGTAAAGGGAATGATCATATCATAAAGAACTGTCCAAAACTGGCTGCAAAAGAGGCAAAGAAAAAGGAGGCTGGAATGGTTGGTGCAGAAGCCTCTACACCAAAAACAGAGTCTGCTAATCTTGTGCAGGAAGAAGAATGGGCATTTACTACTGTTTGCATTTTTGACCCATCTTCTCATGAGCAGTGCATGTCTGCAGTGGACTCACATGTTTGGTACTTTGACAGTGGGGCGACTAAACATATTACCTCGCAGCGCAATTTCTTCTCTTCACTCGAGCCTGCCCCTACAGGGAATACTGTAATATGCGCCAACAACTCCTCTTATCCTATTATGGGAGTTGGTAAGATCATTCTGACTACTGCTGATGGTAGTTCTTTCACCGTCAGATGCTTTATTTGTGCCAGGGATCAAGAAGAATTTGTTATCAGTTTCTGCATTAGCCAATATTGGCTTGGTTGTGAAATTCGTTGATGACAGGTGTACAATTCATGATCTATCAAATGGCGATGTGATTATTGCTTCTGGGATTTTATGTCGTGGGCTGTATAAGCTCATAGACTATGAAAGATCTGTGAATGATTCGGCATGTGCAGTTCATGATTCTCAGGCTATGTCAGATGCAAAGCTTTGGCATGCACGCTTTGGTGATCTGAATTTTGCTAGTTTGCTACACCTGCAGAAATCTGATATGGTGTCTTCTTTGCCCAAGCTTGAGGCACCTGGAAAACATGTATGTGAAGGCTGTATTTTGGGCAAAATGCAGCGTTCCTCCTTTCCAAAAGATGGTTCAGTTCGGGCTATGCAGAAATTGCAGCTTGTACATAGTGATGTCTGTGGTCCTATGCAGACACCCTCTTTTGGGAATTACCTTTACTTCGTGACTTTCATTGATGATTTTTCCAGGCATGCATGGGTATATCCACTCAAAGCAAAGTCCGAAGTGTTCATGTGCTTTAAACAGTTTTTGGTTTTGGCTGAAAATCTATCAGCATGTAAAATGGGCACCCTCCGTTCTGATCGAGGGGGGGAATATATCTCTTCTGATTTTAATGCATTTCTGGCTGAACGTGGGATAAAACACCAGTGTACAGTGCCGTATACACCTCAATAGAATGGAGTTGCTGAACGAAAGAAGAGGTCACTCATGGAGATGGCGAGGTGCATGGTCAAGAGTGAGGCTTTACCACATAGTTTCTGGATTGAGGCTGTCATGTGTGCAGCATATGTACTGAACAGATGTCCCACTAAATGATGGAGAGGGTTAATCTCCAAAAGAACAACCTACTCTTGAACTTAGAGCACCTCTATATCAAGAATAAGTCAAAACCTTCACCAATTTAAAAGATCAATGACCAAATATCAAATTCTTGAACAAACTGTGAAAAAGGAAATTACTCAGAAAGTCTGCTGCATATATCTTTCTCATTGACTAAGTAAATGTGTAAAGTTTTTGATGAAACTTTGCACAAGGTGTCACCTAAAGATCGCGCACCTCCTCCAAGTCAAATCACTCCAAAAGATTCAGTAGATCTTGAGAAATCTACTTAGCAAGTTACCTATGTCTAAATCTGCAATTCTGTGAAGTCGATTTGGACACCCCTAACTTCTTAGCTTTGGTTCTCCCAATGTCGAACCCGTTTGATCAAATCCTTTTAGCTGTAGATAGCTTATCTCTCAACTTAGATTTTGAGCTATCATATGTGTAAAACTTTACACTGTGCACTGAGCACTGATCATTTTCTTGAATTCGAAATCTACGCCTGTTTCAGAAGACTGTGAACATTCTTTACATATGAATGTTCCTACACACAATTCTCTTAGCCTGATTACAATTGGAAGCTGAAATTTTGTACAGAGGTCGATCAACTCTAGACTTAGACTCGTACAAAAGCATTCCACAGAAGATCTACCACAGAAGGAGAAGACACGAAAAACTTCGGGCGCAACTTTTCTTCTATTCCTTAGAAAATTACAATTAAGTTATGAGAGAGACTTCTTCTCATTCCTATGAACTCTAATGAGTCTTACAACTTCCAAATGCACTATTCTCATACTCTCTTACTATCTCCTCTATTGCCCTGACATTTTTCCAAAGTATTTATAGGCTAATATGTACAAGCTTATAACTAAACAAAAGTATAAGTGATCTATGTCTTCACTAATGTACATATGTGTACATATCATTCATCCTGTGAATGTAACCACCTTCTTTGCTTCAAGACTTGATCTTATCTCCATCCTTTTGTCTTCCAAACTTCAATTGGTGATTGGCCTGCACCAACAGCTCCCCCTCAATCATCAATTGAGGTTTCTCTTATCTTCTTTATGCCTGCCATATCTTTGAATTTCTGTAACTTTGGTCCATCTAAGCTCTTTGTAAGCATATCAGCTATCTGATCTTTTGTTGAAGTATATATAACTTCAATCTCTTTATCCATCATCTTCTCTCTTAGAAAGTGATACTGTATCTCAATGTGTTTGGTCCTGGCATGAAAAACAGGATTAGCAGCTAGATATAATGAACTCATGTTATCTCCATAAACAATAGGTATGCTCTGTATAGTGTCAAAACTCTTCATGAGAGTCTTAAGCCATATCACTTCCTTTGCAGCTTCAACCATGCCTTTGTACTCTGCTTCTGTAGATGACAAAGCAACTGTATGTTGCTTCTTTGAGCACCAAGAGATTAACTTATCTCCCACATAACACATGTACCCATAGGTTGACCTTCTATCATCTGGATTACCTGCCCAATCTGCATCACTATATATTTTGATATTTGTATCTGATGTAAAACCATAATACAAACCCTCTTTGAGTGTACCCTTAATGTACCTCAACACTCTTTGACCTGCAATCCAATGTTCTTTCCTAGGACAATGCATGAATTGAGACAACACCCCAACTGCATATGATAAATCAGGCCTAGTTAATGTAGCATAGATAAGACTACCAACCAAACTCTGATATTGTTTCATGTCCTTGAATTCTTCACCTCCAAATCTGCTCAATTTGTGATTCACCTCCATTGGAGTAGGTGCTACTATGCAATCATTCATTTTAAACTTGGTTAACAAATTCTTCAAATACCTTTCTTGAGTCACATACACTCCATGTTGAGTGTATGACATCTCCATGCCCAAGAAATATGACAAATCTCCCAAATCACTGATTTTGAACTCTTTCTCCATTTGCTTCTTTAGGCTTTGAATGCCTTTCTCATCTGTACCTATAAGAATTATATCATCAACATATATGCACATGTAAATGAACCCATCATCACTTGCTTTGACAAGCAAGCTACTATCTGCCTTAGATACTTGAAATCCAAGTTCCTTTAAGAACTTTACAAGCCTATAGTTCCATGCCCTTGGGGCCTGCTTTAAGCCATATAAAGCTCTCTTAAGCTTACACACATGATCTGGATATCTTCCATCTCTGAATCCTTGAGGTTGCTCCATGAAAACATCATCTGAAATGTAACCATTCAAAAAAGCATTCTTCACATCTAATTGACACAATTTCCAACCTTTACATGCAACAATTGCTATGAGTGTTCTGATGGTTGTCATCTTTGCCACAGGACTATAGGTCTCATCATAATCAATACCATATGTCTGAGCAAACCCTTTCACAACAAGTCTAGCTTTGTACCTAGACACACTTCCATCTGCAAATCTTTTTGTCTTGTAGACCCACTTACATCCAATGATCTTCTGGCTATTTGGTTTTGGAACCAAATCCCATGTTTGATTTTCCATCAATGCATCATATTCTTCCTGCATAGCTTTTTCCCAAATTTCTTTACCTTTTGCCTCTTCATATGTAGAAGGGTCTTCATCTGCTTTAATCATGTATGCATAATCCTTAGTAGTAAAAAATGAAGTATCATAGCTATACCTTGTAGGTTGCCATTTGTGCCTTGTAGACCTCCTAAGTTCTCCACTTCTTGAGGTTTCTGGTTCTTCACATTCAGGATCAAATCTTGGTGTTTCTTCAACTTCAACCTGCACTTCATGATTCTCTTGTTCATCAAATATCTGAACCTTTGATTTACCTTTCCTTTGACTCTCAATTTCTTCATCATCTGTATTAATATTGATAGTACCTGCATACCAAGTACTTTGCTCATCAAATGTAACATCTTTTGATACAAGAAAATGTTTTGTGGATGGATTCCACAACCTATATCCCATCTGCTTATCATCATAACCAATAAACACATATTTTTCAGCTTTAGGTTCCAATTTGTGCCTTAATTGTGATGGCACATATGCATAGGCCAAACATCCAAATACTTTGCAATGGTCTAATGTAGGTCTCTTACCCCACCATGCTTCATAAGGTGTCATACCCTGCAAGGCTTTACATGGTAGCCTATTGACCAAATAAGTAGCTGTATTTACAGCCTCAGCCCACAAATAATTTGGGCAATTTTTCTCCTTCATCATGGACCTTGCAAACTCAACAAGAGTTCTATTCCTCCTCTCTGCTACACCATTTTGTTGAGGAGAGTACCTGCAAGTAACTTCCCTTTTTATACCTGCATTCCACAAGTAATCACTGAATTCATTAGAGAAATACTCTCCCCCTCCATCTGACCTTAGTCTCTTCAATTTATGTCTTGTAACTCTCTCTGCATACACATGATAATGTTTGAATGTATTGAATACCTCTGACTTATCCTTGATCACATAGATAGTGATCCATCTGGTAGCATCATCAACATAAATCACATAATACCTTGAACCATTGATACTGAAATCCTTTGATGGTCCCCACACATCTGTGTGTACCAAATCAAGTTTCTCTGAATACATAAACCCATGCTTAGAATAGGATTGCTTATGAGCCTTACTTAATTGACATGCCTCACATTTGTATGTCATATGTTGACCTGCAACATTAGGCAATCCAAGCACTAAACCATTATTAATCATGTCTTTAATACCTCTTTCATTGAAATGTCCAAGCCTTTTGTGCCAAAGATCTAACTCAGAGATCTTATGTCCTGCATAAGTGAACAAGGCATGACCAACATTACCTTGAATCTTCAATGTGAACAATCTTCCTTCTTTCTTCCCTGAAACAATTTGTTTATACCCATTGCTAGGGTCTTCCACAAACACTCCTTCATTAGTGAACCTCACTTCATAAACTTTTTCCACAATTTGTCCTACACTTATCAAATTCTTAGGAATTGTAGGAACATACAAGACCTTACTCAATAAGGTGCTACCATCCTTGGCCTTCACTGATCCAATTGACTTCACATTGTGCTTTGTATTATCACCTGTTTGAACAACATGATTAGATACCTTATTCTCCAAATCAGTCATCAAGGCTATGTTACCACTCAGGTGATTGCTACACTCTGAGTCAATGTAGAAGACTCTTTGATCTTCACTCTGCCTTTCACAAGTTGCATTCATTATCAATGTTGAATCTTCCTTCTGATCTGAAGCATAATTGTAGTAGGTATTGTTATATTGTTGACTTTGGAATCCTCTACCTGCATTTCTTCCAAAGTAACCCCTACTACCTCTACCTCTGAAATTACCTCTTTGATTTCTGCCTCCTCTTCCTCTTGAATTATAGTTCTGATTGTATCCACCATTACTCTGAGTGTTATGCCAACAATCATTTGCTAAATGATTTGTCTTACCACAAATCCAGCAAGCTTTGGATCCATCTTTGTTACTCCTGCCTCTTCCTCTACCTTTGCCACCTCCTCTTCCTCTTAGGAAGTTGGCTTGACTAGTTGTGCCTTCTTCTTCATTTGCTTGTTGCTTTCCTTTGTTAACTTTCTTCTTGTCTTTAGAGTACATTGCATGACCTGCACTCTTGTCAACATCTCCTTTGATATCATTCTCAAAAGTTAGCATATGTCCTAACAATTGATTCAAATCAGGAGTGAAATGATCCAATGAAAGTTCTGTAGATAAAATAAAGGGCTTCCACTTCTCATCACCTCTTAGTCCTGTGAGAATTTGCCTTACCAATTTATCTTCTTCAATGTCTTCATCCACTGCTCCTAATGCATCTGCAATGTCTTTCATCCTTGTTACATAATCTGAAATGGATTGAGAGGCCTTTTTCTTGAAGGTGGTGAACTCTGCCCATAAGGATGCCTTTCTTGACTTTGTAGTGTTTTGGAAATGCTCCTCCAAAGCATTCCAAATATCACTTGCACTTTCAAGACCTCTAATGTGAGGTAGCAAGTAATCATTGACTGCCATATACATGATACTCCTAGCTTGAGCATCTCTTTTCATCCAATTCTTCAAATCTGACAACTCCTCTCTAGTTGGAACACTAGAATCTCTGAACTGTGGCTTTTCTTCTTCTCCTGTGATGTAAGCTATCAAATCTTTGCTCATTAGATGAGCTTCCATCCTCATTGACCATGCAGGATAGTTCTCTCTATCCAACTTCTCTATTTGAAGAGAATCTCCCATCCTTCCTTTACCTGTGTACTGAATTCTTCAATCTTTATAAAGTATAAGGTTACCTTTACTTCGAATGACAATCCTTTCGTCCTTCTTGATGTCGTATGATCTCCTCCTCAAGCTTTGCCTTCAAGCTTTCATCTTTTAATCCTTCAGATGTTGAATTCTTTGCAACTGCAGGAGTCGGGATCCTCCTTTTCTCAAATTTGATGTTTCCTGCTCTGATACCACTGATGGAGAGTGTTAATCTCCAAAAGAACAACCTACTCTTGAACTTAGAGCACCTCTATATCAAGAATAAGTCAAAACCTTCACCAATTTAAAAGATCAATGACCAAATATCAAATTCTTGAACAAACTGTGAAAAAGGAAATTACTCAGAAAGTCTGCTGCATATATCTTTCTCATTGACTAAGTAAATGTGTAAAGTTTTTGATGAAACTTTGCACAAGGTGTCGCATAAAGATCGCGCACCTCCTCCAAGTCAAATCACTCCAAAAGATTCAGTAGATCTTGAGAAATCTACTTAGCAAGTTACCTATGTCTAAATCTGCAATTCTGTGAAGTCGATTTGGACACCCCTAACTTCTTAGCTTTGGTTCTCCCAATGTCGAACCCGTTTGATCAAATCCTTTTAGCTGTAGATAGCTTATCTCTCAACTTAGATTTTGAGCTATCATATGTGTAAAACTTTACACTGTGCACAGAGCACTGATCATTTTCCTGAATTCAAAATTTGCGCCTGTTTTAGAAGACTGTGAACATTCTTTACATATGAATGTTCCTACACACAATTCTCTTAGCCTGATTACAATTGGAAGCTGAAATTTTGTACAGAGGTCGATCAACTCTAGACTTAGACTTGTACAAAAGCATTCCATAGAAGATCTACCACAGAAGGAGAAGACACGAAAAACTTCGGGCGCAACTTTTCTTCTATTCCTTAGAAAATTACAATTAAGTTATGAGAGAGACTTCTTCTCATTCCTATGAACTCTAATGAGTCTTACAACTTCCAAATGCACTATTCTCATACTCTCTTACTGTCTCCTTTATTGCCCCGACATTTTTCCAAAGTATTTATAGGCAAATATGTACAAGCTTATAACTAAACAAAAGTATAAGTGATCTATGTCTTCACTAATGTACATATGTGTACATATCATTCATCCTGTGAATGTAACCACCTTCTTTGCTTCAAGACTTGATCTTATCTCCATCCTTTTGTCTTCCAAACTTCAATTGGTGATTGGTCTGCACCAACACTAAAGCGCTGCAGTCTATCACTCCATATGAGGCTTGACATGACCGCAAGCCATCTGTTGCTCATCTGCGTGTTTTTGGTTGTTTGGCATATGCATTAGTGCCTGAACAACATCGCAGAAAATTGGATGATAAGGCAGTAAAATGTATTTTTGTTGGGTACAGTTCTGAAAGTAAAGGCTATCGATTGTATCATCCACAGAATAAACACATTCTGGTTAGCCGTGATGTTGTCTTTGTGGAAGATGCTATTCAGCCATTGCTTTCATGTACTAAGGAGACATCTGTTAGCTCCAAAGACATGTATGATACATTTATGCCTCTTTTTACAGGTGGACAGTCTAGTGCTGGTCCTAATGAGGCAACTTCTCAGCCTTTGGAGGTTTCATATGATGATGCAGATCATTCTATTTCTGATGCAGATTTACATGATGCACTTGTTGATGAGAGAGTTGATATTGAGCAGGCAAAAACTATGCCAAAATGGCTGGTGCAGACTTTGCGTGACAACAAATTAGATGCGCTGTCGGGATGAAATCCCGCAGGGAGTGTGCACTGAGTTTTTTTTCAAAGTTCATTGATTTTATGAGAATTGTGTGATGTTTTGATCTAAAGAGGGATATATTTCGTGCATGTTTTAGCTGATTTGATTGACTGTGTGATAAGAAACCATGTTAGAGATGTGCGTGCAGACATAGACTTGTAAGTGAGCATGAAGGAAAGATTTGTAAATATCAAGAGGAGATTTCGTTGCATTTGAATGTAGGAAAAGGTGGAATGAAAGAATATTTTGAAGAGACCAAGACTAGATCAAAGACAATTCAGAAGATGTGGAGACCAAAAACTCATGAAGATAATAGACTTGATGAGCAAAAGAGTATGCTATCTATTGAGGGTCAAGAGAAATCTAGTGAAGAAACCAAAGGTAGACAAATAAAGGTCGAGAAGCAAAAAATTGAACAGATATTAAAAGAGCAAATAGAAATAGATCATAAAGGAGAGTCTGATGGAGAAATTCAAGAGAAATCAAAGAAAGATCAGGATGTATATGTATCATTTGATCCAAAAATTTTAACTAATGAGAAACTTTTTGATCAAGAGAAAGTTGCAAAATTACAATCCCAAATGAACTTTGATAAACAGATTGAACTAGAAAAGAGTGAAGAAGAAATTCAAGAAGATACAAAATCTGATAAACGAGTTAATAAAGGTGAAAAAGAGTTGCTTGATGATATTATCAAGCAAATCGAGGGGAGTGTAAATACAACTTCAAAGACTTCTAAGAGTTTGAAGAAGAATAGAAGTAGAAACCTAACGTTTCAAGACATATTTGCAAACCTTGAATGATGATTGAAGTAGAATCATAATAAAAACGCATGAGAATGATCAAGAGCTATTGAATGTTAATGAATGATGATGATGAAGATGATTAGTGATTGATGATGATGAATGATGTGGATGATGATGAAGATGATTAGTGATTGATGATGATGATGGTTTATGATGATTGATGGTTTATGATTGATGATGATGATGGCTGATAATTGATGATGATGCTGGAGGATACTGATGACATTGGAGGATACTGATGACACTGGAGGATACTAATGACAGTGGAGGATAGTGATGACACTAGAGGATACTGATGACACTGGAGGATACTGATGACACTAGAGGATATTGATGATGCTAGAGGATACTGATGATGCTGGAGGATACTGATGACACTGGAGGATACTGATGATACTGGAGGATACTGATGACACTGGAGGATACTGATGATGCTGGAGGATACTGATGACACTGGAGGGTACTGATGACACTGGAGGATACTGATGATGCTGGAGGATACTGATGACACTGGAGGATACTGATGACACTGGAGGAATGATACTAGAGGATACTGATGATGCTAGAGGATACTGATGACACTGGAGGATACTGATGACACTGGAGGATACTGATGACACTGGAGGATACTGATGACATTGGAGGATACTGATGACACTAGAGGATACTGATGACACTGGAGGATACTGATGATACTGGATAATACTGATGACACTGGAGGATACTGATGATACTGGAGGATACTGATGATACTGGATAATACTGATGACACTGGAGGATATTGATGATGCTGGAGGATATTGATGATGCTAGAGGATACTGATGACACTGGAGGATACTGGATACTGGATACTGATGACACTGGAGGATACTGATGATGCTAGAGGATACTGATGACACTGGAGGATACTGATGACACTGGAGAATACTGATGACACTGGAGGATACTAATGATATTGGAGGATACTGATGACACTAGAGGATACTGATGACACTGGAGGATACTGATGACACTGGAGGATACTGATGACACTGGAGGATACTGATGACACTGAGACTGATGCTGATGAAGAATGATAGACCATGGAATTAAAGAAAAGCTGGATCAAAATGAAGAAAAATGACCAGGTGAAACGTTTCTGATTTGAGATGTGTTTTCTTTTTGATAGAGCATATGCATTGCATTGATGTGTGTGATAAAGATATGTATGAGTTTATGAAAATCATGTAGAATGAAGATAACAAAGATCTATTATGGGTTTGCATGAAGCATGAATGACTAGGAAATTATATGAGTGAGATCAGTTAGCAGACTAGAGACTTTTGGGAGTGAAAGCTTGGGGATGTGATGGCATGCTTAGACCGAGTGCATGTATATACTGATTGATTTGAACACTTAGTGAGTGGGAAACTTTGGATCTTACTATTTTTTTCTTATGAGATCTTACCTCCATATGGATCGTGATATAAAGAAACATTCATACTCATGCCAGCTGTATATGTGCGTGTATGTCGTTGGTGCGCTACGATGGGCTAGTAGGCGGGTGGAACCACCTTGGTCGGGTGATCAAGGCCACGAGCCGTAGCTAGTTTCGTCGTAGGCCTGACCTATCTGTTGTCGTGCGCCTGTATGGGTCGATAGGCGGGTGGAGTCACTCTGATCGGGTGGTCAGAGCCATGAGCTGACGTCGATTTCATGCAGGGCTGACGTTGTGTATGTCGTGCGCTATGTCGGGTCGGCAGACAGGTGGAACGAACTTGGCCGGGCGGACAAGTCCATGAGTCGCACCCGATTTCAACATAGGCCGATTTGTGAAAAATAAAAGATAAAAAGAAATGTTGAGCTGAGATGAAGAGGAAAAGAAAAAGAAAAAGAAAAATGAAAAAGAAAAAGAAAAAGAAAGAAAGATCTAATGGAGAGCTGGACAAGTAGGAGATAAATAGTAGGAATCGAGGTATATTCTACAAACTGAGTTAGTAGAAACATATGTATATGCTAGTACTTAGAATGAGCAGTTGGATCTGAACCAGTTGAACGAACAAAAGATCTAGAAAGCCGACGATTTATTCATGTGATTACTTGTCAGATTGCAGACGCAAAAACATAATATGATGTTTGTGAAGCTTGAATCTACCTAATTTTCTGAAATTCATACCAATCTTTATAAAAATTGTATGACTGCATGCGATCATGATTTGAGTTTTGAAAAGAAAAAGATAAAAAGTGTAAAGAGATTTTAAAGGAACCCTGATACTCTTCTGTTGGATCTTGCAGGTTGGCCCATCGGGACGATGTGCAGGTTTAGCGGGGGCGAATGTCGGGATGAAATCCCGCAGGGAGTGTGCACTGAGTTTTTTTTCAAAGTTCATTGATTTTATGAGAATTGTGTGATGTTTTGATCTAAACAGGGATATATTTTGTGCATGTTTTAGCTGATTTGATTGACTGTGTGATAAGAAACCATGTTAGAGATGTGCGTTAGAACCGTGCGTGTAAATAACTGACATTAGACCCATGAAAACTTTAGGTTTGACCCTTGAAACTCATTGGAAACACGAGTTTATCCCATGAAAACTGGACTTGAACCCTTGGAAACCCTTGGAGTTTAGGTCTGAATTGTAAATAAACTGTTAAATTGACGAGCTGGAGATAATTGTGAGCAAAACCCTGATTTTTCCGACCAAAAACTCTAGGTCGGACCCTTGGAATTGGTGTTTATCCTCGCCCAAACCCTTAGATTAATTAACCCTATATATAGTGTGAAACCAAAACATTAATTTAGGGAAAATAAAAAGGACCAAAATAAAAAATAGAATCAAGAGATGGGATTTTCCAAGAATAGTAAGTGAACATGCATAGTCGTCTGAAATTGGAAAGTTGGTTAAGGAGGTTGGAAGTTTCTAGAGGAAAGCCCAAGGGTGGGGAGGCCTATAAATAGGTGCCTAAACTCATTTGTTCCGCCCCGTGGTCTTTCTTGTGGAACCTTCCTACAGGTTATTGAGGTTTCTCATGATTTGAAGAAGCATTAAATGAAGTGAAGAGTTGAAGATTGAAGACTGAAGTAAAGAGTACCCCATCCTGTGGATTGCCCTTGTGGATCGTCTCCTCCAGGTTTATGCAGTTTCTGATTATCTGAAGTAAAGAGAAGGAAGGCCACTGCTGAGGGTACCTGAAGTAAAGAGCGGACCGAAGACCTGAAGAAAAGCTTGCACCGCAAAGACCGAAGCAGAATCCCGTGGGCGATTTCTCGCACTGTAGCGAGGGATCTAGAATATACTAGCCGGCCCGCACTGTAGCGGCGGCTTTCATATTGTATCATCGCACCGCACTGTAGCGGTTTTATTGTACCATCGGCCCGCACTGTAGCGGCCTATTTTTGTATCATTCATTTTATTGGAGGCTTCAGTTTCATTTCCGTTGTATCGTTGGGCTTCATCTGCATGCCATGTATCATTGCGGTATCCGATCGTCTCTTTCCGACGCCCACGGTCCCACGCGTACGCACGCACGTCGCGACACTTCCGAGGGGCAAGGGACCCTACGAGGATCGTGCACGCTCCAGAGAGCACAGGCGAGGCGCCCAACGCGCAGACGCCGCTCGCAGGACAGCGGGAACGGTGCACCAGAGAGGGGCCTGATCCAACCCCGGCGCCGGCTTCCTGCCCGACCTCCTTCTTCTCGACAGCGCCTTTGTCATATCGTACTCGTTCAGGCTCTCATAGTGCCTCCTTTGCATCAGATTGCTATGCTATGGCTGCATCTAGTCTCTGTGATGAGAATGAGCCTGTTTCTTTTGATGAAGCACATAATTCAAAAAATTGGATGGCTACCATGCAATCTGAATATGATGCTATAATGAAGAATGGTACATGGTCTCTATGTGACTTGCCTCCTGGCAAGAAGGCCATTGGCATTAAGCGGGTATACAAGCTGAAGCGTAAACCTGATGGTAAGTTGACATGTATAAGGCTAGGCTTGTTGCAAAGGGTTATGCGTAGGAAAGAGGCATAGTTTTTGATGAGACCTTTGCACCTACATGCTGTATGACTACTGTTCGGAGCATTTGTGCACTTACAGCCCATCATGGTTGGAATGTACATCAGTTGGACATTAAAACAACATTTCTCAATGGTGACTTGCATGAAGAAGTGTATGTTTTTCAGCCCCGTGGCTTTGTGCAGAAAGGGCATGAAAACCAGGTGTGCAGGTTAAAGAAGGCATTATATGGTTTAAAGCAAGCACCACGTGCTTGGTATGAAAAGATACATGCCTAGCTGGTTGCACATGGTTTTGTTAACAGTCCAACTGAAAGCACCTTATATGTTAAGCGTGCTAATGATGTGCTTCTGATCATTGTTGTCTATGTTGATGACATGCTGCTCACTGGTCCTATTGAGAAGCATATTGCTGATTTCAAGGCTGATTTGCATGCCTCATTTGAGATGTCTGATTTGGGGCATTTGCATCATTATTTGGGCATTCAGTTTATGCAAGTTGATGGTGGAATGGCTTTGTGTCAAACGAAATATATTGACACATTATTGCAGCGTTTTGGCCTTGAAGACTGTAAGCCTATTCCCACTCCTATGGAGACAGGTTTACGATTGAGTCTTCATGATGCTGGAGATGTATTTGATGCTGTTCTCTATCAGCAGGCTGTTGGATGCTTGATTTACTTATGCATTACTCGACCAGATATTCAGTTTGCTGTCTCACAAATGAGCACGTTTATGCATTACCCAGGAGTCATGCATTGGAAGGCCGTTAAGTGCATCTTTCGCTACTTGAGTGGTACTCGGCTACTTGGGTTGTTTTATCCCAAGGGGGGATCACTACCGCCAGATTTGCATGCTTTTTCTGACTCAGGGCTGGTTGTTATGACACTCGTGTGTCCACCAGTGGTTTTTGCTTCATGCTTGGTAGCTCATGTATATCTTGGTTGAGCAAGAAGCAGCCTACTGTGGCCACTTCGAGTTGTGAGGCTGAGTATAGGGCAGCTTTCACAGCGACTGTTGAGTGTGTGTGGCTCAGATGCCTTATGGCTGATTTGGGTGTTGGCGAGTCTTCTGCCACCACCATCTTCACTGACAGTCAGAGCGCATTGGCAGTTGCGAGGAACCCTGTGTTCCATGCTCGCACTAAGCACATTGAGGTGCATTATCACTATGTCAGGGAGAGGTTCTCTGCTGGGGAGATCAGCTTGGCATATGTGCCCACGCAGGAGAACATTGCAGACCTTTTCACGAAGGCTCTGCCTAGGGAGAAGTTTGAAGCTTCCCGCAAAGCTTTGGGCTTAATTCCTTTTGTGGAGTGATTTCCACATACCTTGGCACTTCCTTATACATGAGTGCCAGCTCCTTGTTCACCGCATCACTCCCAGGGGGGATTTGTTGATATATTTAGGTAGTGATGTGTGTGAACACACTAGGACCGCTGGGGCACTTTTTTCCCTCTTTAGGAGGTTTTTTTCCCCCGGCTTGTATATACGCCTATTGCCCTAATGGGCTACTTATCTTTGTACATTCTCTAGTAATACATTCAGTATTGTGTGTTTGTGCTTCAAGCTTCTTCTTCTTCCTTGTGCTGTTTGCGTGCTTCCGCAGACATCTATCTCCAACAATGTGTGTGAACACACTAGGACCATCGGGGCACTTTTTTCCCTCTTTAGGAGGTTTCTTTCCCCTAGCTTGTATATATGCCTATAACTCTAACAAGTCATTTATCTTTGTACATTCTAGTGGTAATACATTCAGTATTGTGTGTTGTGATCCAAGCTTCTTCTTCTTCCTTGTGCTATACGTGTGCTTCGGTAGACCTCAAACTCCAACAATTGGTATTAGAGTAGGTCTCTGCTTCATCTAGGGCATCGTTGACACCCCTCCAGTCACAGACTCAGAATTATACAAAATTTGGTGAGCATACTTATGCTGATTAGAAGATCAAAACTGCTTCACATTGCGGGCCCGAAATCACGATCTAAGCTTGTTTCAGCCTCCGAGTGCACTATCACTCTATTTGTGCAAGCAATTTTGTCTTTATGTGCCAAAGATATACAGCTTTCGGTTCACTAGTATAAGCATCTGGAACTTTGTTACATGTTTAGGAGAACTCAACAGGGTAGCTCTATTCATCTTTTTCAGATACAACCATTTTTTTGCATCAGGGTATTTTAGTCAGTGGCCATGGTTGAAAGCAGTGATGTATTCTGTATCTTGGCTGTTGAGGATAAGTTGGAGGGTACCAATTACCCATTATGGGCTTATATGATGTGTCATGTATTGGTTGGAAAAGGACTGGAATATTATGCAAGGTGTTGAAATCCTATTACACCTGCAAACATAGTTGTTGAAGGTGATGCAGATGGTGTTGAAGATGACAATATTCTTCATGTTCTTGTTCGAGTTGTGGTTCCTGCTACACCTACTGTAGAGCAAATTCATTCGGATAGCAGAGATGTTGAGGCACATGCATTGATAGCCTCTATCAAACATGCCATTATTCCTCATGTTCGCTCTTGTAGAGCAGCTAAGGATGCTTGGGATACACTTACCACTTTATACCAAGCAAGGATGATGCTCGTGTTGCTTACCTCTGAAACTAGTTGGAGAGTGAGCAAGGAGCACCAATGATCTTTGGAGATAACATTTCTTTGCATCTTGAAGCAACCTGGTTTATCATGCAAGAACTAAGAACATTGAGATACATCATCATTTCATCAAGGAGAAAGTCTTTGATAAAGAGATTGAAATTCATTTTACTCCAACTAATCATCAAGTTGCAAATCTAATGACTAAATCAATTGATGGAATTAAATTGAGCGAATCGAGAGACATGGTTGGAAAAAAACCACTACCTCAAGACTCACAACAAGTTGAGTTTGAAGGGGAGATGTTGAAACAAGCAAACAAAACTGGTATGTGAATTAGTGAGTTTAAACTTACGTTAGATGTTCTAGTATGTGTATCACCACTTAAGAAGCTTTTAGAACTCATGGCTTCTATGTATCATGCACCTAAATTTGGGGAAAATTGTTAAGAACAAACTACAAGCTATTTTTAGGATGCATGTAAAGCCACAATTAGAGATTCATAAATTTTAGTTTTCTAGAGTGGTTTTTGAGCAACCAAAGCATATACCTTGTGCTCAAGTCGTGAAGAACCTAGCACTATATATGTATATGAGTTTGATACTCAATACACATTTTTGAAGATTTTTGTACCTCCCTATGTTGCAACAATGTCTATTAAACTCTACCAAATTTGGTTCATTCTCTTTATATGTTAATCCAAATTATTGTGCAGAGAGCAACAAGCTTCCAAAGTTTCGTTCTCTCTCTCTCTATTGTCACTCTCTCAAATCTGGATATTGATGCAAATGAGCTCAATTTCCAAGGCTATGTGCATATATGTATCTTTGCAAACCTAAAATCTAACCTTTGCAAGGATTACAAGTTTTTGTTACCTTTTCCAAGTTTCCACAAGCATTCCAAAGTCCCTTTTACACCTTCCTAAGCTTCTACAAGCTAAAGGTGTACATAAATTATAGACTTCGATTGACAATGCATCCTTTGAAGGAATACTTGACTTTCACATATTTCAAACACTTCTACACCTTCAAATGTTTGACATAGGCCCATAAGGATCCAAAGAGTCATGTACCATCATGAATGGGTTGGTTAAAAACCACCAAATAATCAAACAAGAATCTGTCTCATCAAGGACATGGAAACAAAGAAGAAGATTCTAGATATGGAGAGAAATGGAAGAGAAGTAGTGTGAATTTTAGAATTAGTAGGTCATATACTTATTGGAAGCAATATGTTTGCATGCATAAGAGATGTGCCCACCTCTCTTTGCATATCAAAACATGTGGAAATGGGAGTTTTATATTTTTCAATGTTCTACACACCTTTTATAGCAAAGAGCGAAAAGAGCATGTCTAATAGGATAGAGGCCAATGTAATGTTTGTTGGAGCAAGTCTATGACAAGCCTAAGTATTGGCTTGAGTCCCACAAAGTCATAAAAGAAGCTTTAAAATGAAGACTATGTAAAGTTCACTTGTGAACTACCTCTTGTAACTTTTGAAGAGTTTACTTAATGTAAAAGTGAAAGAATCTTAAGTGGTTGAGTCCACTTGATCAGAAAGGGAAAGAGGAGCCACGAATTCGTGATTTGTGGTAGGTAGAGAATCAAATCAATCATTGATTGATTGGAGAGTGATTGAGGGAAGTTAGCCTCCCAAACTCAACTATAAATAGATGGTAGTTTTAGTCGTGGTTAGAGAGACCTATGTGAAGACCTCCAAGAGCTGAGCTTTATGCCATATCAAGGTGTGCTTACAAGGCACACATATGTATCAGTAAGTCATTGTATTGTACAAGCAATATACTTTTATTTTCATTATCATTTGGGTTCATATTTCCATGTTCTTGTGAAGTGTACTACTCACTGCCATTACTCTCAGTTTTCTCAATCAGATTGCAGAGATTGTTTCTCTGAGCTTGGTGCATCATTTTTAGTGATTTAACTTGGTAAAGTTATCTCTATAAGTCTACTATATGCTCCAAAATGTTCATGTCATTTGGATGTTGCAATCTTCAGTTATGTTCAGTTGAAGTCAACAATATCTGTTCATCTTCACTTCTCTGTCAGGTACCCGACTTTTTCACTCACCTTGTCAGAGCATTTCTCAGTGGTTACTTATCCAAATTCAATGCTTTAAATCTTGTTGGATTTATTTGACTGTCTAGTATAACCATACAAAGTTTCATAATCATTGGATTCCTAAATTTGGAGTTATGTGCATGTTTCTACTCACTGGTCTCAAACTATAGCAGCCCGTGAAAATTGGGATGATGTCATCACTTGCTAAACATCATTCTCAGTGTGTGGTTCATTATTTTTGATGAGATTACTCTTGAAAGTTAGCTCTTTAAGTTATCTACACTTCCTCAAGAGGAATTAAGTTAATTGCTACTGTGCTCAGAGAATTATGCAAAACACTGTGCATGTGTATGAACCAAGAATAGCAAGTTTTTCACCTTTGAGCTAACTCCAACTTACCTGTTTTGATCTATATTTTTGAGAGTGATCTTCCAAGGTACATAGGGTGTCTAATACATACATTGCAAGCTAAAAGGGCCCACCATATACTCCTGGAGTTCAATTGGCTGGTGTAGATCAAGGATTTTGCAACACCTCTTCATCTTCAAGCACATACATATCCATCTCTTCACAGTGGTATCAGAGCAAGGTTGGACAACATGGCAGATGGATTTCCTTCATCAATTGACAAATTGGATAGAGGTAACTACTCAGCTTGGTCGTTAGAATGGAAGCTTATCTCCAAGGTAGAAGTTTATATGGTTATGTGGCTGGAGATGAAGTTATGCCAAGTTTCAGGAACAAAAGTCAACCAACACAAGAAGAGCAAGAAAGATTGAGCACATGGTGCTCCAAGGATGCACTTGCAAGGTCTTATCTCCTCAACTCTATCTCAGATTTTTTGTTGCCTCACATTAGAAGTTGTAAGACATCTCAGGAAGTGTGGGATGCACTTGAAGCTTTCTTTTCTTCAAGTAGTAAAGCTAGGAAGCATCAACTATGGCTGGATTTCACAACTCTCAAGAAGGCTCCCAAACAAAATGTGACTGATTTTGTCACAAAGCTCAAGGACATAGCAGATCAGTTGGGAAGCATTGGAGAGGTAATAGATGAAGAGCAAATTGTAAGGCAGGTCATCAATGGCTTGAAGGCATATGACAAGTGGGAAGCATTCACCACAGCTATGGATTTGTACATGGACATGCATGTACCTGATTTCAATACACTCATTGGACAACTACTTACCCAAGAGGCAAAGCTTATAAAAAATGGACATGTTGGCAAAATTCAAGATGCAAGATTGTAAGATTGCAGGTACTCCAATGGAGTTCAATCACAAATTGAGCTCACATGAAGGTGAACTCATAGAGGACATCACATCATATCAAAGTCTAGTGGGTAGTCTCAACTATGCCACATTGACAAGAGTAGATATATGTTACAGTGTGAGTGTGCTAAGCCAATTTATGCACACACCAAGGAAACCACATATGGATACTGCCAAAAGGATTCTCAAGTATCTCAAAGGAACCATAAATGAAGGACTTTATTATCCTTATGTATCTGATTTAGGTTTGAAGCTATTTTCTGATGCAGATTGGGCTGGCTCCAAGGAAGATAGAAGGAGCACTTCAGGTTATCTTACCTTTGCAGGTTGAAAGCTTATTTCATGGTCATCCAAGAAGCAACCCACAGTTGCTCTCTCTTCTATTGAAGCTGAATATAGAGGTCTTGCCATACCTACTCACGAAGCTTTGGATGAAGACATTATTCAAAGATCTTGGATTGGAGTTTGGAACTCCAACTATTTTTGGTGACAATATGAGTTCTATTCACTTGGCTGCTAATCCTATTTTTCGTGCAAGGACTAAACATATTGAAGTTCATTATCATTATGTAAGAGAGAAGGTTCTAAGCAAAGAGATTCAAATATCATATGTGTCCACTCATCAACAATGTGCAGATATTCTAACCAGAGCATTGGATGGTACAAAGCTTTGCAAATTCAAGGCTATGATTGGTTTGCAGGTAATCTTGGAAGATTGAAGACCTCAAGCATACTTGGCTTGAGGGGGAGCTGTTGGAGCAAGTCTATGACAAGCCTAAGTATTGGCTTGAGTCCCACAAAATCATAAAAGAAGCTTTAAAATGAAGACTATGTAAAGTTCACTTGTGAACTACCTCTTGTAACTTTTGAAGAGTTTACTTAATGTAAAAGTGAAAGAATCTTAAGTGGTTGAGTCCACTTGATCAAAAAGGGAAAGAGGATCCACAAATTCGTGATTTGTGGTAGGTAGAGAATCAAATCAATCATTGATTGATTGGAGAGTGATTGAGGGAAGTTAGCCTCCCAAACTCAACTATAAATAGATGGCAGTTTTAGTCGTGGTTAGAGAGACCTATGTGAAGTCCTCCAAGAGCTGAGCTGATTACAAGGCACACATATGTATCAGTAAGTCATTGTATTGTACAAGCAATATACTTTCATTTTCATTATCATTTGGGTTCATATTTCCATGTTCTTGTGAAGTGTACTACTCACTGCCATTACTCTCAGTTTTCTCAGTCAGATTGCAGAGATTGTTTCTCTGAGCTTGGTGCATCATTTTCAGTGATCTAGCTTGGTAAAGTTAGCTCTATAAATCTACTGTATGCTCACAAAGTTTCATGTCATTTGAATGTTTCAATCTTCAGTTATGTTCAGTTGAAGTCAACGATATCTATTCATCTTCACTTCTCTATCAGGTACCCGACTTTTTCACTCACCTTGTTAGAGCCATTTCTCCGTGGTTACTTATCCAAATTCAATGATTTAAAGCTTGTTGGATTTATCTCACTGTCTAGTATAAGCATACAAATTTTTCATAATCATTGGATTCCTAAATTGGGAGTTACGTGCATTTTTCTGCTCACTGGTCTCAAACTGTAGCAGCCCGTGAAAATCGGGATGATGTCATCACTTGCTAAACATCATTCTCAGTGTGTGGTTCATTATTTTTGATGAGATTACTCTTGAAAGTTAGCTCGTTAAGTTATCTAGAGTTCCACAAGAGGAATTAAGTTAATTGCTGCTGTGCTCAGAGAATTATGCAAAACACTGGACAGGTGTATGAACCAAGAATAACAAGTTTTTCACCTCTGAGCTAACTCCAACTTATCTGTTTTGATCTATCTTTTTGAGAGTGATCTTCCAAGGTACATAGGGTGTCTAATACATCCACTGGCAAGCTAAAAGGGCCCACCATATACTCCTGGAGTTCAATTGGCTGGTGTAGATCAAGGATTTTGCAACACCTCTTCATCTTCAAGCATATACCTATCCATCTCTTCACAATGTTGGATATTTTCTGAAAACAATATGATAAGATGAAAATTGGACCACAATCACATATAATGTTTAGGGAAAAGTGATAAAGCTATGGTCAATTGGGAGTTTTTGGTGTGTTTTGTAAGAGATGTGTTTTGGGTCTCCCCCATAGATAATGTTGAAACTTCTTCACTATCTTTCTCCCTCTACACCTTTCTCCTTGAAGATGTCTTCCACTTCTCACTACATCACTTCTTGATGATATGCAAGCTCCATGGTATCCACCTCTAGGCCTCATAGACGTGCAACATCTATATTCCCTATTACCATTCTGATTCCCCTTGATGAGGATAAATAGATTGAAGTACTTGTCTTAAAGGTGTCTTGGGTGCTGATGGAGACACAATGATAAAAGCACATGTGGGGTAAGTGTCTTCAAATGATCATGGAACAATAGGATTATTGTCTTTAGGATCCAAAAAGGCAAAAAGTATATTAAAGAACTCTTGGTGTAGCATGTTTACATGCAGAATGAGCTTGTTGTGGCAACCGACCATGACAAAAGGCACAACATAGCCCTGTGTGTCACACCAATTTTCACGATGAAACAACAATTCATTTTGAATTCCCTTGATCTTCACTAGACTTTACTACTACATCATCATACAAGTCTAATTTAGAACATCCATGTTGTCATCTTTAGGAAAATTTTGATGATTGTTTGACAACTCTACTTGCATCCATCATTTCTCTAATGGAGATTTTGCAATGTACATGTCATAAAGTCATCCATATAGATAGTAGTAAATCATGGTATGTATTATAATTATAGGATCATCATAATCCATACTATGGAGGTTGCACAATAGGGTGAAGATAAATCTCCTCTGTGTGTTGGACAAAAGGCATATCAAATGGCTATCAAAATTTGTTCAAGAGCATTTCCATATGTGTCATCCCTCTTGTAGTGTAGAAGCACACAGAAATTGGAGCATAATCAGGTTGAGATTTTTATATGAACCTGTTTTGGCCTCCGAACACACCTACTATTGCAACAAACTATGCAAGTTTTCATCCTTTTGTGCCAAATCTATATACAAGTTTTGATTTGCCAATACAAGCACATCAAAGTCTACTACATGTTAAGAAGATCTAGATAGGGTGTTTCTATTCAACTTTTTGAGATATAGTCATTTTTCTACATCAAGGTATTTAGTCATTGGCCATGGTTGAAAGCAATTATGTATTCTGTGTTGGAGTTTGAGGTCTACAAAAGCATGCGAAAACACAAGGAAGAAGAAGAATCTTGGAGCACAACACACAATATTGAATGTATTAACAAGAGAATGTACAAAGATTAATGAACCATTAAGGTTATAGGCATCTATACAAGTTAGAGGAAAAAATCTCTTGAAGAGGGAAAAAAGTACCCCGATGGTCCTATTGTGTTCATACACATCACTACCAAAATATATCAACAAACCCCCCTTGGGAGTGATGTGGTGAACAAGGAGCTGACACTCATGTATAAGGAAGTGCCAAGCTATGTGGAATTCATCCACAAAAGGAAGTAAGCCCAACATTTTGTGGAAATCTTTAAACTTCTCCCTAGGCAAAGCCTTTGTGAAAAGGTCTACAATGTTCTCCTATGTGGGCACATATGCCAAACAGATCTCTCCAGCAGAGAACCTCTCCCTAGCATAATGATAGTGCACCTCAATGTGCCTAGTGCGAGCATGGGAACACAGGGTTCCTCACAACTGCCAATGCACTCTGACTGTCAGTAAAGATGGCGGTGGCTGAAGACTTACCAACACCCAAATCTGCCATAGAGCACTTTAGCCACACACACTCAACAGTCAACGTGAAAGCTTCCCTATGCTCAACTCGTAAGAAGTGGTGGACAACATCATACCACACAAGGGTGACATTTACCTTATAGTTTGAGCTATCCTATAAGTAATCATCTATGCTCTTTGGTGCTTGTGGTAGGTGTTGAGCTCGAGAGAGGTGATATGCGATAACATGTTTTCTTTAACTCATTTGCAAAACATTGAAGTTGAATTCTTGGAAGAGAGGTACCCATCTCCATAATCTCTCTGGCACCTAAGGGTTTTTGAGCAAATCTTTCAATGCTCAATGATATGTAATAACAGTAAATGTCGTGCCCAAAAGATAATGCCTAAACTTTTCCAAGGAAGAAACTACTATGAAAACTTCCCTTTCCATTTTCTTGTAATTCTTCTCTGCCTTGGAAAGAAACTAGCTTGCATAATGCATAGGTTGTTCTAACTTATGCTCTTCATTTGGTTGGGTGAGCATGTCTTCTATAGAAG
Source organism: Ceratopteris richardii (assembly GCA_020310875.1). Lineage (NCBI taxonomy): Eukaryota > Viridiplantae > Streptophyta > Polypodiopsida > Polypodiales > Pteridaceae > Ceratopteris > Ceratopteris richardii. The sequence continues at coordinate 164,625,698 of CM035407.1, forward strand.
TGACACTAGAATCCATGTGCACATGGAAATTTGTGGTTGATACAAGGATAGGGGCAAATGCTAGTCTTTGCTTGTATATGTGAAGGAGCCTCTTTCTCTATTTTTGATTGAAAGGGGAGATTCCCACTATAAGTCTAGAGAGAGGGTGAGAAAGTTTTGCATATATGTGAACAAAATTTATATGGTACCATGTGTGGCCTTCAAAGTTTTGTACTTCTTTGGAACTCATGGGTGTAAAATTTTAAGATGGAAAGAACCTTATCTACATCGAGATTGAGACCTTGGATAGAGACCACATGGTTGAGGAGAATGCCTTTTGTTACCAAGAAGTGGCACTTGTTGGGGTTGAACTTGAGATTGGTCTCCCTGCAACACCAAAACACTTGCTCCAAGTGTTTTCAATGGTGAATAACATTGTTTGTTAGTGTTGTGCATGATACTTCTCAAAATTTGAGAAGTCATCCATGAATATACATAGGAATTTCAAAAGAATCTTACCGAATATGGGGTACACAATTCTATTGAAAGTGGTTGGTCTGTTCCATAGTCCAAATGCCATTTTGGTATAGATATATGTTCCCCAAGGCGTTATCAATGCTATCTTAGGTTGTTCCCTTGGGTTTATGGCTAATTGGTTATAACTGTTGAACCTGTCCATACAGCTATATAGAGCATGGCCAACTACACCCTCTATGACTTGTTTAGAGAAAGGTGTGGGGAATCATCTAGTATAGTTACTTTCCAAAGATCTTGGGAATCCACACTTATCTTATTGAATTGCTTCTTTAGCGGCATGAACATAGATGATAACCATTCCGAGTGCTCCACAAGTTCAATTGTTCTTTCTTCTTCCACTTTTTTGTATCCTCTTCACCGATTTTACATACTAGGTTAAATAGATCTTACGTTGAATGGGTTGAGCATCTTTGACCAAGGGAATGGTATGGATGCCCAACGTTTGAGGGATTACCATAAGATCCTTACAACTTGAGTAGAAACATCTTTGAAAGCGTACATGAAAGAGGTTTTCTCCTTCAGTAATTATGGGTAGTCCCACAACCATGTGGAAAGTAGAAGATGTTTGGGGTTATCATCATCTTCCACATTTATCTCCTTGAATACTTTTGGATTAATCAATTCATTACATGCATTTCCTTCTAGAGAAATATTATTGGGGAAGGCTAGAGTATAATCAATCCTTATAACCTACTTTTTTTTGTATAGCTAGCCCAATGGAATTTCTTCCATAGGGAATATGGATTCAATAGTAGTACTAGTTACTACTTGATGGTCTTCTGATCAATGGTCAATGGACTAGTCATTGTCATTTGACACCTTCCCTCTCCTTCATTTTCTCCCAATAGAATGGACTCCACAATAGCTCCTTCATCTTCTAGTTCCTTCATCTTTTATAGAGTCCTTTGTGACTTCCACATCTAAAAATTAAGGAAGATTCTATACATCATCCAACCATTCTATCACTTCACCCAATCCTCCTTGGTCATATTTTTTAGACCGATGCTCTATTCTTCAATCTTGAATATATGAGAAAAAGTGACTTCAAAGTTGTTAGTGGTCCGTTGGGTGACCTCTATAATAGTATATGTAGTTGCCCAACCAATCACCTAGGAATTAGTAGTAGAAACCCATGCAAAGGAGGGGGTCACCTAGATAGAGGTTGTGTTAACCTAGGCACTAGCATTAGTCACTCGTCTCCATTCATAGTCACCCATGCACCCATGCACCACCAAGAGTAGCTACCCAAGCACCTTGTATTATCCACCCCTCTAAAGTATAAAAGTTGGTCGATTCCATGGTTTATTTGGCTTGAGGGGTGTTTTCTACTCTAGTTAAGGGCTTTTCGTCAGTGATCAATTGAGAGGTCCCCAAGGCCTTGTCCTTTCCTCCTTTGAGATAAATTTATGCCATCAATGCGTCGGATGCAGCCACCCACATGATGTCACTACCATAGCCATGTCAACCCTACTATGTCTCAACCAAGGCCTATTTATGAAGAGAGGAAATCCACTCTTAATATTTGTTAAAGCAATTATTACAAAATAGAGCACAAACACTATACCTTGCACCTCAATTCACACCTTTTCTACTATCCCCAAAGGATCAAGTTTGCTTTGATCCGCCAGGGAAACAATGAGTTGATAGCTTTAGATGTCTTGAGTTTGAGAAGGATCATCCCATAATCCTGCATGAGATTACTGTGTTTACCCTTACACTACTAGAAACGGGGGGGCATAGTGACACCCCCCATTGAAAAAAGCCGGGCTTCATCACTTATGTGATGCTAATTTCCCAGAGCATTGCATAAGGGACAAATCACATAATTAGCAAAAAAAAATGTGGCATTGTATAAGCGATGGACAATGTTGGTTATGTGATGCAATTAGGACCGTCACTAAGAGTGTCGCTAATGAACGATGCTATTAACGATGTCGACAAACTGCTTACGATGCTAAAGTATCACATACAGGACACTCTGGATCCATAAAAAAAAATCCAATTTCTCTCATCGCATTTGTGCCGGGATTGAGAGAGAGAGAGAGAAAGAGAGAGAGAGAGAGAGAGAGAGAGAGAGAGAGAGAGAGAGAGAGAGAGAGAGAGAGAGAGAGAGAGAGAGAGAGAGAGAGAGAGAGAGAGAGACAGAGCACGTGCAAACACATCCACGAGCAAGCAGGATAGAGAGGGAGAGAAAAGAGAGGTAAAAGCACACACATACACACACATTTACAAACACACACATACACATGCATACACACATACATATATACACACACACATATATACACACATAGAGACATACATACATACATAGACACTTACACATAAACATATAGACACACACATACACATGCACACACACACATATACACACATAGACACATACACACACATACACACACATTTACACACACTCATACACACACATACATATGTTTCAAAGCCCAAAATTATCAAAGCTTTTGACATGGGGACATGATGCAAAAATCGCCAAAATGAAGTTGCACAGAGATGATAAGTCTCACCAATGATTTCTATTTACAGGAAGCATTTTTGTAGACTCAGGCTGAGTCTTTAATAAGTCAAGTAATAGCTGCCAGTTTAGTTAGGGCTCATGCACAACTTATTGAACCCGACCTTCTAAAGAATATGTTAGATTCCTTGAAGCAGAAGATTGCCCGAACCTTTAAGTTAGCCTGCTCTATGTATGTACAGGGCATTATAGATGAATCTTAACTCTGTAATTTTCCTTTTTGGGTTCGATTCCACTGTGCATGCCAGTGTGAGCCGCCGGAATGTAATATGTAATTCTGAAAGGACGCACGCACACTGAAAGGTTGTAGCATAATCGTTGTACTGTTTTTGACTAATGAAAAGGGCATATGTGAAACAGAAGGTAGTGGATGCCAGACTATGGTCTAGATGAATGCTTGAAGTGGAGCGGGAACGCGTATTCTTCATATTCTGAGTACTCTGTTATCTGTCTCTCTGTTAATTAAGTTCGGTGATTAATTAAGTCGTTGATGAAGTATTAAGTAATCGACATTGTGGTAAAGTAACGAGTTGCGCATTATCGCATATTGCGACGAATAAGTTCTAATGTGCAGAATCGTAAAGTAGTTGAAAGAGTTAACCCTAAACATTAAGTGGTGTAGCAGTAATTGGAAGTGAGTGAGCAGATTTGGGAAAATACAAATAGGGCCTCTGTTTTACAGACCCCTAACCATCCCAAGAACCCAGATTCGATAATTAGTTTAAACACTCAAGTTAACATTCACTACATTGGTATCAGAGCACCAAGTTCATAGTGTAACTCAGTGAAGTCAATCTCTTGTCTCAAATTAATGCATAAGAATTGCATTCCAAGAAAGGAAGTCTTAAGATATTGCAAAAAAGGAAAAGATTATGCATGTCAAACATTCTTAGTATAGAGAGAAATTTGCATCAACTTTGGCATGATAGCACATGTAAATACATACATGCAAGTACATGCACTACATGCATGAGTAAAAGGCACCATGCTTTTTTTTTTGTTTTTGCATACACGAATTATGCATGCATAAAAAGGTGTGTGGTATTCCAAATAGATTAAAACTGAAAACTATAGTAGACTTGAATTAGGAAGGTTAGGAAGACCTTCAAAACAAGATTGGAAGCAAGTCAATCTTGACTTTATTTTACAAGTTGAGCTTAAATTCGCTCATATAAACTCATTATCTACTATCTATATACAAGTTTTATAAAGAATAAAGTATGGACATAAAGATGATATGATAAAGTTAAGAGAGTGAGGACTCTAAAGAGTTTATAAATAAACTCTAAAGATAATTCATTGGCAATGGACAATCATAATTACCAGATAAATTAAAAGAAATAGTTAAGCTCATGATTCTATATGTAATTATTTTATAAAGTCATCGTAAGTTTATACTTAAGTATGGAATATTAGACAAAGAACTCGAAGGTTTACTTTAAGTATCTAAAGTACTTAAAGAGAAAAATTTGGAGAAGAATAAAGTAATTCCCATAGACCTTAGAATTGGTCTTAACTATTGCAAGAATTGGCCTTAAGTTATCTCTTGCAAGCTCCAAAGAATGATACCACATTTGAAATCATAGCTTTCAAAGATAAGATCAAAGTCAAATTGAGAAACATTTATGGAAATATGTCCATCGAGTATCTCAAAAGGAAAAACTTTGGGAGTTCTAATCCAAGACCTTAAGCCATAATGGCCGAATTAATTAGAATTCAAGAAAATATTTTGAATAAATTATTATCTATATATTGTTGATATATTTAGGTAGTGATGTGTGTGAATAAACTAGGATTGTCGGGGCACTTTTTTCCCTCTTTAGGAGGTCTTTTTCCCCCGCTTGTATATATGCCTATTGCCCTAACGGGCTACTTATCTTTGTACATTCTAGTTGTAATTCATTCACTATTGTGTGTTGTGCTCCAAGCTTCTTCTTCTTCCTTGTGCTCTTCGCGTGCTTTCGCAGACGTCTAACTCCAACAATTGGTATCAGAGCAGGTCGCCGCTTCATCTAAGGCATCGTCGACACCTCTCTGGTTGCAGTCTCAAAATCACACAAATTTTGGTGAGCATACGAAGCATGTTCCCGAGATCAAAACAGCTTTGTTTTATGGTGCCGAAATCGTGATCTGAGCTCATCTCGACCTCTGAACACACTATCGTAGTGCTTGTGCATGCTATTTTGTCTTTTTGTGCCAAAGGTATATACCAGTTTCGGTTTGCCAATAGAAGCATCTCAAAGTCTGCTACAAGTTTAACAGAATTCCTCTGGGTAGGACTGTTCAACTTTTTTAGATATAGTCAATTTTTTGCATCAAGGTATTCTAATTACCGGCCATGGCTAAAAGTAGTGATGTATTTCGTATGTTGGCTATTTAGGATAAGTTGGATGGTACCAACTACCCGTTGTGGGCTTATATGATGCAACATGTATTGGTTGCAAAAGGACTATGAAACATTGTGCAAGGTGTTGAAAAATGTCATATCACACTTGCAACTGTTACGACTGTAGGTACTAAAGCTAATGTAGAAGGTGTCAAAGATGATATTCTGCATATTCCTGTTTGTGCTTCGATTTCTGCTGCACGTACTATAGAGAAGATTCGTTGGGATGGTAGAGATGCTCAGGCACATGCATTGATAGCTTTGTTTGTCAAACTTGCCATTATTCCTCACATTCGCTCTTGTAGAATAGCGAAGGATGCTTGGGATACACTTACCACATTGTACCAAGCTAGGAATGAGGCTCGTGTTGCTTACCTCCAAAAATAGTTGGAGAGTGAGCACATGAATGAAGGTGATTCTATGGACAATTTTTTGACAAAGATCAAGGATTTGGAAGAATACTTGATTTCTACTAATGAGGTTATACCAGATAACTCACTTGTGCATACCATTCTGAATGGTCTTCCTGATTCATATCATAGTTTTGCTTTTACTCTTCGGCTGATGATGAAAGGAAATCCAAATGCCTTGTCATTTGAGGAGTTAGTTTATGTTCTATTGCAGGAAGATTAGTTTGGGCAAAACAGGTCTATTATGCATGTTGCAGATCAAGCTTTCCTAGCTAGTCAGAAGGGCAAAGGAAAATGGAGCTCTTCTACTAGTAAGTAGAAATCTGCAAATGCTGCACATTCGAAGAAGGAAGATAAAGATGAGAAGAAATAAAAAAAGTAGAAATTGTTTTGTAGGTAGTATAAAGGGAATGATCATATCATAAAGAACTCTCCAAAACTAGGTGCAAAAGAGGCAAAGAAAAGGGAGGTTGGAATGGTTGTTGCAGAGGCCTCTACACCGAAAAGAGAGTCTGCTAATCTTGTGCAGGATGAAGAACGGGCATTTACTAATGTTTGCAGTTTTGACCCATCTTCTCATGAGCAGTGCATGTTTGCAGTAGACTCAGATGTTTGGTACTTTGATAGTGGGGTGACCAAACATATTACCTCGCAGTGTAGTTTCTTCTCTTCACTTGAGCCTGCCCCTACAGGGAATACTGCCACATGTGCCAACAACTCCTCCTATTCTGTTATGGGAGTTGGTAAGATCATTTTGACTACTGCTAATGGTAGTTCTTTCACTTTTTCAGATGCTTTGTTTGTGCCTGGGGTCAAGAAAAATCTGTTATCAGTTTCTGCATTAGCCAAGATTGGCTTGGTTGTGAAATTTGTTGATGACAGATGTACAGTTCATGATCTCTCAAATGGCGACGTGATTATTGCTTCTGGCATTTTATGTCGTGGGTTGTATAAGTTCATAGACTATGAAAGATCTATAAATGATTCCGCATGTGCAGTACATGATTCTAAGGCTATGTCACATACAAAGCTTTGGCATGCACACTTTGGTCATCTGAATTTTGCTAGTTTGCTACACCTGCAAAAATCTGAAATGGTGTCCTTTTTGCCAACTTGAGGCACCCGAAAAACATGTTTGTGAAGGCTGTATTTTGGGCAAAATGCAGCATTCCTCCTTTCCAAAAGATGGTTCATGTTGGAGAAACAATCACTAATTGGACATATATTTGAAGGACAAAGCTTAAGAAGAAATCCACATGCCTATGTGAAGGGACAAATTCACAAGTGTATTATATTTAAGTTAGTTCACTTTAGTTCTATAAGTTTTTTAAAAAAGTAACGAGAATAAGAAAATCTATATAAGTTAGTTTGTATCAACTAAAGCGAAGAGGAAGACAATGAGAAAGTGAGTTAGTACTCATTTTATATGACTGAGAATAGTCGAGCTTCTCTATGTGAGAAAGCACCTATGTATTTTTGAGTTTTCATAGCTATGACAAGAACTAGTTAAAGTTCTGTGTATAAGTATTCTTCCTCCATCTCCAGTGTTTGTCTTCTGTGTAATGTTTTTGAAGAATTGAAGTTTTTCAAGCAAGTCCATGCCTGGCATCGAATGTATGTTGAAAGGTTGAGTTTTATGCGGGAAGTCAATGCTTGGCATCGAATCTTGGCTGATAAGTCATTGTTTTCATTCTCTGAGTGTTACCTGTTGTTGAATCTTCTAAAAACATAAAGTTTGTGGAGCAACTCGATGCGTGGCATCGAGTTTCAGCATAAAGTCGATGCGTGGCATCGACTTCTAGCATAAAAGTGCTTCATTCATATCTTTGGTTATACGTGCCTAGCTCAGGAATGAAAAAGTGGCTGAAAAAGCTGAAACTCGATGCCTGACATCGACTTTTGGTTGCAAGTCCATGCTAGGCATCGAATTTTCATTTTTAGACACTCAAGATTACTAAAACAGGCAAAAATTCCATTTTTGGAAGTCATACAGGGTCATCTTGTGAAGGCTATATCTTGAGTTCTAGAGATCCGTTTCTTGCATATGATAGCTTGTTGGAAATCTCTACTCTTCTACCTTCACCCACCAAAAGATCCTGGAGAAATAATATTTGAGCTAAGAGATATTAGCAAAATACTAAAGGTATGTCATTTCAATGACTGGAAAAATCTCAAGAAGTAAAGTTCTTGGTTTTGGCTATCATTTCTCAAAGTTTTGAGTGGCAATGAGTTAATGGTGACCATAGAGGTGTTGTAGTGTCACACTAATTCATTTCTTGTGGTTTTTTACACATCAACAAGTGGTATCAGAGCAGAAAGGTCCTAAAGAGCAGAAGGCGACAAAGGTACGAGAAGTTTTGGAAAGTTTTCCATTAAAGTTTCAAAGGTGAAGCATTTGAAGACACAAGGCATCAAAAGATTACTTCAAAAGTATCTTCATACACAAAGATCTTCAAAAGGTATTATACTTTATCTTTTAAGCTCACAGGTTGAAGCAGAAGGAAAGGAGTATGGCAGATCATATCTCCATTGACAAACTGGACAGAGATAATTACCCCGCATGGGTAATGAGAATGGAAGCCTCACTTATGAGTAAGGATCTCATGGTATATGTAACAGGTGAAGAAGAGAAGCCAGTATTTGAAGATGAAAGCCGACCAAAGAAAGAGGAACTTGATGCTTTAAAGCATTGGCAGAAGAAGGATGCAAGTGCAAAAGCTTACATCTACAATACAATATCAGATCATTTGCTACCACACATCAGAGGATTGGAATCATCTTAAGATATATGGAATGCATTGGAGTATCATTTCGCACTACTAAAGCACGGAAAGCAAGTCTATGGTCAGAAGTTACAACATTCAAGAAGAAGCCAAGTCAAAGTACTAGTGATTATGTCACTAAGATGAAGGACCTTGCAGATAGTCTTGGATCCATAGATGAAGATATTGAGGATCACAGATTGATTGCTCAATTACTTGTAGGTTTGAGAGGGGATGAAAGGTGGAAACCTTTGTCTTATCAACATAACTTTCATTGAATCATTATGTTCCAAATTTGAACCAGTTGCTTGGTTTGATGCTCACATATGAGCAAGACTTGAAGGCAGATGGAGATAAAGGACAAAGTTCTGCAATGTACAATGAAGAACAAGAAGAAAGGAGATAAAGGTAAAGCAAAGGATGAAGAGGAGTCGAGTTCTCAAGTCTATTATGCAAGAGGTAAAGGCACTGGCAGAGGAAGACCAAGAGCCTTTGGAAGAGGTAGAGGTAATCAGAATAACAACAAGAAGGCTTGCTGGATATGTGGATTGAGCAATCATTTGGCTCATGACTGTTGGCACAACCAACAAGGATCAAACCAGAATCAAAACAACAATAGCAGAGGCCGAGGTGGAAGATATCAAAGTAATTTTCAAAGAGGTAGACAAAATCAAAGAGGAGGCTATGGTAGAGGTGGAGGAAGAAGTTGGGGACAGAATCAATCCTACAACACCACCTACTACAACTATGCAAATGACACACAAAATGAAAGTCATACATCATTGATGATGAATTCAATCAGTACATCAGATAAAGAAGATCTAAAGATATCTTATATTGAGTCTGGATGTTCTAATCGTTTGCCAGGAAACATAGAATTGATGTCAGAATTGGAAAAAGGTATTTCTAGTCATACAGTTCAAACAGGTGATAATACCAAACATAGTGTACATTCAATTGGAAAAGTGAAATGCAAGAGTGGAGCAGATTTGCTAACCAATGTCTTGAATGTTCCAACAATACCTAAAAACTTGATTAGTGTGGGACAGATAGTTGAAAAAGGTTTTCAAGTCAGGTTTACAAATGAAGGAGTATTTGTTGAAGATCCAGAGAATGGATATAATTAGATTGTCTCTGGTAAGAAACAAGGTAGACTCTTTACTTTAAGAGTGCAAGGGAGCATTGATCAAGCTTTGCTCACACATGGTGAAGAAGTGATTACAGAACTTGATCTCTGGCATAAGAGATTAGGTCACTTCAATGAGAGAGGAATTAAAGCTATGATTGCTAATCAGTCTGTACTAGGATTACCAAATGTGTAGAGTCAACATATGGTTTATAAATGTGAAGCATGTCAAATGGGAAAAGCACACAGGTTACCATTTCAAAAGAAAGAATTCAAACATGATGGATTACTAGAGCTCATTCATACAAATGTATGGGGACCAACAAAAGAAGGATCTATCAGTGGCTCAAGGTATTATGTTCTTTTCATTGATGATGCTACAAGATGGATAACTCTGTATGTTTTGAAGGAAAGATCAGAAGTGTTTGGAGCCTTCAAGCATTTTCATGCATATGCAGAGAGAGTCACAGGTCAAAAGCTTAAGATACTGAGGTCTGATGGAGGGGGAGAATACTTCTCCCAAGAGTTCAATGATTATCTTTGGAATGCAGGTATTAAGAGTGAAATAACTTGCAGGTATACACCACAACAAAATGGTGTAGCAGAAAGAAGGAACAGGACTTTGGTTGAGTTTGCTAGAGCTATGTTGAAGGAGAAGAATTGTCCAAATTATCTTTGAGCTGAGGCTGTAAATACAGCTACATATCTTGTGAATAGATTACCATGTGCAGCTCTCAATGGAATGATTCCATATGAAGCTTGGTGGGGTAAGAAACCAACACTAGATCATTGTAGAGTGTTTGGATCAATTGCATATGCTTATGTGCCATCACAACTAAGACATAAACTTGAACCAAAGGTAGAAAAATATGTGTTCATTGGTTATGATGAAAAGCAGATGGGTTACAGGTTGTGGAATCCTCTAACCAAACAATTTCTTGTTTCAAGAGATGTTACATTTGATGAACAGAAAAGTTGGTATGCAGATCAAAGTCATACAGTTGAAGAATTTGAAGAAGAGGTAAAAAGATGTGAGAAAGGAAAATCAATTGTGCAGGTAAATAGAGATGAAGACTATATGCAAGCAAGTACATCTAGAAGTGGATTAACAAGAAGGAATGAAGAAGCTCCTATATTTGATGAAGAGATGTATCCAGACACTTATGAAGAATGTGAACCAAGAAGGTCAAGCAGGACTAGAAGACAACCAGAGAGGTATTCTTATGATACTTCTTACATAACTCAGAAGAACTATGCATATATGGTCAAAGATGATGAAGAACCTCAGATATATGATGAAACTAAAGGTAAGAAGCTGGGAAGAAGCCATGAAGGAAGAATTCAATGCACTGGAGGAGAACAAGACATGGGAACTTGTTCCTAAACCAAATGGTAAAAAAGTAATTGGAAATAAATGGGTTTATAAAGTGAAGAAGCTTGCAGATGGAAGTATAGCTAGATACAAAGCTAGACTGGTGGTGAAAGGCTATGCCCAAACCTATGGCATAGATTATGATGAGACATTCAGTCCTGTAGCTAAGATGTCAACTATAAGGACAATCATTGCTATTGTAGCTTCAAAAGGATGGACCCTAAGTCAATTGGATATAAAGAATGCATTCTTGAATGGATACATATCAGATGAGGTATACATGGAACAACCTCAAGGGTTTATAGATTCCAGGTGCAGGTTGAGAAGAGCATTGTATGGATTGAAGCAAGCTCCAAGAACATGGAACTATAGACTGGTGAAGTATCTCAATGATCTTGGATATCAAATTTCAAAAGTAGATCCAAGTCTACTTATCAAAAGAACAGAGGAAGGTACAATCTACATTTGTATTTATGTAGATGACATTATAATCACAGGTACTTCAGATGAAGGAATCAAGGAGGTAAAGAGATTACTTGAAAAAGAATTCAAGATTAGTAATCTATTGAAGAAGTTTGATATGGAAAATTGCAGAGAAGCTTCAACTCCACTTGAAGTTAATCACAAGCTCAGTTAATATGATGGTGCAGAATACAAAGATATGAGGAAGTATCAATCTCTTGTGGGTAGTTTGATTTATGCTACACTAAAAAGACCCGATCTTAGTTATGCAGTGGGAGTTTTGTCACAATTCATGCATTGTCCAAAGGACCCACATTGGATTGCAGGTCAAAGAGTTCTTAGATATATCAAAGGAACTATAAAGGAAGGATTATATTATCCTTTTACATCAGATTTGAAGTTGAGAGCCTATAGTGACTCAGACTAGGCAGGTAACCAGGATGACAGAAGATCAACTCATGGTTACATGATATACATTGGTGATAAGCTTGTAAGTTGGTGTTCAAAGAAACAACATACAGTAGCATTATCATCAACTGAAGCTGAGTACAAAGGACTTGTGGAAGCAGCTAAGGAGGTCATATGGCTGCAAACATTGTTCAAAAGCTTGGGTATTGATCAAGGTATACCTACAATACATGGAGATAATATGAGTTCACTTTATCTTGCAGCAAATCCAGTATTTCATGCAAGAACCAAACATATAGAGATACATTATCATTTCCTGAGAGAAAAGGTATTGGAGAAAGAAATTGAAGTGGAGTACATTTCTACAAAAGATCAGATAGCAAACATAATGACAAAGAGCTTGGATGGTGTGAAGACCAGTAGATTCAAAAGTATGGTAGGAGTAAAAGAAAAGAAGAAGATATGAAGGAACAGAGAATGTCAATTAGTGATTGAGGGGGAGCTGTTGGAGAAACAATCACTAATTGGACATATATTTGAAAGACAAAGCTTCAGAAGAAAACCACATGCCTATGTGAAGGGACAAATTCACAAGTGTATTATATTTAAGTTAGTTCACTTTAGTCCTAGAAGTTTTTTAAAAAAGTTACGAGAATAAGAAAATCTATATAAGTTAGTTTGTATCAACTGAAGCGAAGAGGAAGACAATGAGAAAGTGAGTTAGTACTCATCTTATATGACTGAGGATAGTCGAGCTTCTCTATGTGAGAAAGCACCTGTGTATTTCTGAGTTTTCATAGCTATGACAAGAACTAGTTAAAGTTCTGTGTATAAGTCTTCTTCCTCCATCTCCAGTGTTTGTCTTTTGTGTAATGTTTTTGAAGAATTGACGTTTTTCAAGCAAGTCGATGCCTGGCATTGAATTTTTGTTGAAAGGTTGAGTTTTATGCGGGAAGTCGATGCCTGACATCGAATCTTGGCTGATAAGTCATTGTTTTCATTCTCTGAGTGTTAGCTGTTGTTGAATCTTCTAAAAACATGAAGTTTGTGGAGCAACTCGATGCCTGGCATCGAGTTTCAGCATAAAGTCGATGCATGGCATCGACTTCTAGCATAAAAGTGCTTCATTCATATCTTTGGTTATACGCGCCTATTTCAGGAATGAAAAAGTGGCTGAAAAAGCTGAAAGTCGATGCCTGGCATCAACTTTTGGTTGCAAGTCGATGCTAGGCATCGAATTTTCATTTTTAGACACTCAAGATTACTAAAACAGGCAAAAATTCCATTTTTGGAAGTCATTTAGGGTCATCTTGTGAAGGATATATCTTAAGTTCTAGAGATCCATTTCTTGCATATGATAGCTTGTTTGAAATCTCTACTCTTCTACTTTCATCCACCAAAAGATCTTGGAGAAATAATATTTGAGCTAAGAGAAATTAGCAAAATACTGAAGGTATTTCATTTTAGTGACTGGAAAAATCTGAAGAAGTAAAGTTCTTGGTTTTGGCTATCATTTCTCAAAGTTTTAAGTGGCAATGAGTTAATGGTGACCATAGAGGTGTTCTAGTGTCACATTAATTCATTTCTTGTGGTATTTTACACATCAAAAGTTCAGTTCGGGCTACTCAGAAATTGTAGCTTGTACACAGTGATGTCTGTGGTCCTATACATCCACCTTCTTTTGGAAATTATCTTTACTTCGTGATAAGTTGATTTTTCCAGGCATGCATAGGTATATCCATTGAAGGCAAAGATCGAAGTGTTCATGTGCTTCAAACAGCTTTTGGTTTTGGCTGAAAATTTATCAGCATGTAAAATGGGTACCCTCTGTTCTGATCAAGGGGGGATATATGTGTTATGATTTTAATGCATTCTGGCTGAACGTGGGATAAAACACCAATGTATAGTGCCGTATAAACCTCAATAGAATGGAGTTTTTGAACGAAAGAACATGTCACTCATGGAGATGGCAAGCTGTATGGTCAAGAGTCAGGCTTTGCCACATTGGCTTGAGGCTATCATGTGTGCAACATATGTACTTAACAGGTGTCCCACTAAAGCACTGCAGTCTATCACTCCATATGAGGCTTGGGCATGATCACAAGCCATCTATTGCTCATCTATGTGTTTTTGGTTGTTTGGTATATGCATTAGTGCCTGAACAACATCATAGAAAATTGGTTAGTAAAGTAGTAAAATGTATTTTTGTTGGGTACAGTTCTGAAAGTAAAGGATATCGTCTGTATCATCCATAGACTAAACGCATTCTGGTTAGCCGGGATATTGTTTTTGTGGAAGATGCTATTCAGCCATTGCTTTCATGTACTAAGGAGACATCTGTTAGCTCCAAAGACATGTATGATACTTTGCTACCTCTTTTTACAGGTGGACACTCTAGTGCTGGTCCTAATGAGGAAACTTCTCAACCTTTGGAGGTTTCATGTGATGATGCAAATCATTCCATCTCTGATGTAGATTTACATGATGCACTTGTTGATGAGAGAGCTGATATTGAGTAGGCAAAAACTATGCCAAAATGGCTGGCAGAGACTTTTTGTGATAGGAAATTAGATGCACCTCTGTCATATCATACTCGTTCAGGCTCTCATAGTGTGTCTTTTGCATCAGATTGCTTTGTTATGGCTGCATCTAATCTCTATGATGAGAATGAGCCCGTTTCATTTGATGAAGCACAAAATTCAGAAAATTGGATGGCTGCTATGCAATCTAAATATGAGGCTATAATGAAGAATGGTACTTGGTCTTTATGTGACTTGCCTCCTAGCAAGAAGGCCATTGGTACTAAGTGGGTATACAAGCTGAAGCGTAAGCTTGATGGTACAGTTGACAAGTATAAGGCTAGGCTTGTTGCAAAGTGTTATGTGTAGGAAAAAGACATTGATTTTGATGAAACATTTGCTCCTACTTGCCGAATGACTAATGTTCATAACATTTGTGCACTTGAAGCTCATCATGGTTTGAATGTACATCATTTGGATATCAAATTTTTTTTTTTTGAATGGCGACTTGCATGAAGAAGTGTATGTTTTTCAGCCCCATGGCTTTGTGCAGAAAGGGCATGAGAACCAGGTGTGCAAGTTAAAGAAGACATTATATGGCTTAAAGCAAGCATCACATGCTTGGTATGAAAAGATACATGCCTATTTGATTGCTATGGTTTTGAGAACATTCCAACTGAAAGCACCTTATGTGTGAAGCGTGCTAATGATGTACTTCTGTTCATTGTGGTTTATGTTGATGACATGCTACTCACTGGTCCTCATGAGAGGCATATTGCTGATTTTAAGGCTGATTTACATGCCTCACTTGAGATGTCTGGTTTGGGGCATTTGCATCACTATTTGGGCATTTAGTTTATGCATGTTGACGGTGGAATGGCTTTGTGTCAAACGAAATATATTGACACATTATTGTAGCATTTTGGCCTTGAAGACTGTAAACCTATTGCCACTCCTATGGAAACAGGTTTACGACTGAGTCTTCATGATGTTGGAGATGCATTTGATGTTGTTCTCTATCAGCAGGTTGTTAGATGCTTGATTTACTTATGCATTACTCCGCTAGATATTCAGTTTTCTGTCTCACAAATGAGCAGGTCTATGCATTGCCCAGGAGTCAAGCATTGACAAGCGGTTAAGCACATCTTTCACTACTTGAGTGGTACCCAACTACTTGGTTTGTTTTATCCCAAGGGGGGATCACTACCGCCAGATTTGCATGCTTTTTCTGACTCTGATTGGGCTATTTGCTATGACACTCGTGTGTCCACTAGTGGTTTTTGCTTCATGCTTGGTAGCTCATGCATATCTTGGTAGCAGCCTACTGTGGCCACTTCCAGTTGTGAGGCTGAGCATACGATAGCTTTCACAATGATTGTTGAGTGTGTGTGGCTCAGACGCCTTATGGCTGATTTGGGTGTTGGTCAGTCTTCTGCCACCACCATCTTCACTGACAGTCAGAGTGCATTGACAGTTGCGAGGAGCCCTGTGTTCCATGCTCGCACTAAGCACATTGAGATGCATTATCATTATGTCAGGGAGAGGTTCTCTGTTGGGGAGATCAGCTTGGCATATGGAGAACATTGCATACCTTTTCACAAAGGCTCTTTCTAAGGAGAAGTTTGAAGCTTTCCGCAAAGCTTTGGGCTTACTTCCTTTTGTTGAGTAAGTTCCTCATAGCTTGGCACTTCATTATACATGAGTGCCAACTCCTTGTTCACCGCATCACTCCTAGGGGGGATTTGTTGATATACTTAGGTAGTGATGTGTGTGAACACACTAGGATCGCTGGGGCACTTTTTTCCCTCTTTAGGAGGTTTTTTCCCCTGGCTTGTATATACGCCTATTTCCCTAACGGGCTATTTATCTTTGTACATTCTAGTGGTAATACATTCAGTATTGTGTGTTGTGCTTAAGCTTCTTCTTCTTCCTTGTGCTGTTCGCATGCTTTCAAAGACGTCTAACTCCAACATATATCACATCATATTATAGGAGGTGGTGGGAACACCTGTTTCATAAGGTGGCATGTATTGCCACTTGGCTCTTGGAGAGTCAATTGCTAATCTAAGGTAGAAGACTTGAAGGAGATCACATGTGATTCTCATAGGGTGTGCTAGGGCATGTTTTTTAGGACATGGTTAGGACATCATCCAAACAATTATATCTTTTTAGGTCACGTGGCATTTTGTGCAATCGAACGAGGTTGTACATAGCTCTCTTGTTGCTCCTTTTTATTAACTTGTGCCATTATCATCTGATGTAATGCATTTTTTTAGGTTCTTTATTATATTTTGATGCCAATCCATAGGCTAAGTCATGAGAATGTTATTGGAAAATTTTAGGATTCTTTGGTAACATTTTACAATTTTTTTGGACTTTCTTATGCTTTTTTTTGGATTTTTTTCTTTTATAATGCAATTTTTCTTGTGAACTTAGAGGAGAAAATGGAAGTTCTCCAATTATTTGAGTGGGGAAATGTGTCCCAAGTATGTTTTCTATTTTGCAAATTTTTGGGGAATTTTTCTTAATTTTTGCATTTTTAATTTATTTTCCTATTTTTCTTATATTGTAAGTATACCAATTCAAAAAATAAAAGTTTGTTCCCATTGTTACACGTATGTGTTTCTGAAGTAGCCTTGATGTTAACCTTTTCCCTATACATGGGCACTTTTTACTCTAGTCCTGGCTAGAGTTTTTCTCCCCATGTTACCACATACATGATACACATATGTGGTGGTACTTTCTACTTAGGGATATTATTCAACTCTTACTTCAATTCTCTTCATCATCAATAGAGAGATATATTCTAGACATCCATATTCTTCGTGTGTCTTTCTGCATTTGTGCTCTTTGTGTGTGCTTCTTGTGTGTCTCACACTTTTACACATAGTTAACAGTGGGATTAGAGTAGGTTGAACTCCTTCTCAAGTTTTGGTTTTTTTTATTGTGGCTTGCATGCACTTTTAAAATTGAAAATTGAATTTGGAGCCTAGACATTGGAATGATGATGTCAAGGAGTTTCTAAAGATAGAGAAGTATCCCAATAAAGCCAACTCTATGTAGAGAAAGAGGTTGCTCGTAAAAATAAGGCATTATACCTTTATCAAGGGTAAGTTGTATAGATATGGAAAAGGTAATTCACTTAGGAAGTACATGGAAGAAGAAGAGGCAAAAAAAAATCTCCAGACAACACATGAAGGACCAGGTTGTAGGCACCTCTGTGACCATATTATGAGCTAGAGAAATCCTAGATTCTGGCATATGATGGCCAACCTTGTTGAGAGATGTAGAAGAGAGTGCTCATGCATGTGATGCTTGTTAGAGATGTGGACAGAAACCCATCAAGTAGTGACAACATCCATTGGTTTTCTCCATGCATGGCAACTATTTGAGAAATGGGGGTTAGATTTTATATGTCCTATTTATGCTGCATCCTGTCCAAGGCAAGATAAGTACTTGTTGGTTGTTATAGAATATGCAACAAACTAGGATGAGGTCATTTCTTCTCCAAATTGCACAACCCAAATATTTTCCAATTTCTTGTATACCAACATCTTCTGCATGTATGGTTGTCTAGTGGAAATCTGCACATATCATGGAACACACTTTGTTAACAAGGTTTTGTATGAAGCTTTCAATAAGTACAAAATCATTGCACACAGTTCGTCTGGGTATTATCGAAGGACTAATGGACAAGCAGAGTCCACTAAAAAAAGTATTCATAGCTCTTCTCAAGAAAAAATGTATGCTAAGGCATGCCACCTGGGGCACTACATATTGAGACACATTATGAGCCTATAAGTTGGCATGCAAGGAAGCCATAGGTCACTCCCCCTTCCAATTGGTATATGGAGTAATTCATGTTGATCCCTTTGAGTTTCTACATGGCTCTCCTCGGATAGAATCCGTTTAGGTAAGACAAGATCATGGGGTCTCTATGAGACTTTCACCAGTCAACAAATTGGAGGAGGTTCTTTTAGATCTAGCAAAATAGTTGCATGAGACACAAGACAAAGGGAAGAAGCTCATCATAAAAATTTGTGAAAAATTGAATTATAGAGTGGCATGCTTGTTCTTTCACACATGCCCTAATTACAGACACAATTTTGAGGCAAATGGCTTCATTATTGGGAAGGTCCATATAGAATTATTGAAATGCTTCATTGGGGTGCAATGCTAAGAAACTTTAGTTTGTGATGCACTCCCTCTCACCAGAATTTCAAGGCTCAAGGCCTATCATCTTCAAATGATTGAAGCTTTTTTAGTCACCTATAATTTTGCACAATCTGGCAAGGTTGTACATAACTCTTCTATTGCTCCTTTTTATTAAGTTTTGCCATTATCATCTGATGTTATGCATTTGTTTTAGGTTCTTTATTATAGTTTTGATGCCATTGCACAACTAAAGTCAAAATATTGCAAGAAAGTTTTAGGATTTTTAAAGGATTTTTTTGGATTTTTGTTCTTTTTTAATGCACTTTTTCTTGTGAATCTAGAAGAGAAAATTAAACGTATCTAATTTTTTGACTGGGAAAATGTGTCTTGAGTATGTGTTCTATTTTGCAAATTTTTGGGGATTTTTTTTCATTTTTCATATATTTTCCTATTTTTCTTATATTTGAAGTATTATGAAAAAAAGTGGGTCCCCATTGTTACACTTATTTGTTCCTCGAGTAGCTTTGATGTGAACCTTTTCCCTATACATGGGCACTTTTTACTCTAGTGTTGGCTAGAAATTTTTTTGCCATGTTATCACATACATGAGACACTCATATGTGGTGGTACTATGTAATTAGGGATATTATTCAACCCTTACTTTAGTTTTGTTCAACATCAATGGAGAGAGCTATTCCAATCATCCATTTTCTTTGTGTGTCTTGGTGCATTTGTGCTCCTTGTGTGTGCTTCTTGTGTGTCTCTTGCACTTCTACACACACCCAACAGTTGTATCAGAGCAGCTTCAACTTTGTCTTAAGTTTTGATTTTTTGCATTGCAGTGCATGCATACTTTTAATAGTGCAAATCAACTTCATAGCATAGAATGTTGATTTTTAGTAGCCATAAAAGCATTCCCACCAGTTTCTTCACTGTAATTTCCCCCCATTTCAAAGTCATTCATGTAGTCAAAGTTACCATCAACATGATGGATTGTGAGTTGAAATTTCAACATTCATTTCATCTTTCATTGAAGTAAAGATCTCATCAAATTCTTGTTCTTTAGTGAAATGGTGGGAACCAATGACTTTTTTGGCATGATTCAAGCTCAAGATATGCTTGATGGGACTCACTATCCAATGTGTTCTTACATGATGAAACATGTTCTTGTTGCAAAACAACTAGGGAACATAG
Organism: Ceratopteris richardii; assembly: GCA_020310875.1. Lineage (NCBI taxonomy): Eukaryota > Viridiplantae > Streptophyta > Polypodiopsida > Polypodiales > Pteridaceae > Ceratopteris > Ceratopteris richardii. The sequence goes on from CM035407.1 coordinate 164,645,541, forward strand.
TGGGAGATGTAGCTGGAAGACTCCCAAGTTCTTTTACTTCACAGTCTATTGTCACACATGGAGCTTCTTCTTCAAGTAGAGTGGTTAGTCCTTCTCAACCTACACAAGAGCAATATAGATGGGATTTCAAAGATGCCCAAGCTCATGCATTGATTGCTCTTTCTGTGCAGGGTTGTATAGTTCCACACATTTGTTCATGTTCTACATCAACATATGCATGGGACACTCTTGATTCTTTGTATGTTGTGGGTAATGAAACACATGTTGCATACTTGAGGAAGCAACTTGAGGATGTATGCATGGCTGAAAATGAGTCTGTGGATGTGTATGTGACATGCATCAAGGACTTGAAATAGCAATTGGCAAACATAGATGAGATTTTAGGATTCATCATTCATCTCTACATTGTTGAAAGGATTACCAGAATCTTTTCAAAGCTTTGCCACTATATTTGTTTGGTTGAAAAAGTGAATCCAAAGATGTATGCAATTGATGAGGTTGTGTCTCTTCTTTTGCAAGAAGAGCAATCTAGAGTGAATAGGAGTGGTTTGATTGAGGAAGCACAAGCACTTATTATCTCAGAAAAAAGGAAAAGCAAGTATGGTTTAGTTTTGGGTTCATCAAAGCCAAAGCCTCAACCTTCCTCTTCCACTCATTCCTCTAATGATGCTGATTTGTAGAAGAAGAAGAGATGCAAATATTATTGAAAGGCTGGTCATACTATTGATGAATGTAGAAATTTCACTAAGCACGATGAAAAGAAGAAGGAATCCGACATATCTATTACTGAAAATTCTTCAAATGCAAAAAATGATGAAGCCAACATGGCTCAAGATTTTTGGGCATGTGTTGCTACATGTCATTATGATGCATCATTGCATTCTAAATGTAGGGTCGTGGGAAAGGCTGATTCTGATTCATTCTTTGATAGTGGTGCTTCAAATCACATAACTCCATGAAAAAGATTTTTTGCATCTTTGAAAGATCCACCCAAAGGAGGACATGTGGCGTGTGCAAACAATGCCCCTTTTCCTATCATTGGAGTAGGATAAATTGATCTCATGGCTGCAAATAGAGGTGTGGTTCTCTTGAAAAATGAATTGTATGTACCTCGTATCAAGAAGAGTTTAATTTCAATTCCTTTGATTTCCAAAGTTGTACTTCATGTACATTTTGTTGATGATAAGTGTATGGTTCATGATTTTATAATGGTGATATTATCTTGATGTCTAGTACATTATGAAATGGTTTGTATTGCTTGGATACATACAAGAGGTTTGTCTCAAATGCCTTGGTTGCTAATACTTCCTCCATGGTTGAAGTGGACCTTTGGCATGCTCATTTTGGTCACTTGAACTTCAATAATTTGCTTTACTTGCAAAAGAAGGACATAGTTATTGGTTTTCCAACACTTGAGTCCATTGAAAAGCATGCATGTGAAAATTGCATTCCTTAAAAAATGCATACAAATATAGTCATATACACACTACAAGAAAATTTTAGCTTGTTCATAGTGATGTATGTGCTCCTGTCAAGACTCCATCATTTGGGACCATTGACGATGCTACTCACCATACATGGGTGTATCCTACAAAAGCAAAGAATGAGGTATTTTCTTGCTTCAAAGCCTTTTTGACTATAAAAAAATTTCTAAAAACAAGCTTTTGACTCTATGCACAAATCATGGAAATGAAAACATGTCATATGAGTTTGATGCTTTTCTTCTTGAAAGAAGAATTTCACACCAATGTATGGTGACATATGAACCTTAGCAAATTCATGTTGTAGAGCATAAAATTAGAACAATCCTTGAAATAACACAATGTATGGTTGAAGGAAATCACCTTTCTGATAAGTTTTGGATGGAAATGGTCATGTGTGCAAACTATGTGTTGAATCGCTACCCCACAAAAGCACTGAAAGTCATTACTCCTTATGAATGCTTGGAATGGACACAAACTTATGGTTAGTTATATGTGCATCTTTGGTTGTTTGGAATATGCTCTTGTGCCATCACAACAATGTCACAAACTTGATGACAAGGCAAAGAAATGTATATTTGTTGGTTATAGTGTTGAAAATAAGGGATATCATTTGTACCATCCATTGATGGTCACAATTCTTGTGATTCAAGATGTGGTATTTATTAAAAATTCAATTTTCCCTCTACTTGAATGAAAATAATAGCCAACCGTTAGCTCACAAGATGTGTTTGTTACACTCATGCCTTTGTTCCAAAGTGGTGTGCTTGATTATGGCCATGTAGAATAGTGAAGTGAGGTTCAAAGAGCTGAAAAAATCTAGAAAAATAGAGCTAAAAAATGCAGAGAATTTCTAGCCAAACATGTTTGGAATTACTAAAAATTTCCAATTGCATATGACTGAACATTTTCTTATCAAAATATGGCTGAAAATGAGCATCAAATTCATCCCACACATGCTATACATGTTGATGATGTATTGCATAACAAATGCATGTCTATCATGAGTGCACAAACTATGCCAAAGTGGTTGAAATAGACTTTATAGGACAACAAATTGAGTGCACCTTTACTTGAATGTTGAAACATAATAAATGAGAACTATGTCAATTTCTCCTTGGACAAATGCATAGAAACAACAAAATCATGCATATTTTGAGTACTTTCTAGTTTCTTAATGTAGCTACAAATGTGCCCTTCAATTTGAGCTTGAAAACAAGTGTATTTTGTTTTAGTAATACTTCAACCGATTCCTCTAATCATACTTGAAGTAAAAAATGGGATAAGTTACCAAAATACCCTTCCATGAGGGCTATTATTTACACAAAACAAGTGCATATATTGATATTAAGTGGGGATGTCACTCACTTACTACTTAGCTTTTATTTTCATGCCACAAAATAGATGTTAGCAAAACCCTATAAAACATATAAAGATTGAGTAAAAAATTGTATGGTCATTTCAATGCATAATTGTTAAATTAATACAACTTGCAAGAGGTTAGCAAAAAAGTAGCATCACATTATAATCATCTTTGCATAAAGAAAACCCACATCAACCTAGAGGAAAAGAAAAAGGGTGTGATACAACTAGCACAAGACCAAGTGTTATAAAACTGACTTCTCATTAGGTTTAAAAATGACTTATATATATGTTTTATAAGAAGAAAATGGCTCAATTTACAATAGGAGCTGATCATACTCTTTCTCATCTACATCATGGCATCATTCTCTTGAGCTTGTACATCTTGAATAGCATTTTCTGTTGTATTTGGCTTTCACAGCTCAACCATGTCTCTATGCTCATCTGCTAATGGTGGTGTTGGCTCCCTTGAGACAGGTTGGAATCTCACTATGTTGTCAATGCGCTTTCTACCCACCTTTTGGTCTTCAAAAAACACTAATTCAGCCCATTTATATACATTCAAATGAAACTGACCTAAGCATCATCCTTCTCCATTGTTATGCAATGCTTGAACATCTTCAATAAGCATGCCAATATGGTACTTATAAAAAACATTTGCATTATAATTGCTTCCACATCCTCACTCGAAAATCCACATACAAATTTGATTACCTATTCTAGAGAAAAAAATCTAATATCCAATCATCATCATCGCTAAAGAGCTTGATGAGCTTCATGATTAATTTTTGTGGCTTCTGATAGGGGTTCACAAGTTTTCTTGTCCCTAGCCACATGCTTTAGATTCTTTATTATAGTAGGGAACATGAGAATTTTTGGAAGTCTATTCTCATTACAATGCTCCCTAAACGCTTTTTACTTACCTCATCATAATATCCACTAGTCAAGCACTCATTTTCATTCCCAAAACAGTGGCCATGCATGTGATTAATGTTTGTCTTGACCCTACATCAATGTTCAAAGCTTAGAATTATTCTATTAAAAGAGAATATACAATGCCAAGACATACATACAAAGTTAGACACTCAACATGTCATCTAGAATTTAAAGCTATTGACACAGAGAAAGACTCATCTCTATTGTTGAAGGTAATGATCTTGCACAATGGGGAGAGTGTAAGCTCTATGAAATCCTGAACCATATTCAGAATTTGTGGATGCTTAAATGGATCATCATCAATAATAGAGCCACTCATTCGAAAGCCATATGGAATATCTACTATTAAAAGTGTGTAATGCTTTCTTCAGACTATGTTACAAATTTTATGTACATCCTCACAAAAAATACTATAATATAAGGTATGGAGGGAGTCGATCAGATGAGAAAATGTTTTAGGTCTAGAGGAATCTTCATCAGACACAATCTTTGTCACTTTAATGCTTCACTTCTCGTGTCTAGTCCTCTATATGCGAGCAACAAATGTAGTAGGCAATCCTTGATGGTCTCACAACCGTTCTTTTTCCTTAGAAGATTCTACAAATCAAGATCCAATCTTAGTGAAAATGTTTTGGGTGGTGTTCAACAATAAACAATTGATCCCTATGGCCCATCAATATTCAAATGGACATAACGTGATAGCTATGTTATGCCTAAAAGTGATAGCTAGCATCAATATCCACCACAAAGTTGATGCCTAACATCAACTTTCACCAAGAAGTCGATACCTAACACCAACTTTCAACAAGAATTCAAAGCATGGCATTGATTTTCAGTAGAAAAGCGATTCTAAGAATCGAGTTGCAGTTGAATATTGATGTCGAGCATGCAGTGGATCAAAACATAGTATGAAGATTTATCACATGAATACTAGTAATGAACAAAAGGTCTCACCCAATCTCTAAATAGAATAAAAGTCTATAGTGCCTTGTAAGAGGAGGTTGTTGGATAGTCCACCTGGACCACCTCCCAAGAGAAGCATCCAAGTCTTGAATCTTCATAAACACTTTGCGCATGCAATAATGGCAAACATTATCCTGAGGAAGCTCAAAATATATCGCTTAAACTGGTGAGGATACATACTTGTTCAACTCTAGGGCCATTTCTTCTAGGCTTAGTTCCTTTGAAATAACACTTGAGAGGGTAGACACAATCAAAGTCTCATCATTGATACCCTGCAGGGACCTCTAGGGTGTAAGCTTCATATCTTCTATAACCTCCTCAATGGACAACTCACCCATCTTGGGCTTGCTCTTCACATCCCTACCCTCTAATATCAAGAGATCTCTTGCCTATTTTTGGGTCAATAGGTGGCCTATGAATAACGTTGATTGGTAGATCGAAAAGTTTCCCTTTCCCTAGAAGCTTACTTCTCATTGCCTCCTCCCTCATTTTATTTTGGTATGTCACCAATATGCCATATGCAAGCTCTCCCCAAGTGCAATGATTTCATTATCCAAATTAGAACTTTGTGTTGATTCATCTATATCTTTGTGCTAAACTCATTTCTTATGTGCTTTCTTTTGTAAAGACTGCTTTCCTTTTGATTTTTGTTGTTTTCTGCTTCTTTTCTAGAAAGATGTTTCACCAAATCCAGGGAAGAAGATCAATGATCAGATTCTTGGAATTCTTGCAAATTTTTTTCAACATGCCTCTTTCATGCACAATAGTTTGAACAAAAAATATCCATACAATAGATGGCATTTCTCACTCTTTTTGTTGCCTTAGCAAGAAAAAGAAAATTATCAAACTCCTCATCCTCATAATCCACTCTATAGACAAGCTCGTATTGAAACTCCTTAGTGGTGGTGATTCTTCCCCTACAATGGACACTTGCAAATACTAGAGCCAATGCATTCTTCTCTTCAACGTACTACAAGAACCGTTCAAGCTCCCTCATATCTATGAGGGGGGTGTCCTTTCTCAATCTAGCATCACTTGGCTTCAAATACTATGGCCAGCTCATGATGGCCCACCTAGATTGCTTCCTTTTTTCCTAGAGTCCATCCTTGAAATACTCTTTGACCTTTCTCCCCATGTAGTAACTACCTCTTTCAAACCCACCCTTGCAATCAATTTTACTTTAAACTTCCGAGCTGACTTCTCATCTACCTTTTCAAATTCCCTACACAACAAGGAGTGTAAGGTTCAATTTATAAGCTTGACATGAACCATTATGCCTCTAAGGTTGATGCAAAGCATCAACTTTATGTGCCAAGTCAATGCGACACATCGACTTTATGCTAGGAGGCGATGCCAAGCATCAACTAAATTGGATGTCATGCATTGGCCTTATGCAAGAAGTCGATGCTTGGCATCAACTCCTAGCATAAAGTTGATGCCTAGCATCGAGTTTATGCAAGAACCGATGCTTGACATTGCCTCCCAACATAAATTCAATGCTTAGCATCCAATTTATGGGAGAACCAATGCTTGGGATTGCCTCCTGGCATAAAGTCGATGCCTCAAATCTTTTTTATGCTTGAAGTCGATGCCAAGCATCATGTTGCCACATAAACTTGATGAAAAGCATAGACTTTATGCTAGGAGGTGATGCCAAACATTGGATTTCTGCATGAACTCGATGTTAGGCATCAAATTTACCCCAAAATTGATGCTTAGCATGGAATTTTGGGTTTGCTTTGGGTTTTCAAAAGACATATAAAAACAACATAAACTCTTGCTAAGGAGCTATGAAGTTAGAAAATTTTTAGAGAACATAAAGTATTATCTCTGGATTTTCCTACTTGCTATTTTCTTCTCCATTGCTTGCAGACCCAAATTTACTAGGTAGTTTCTTGTTGTTGATCTCTGTGCTCTAAATGCTCTCTCTTGGTTCTTTGCTTGATGCAAATTAATACCAACCCTCCCTTCTCTATTTATAGAATTAAGCTGTTGCAGAGCCAAAGAGCGCACAAAGCAGAGAAAAAGACGGGCCCCCAAAATTTTCCGATTTGGACCACATATTTTTGTAACATATTCATTTTTGTAACATATTTCCCTTGTAAAGGCACTAGAGGAGTCCTCTAGATGCATTCCCATAGAAGAATAGAAGCTTATCCATGTAAAATAGTAGGAAATTAGCTCTTAGAGAATAAAAGTGCCGGTCACTTGTGTGAAAGGACCAATTTTAGGGCACTAGTATATAAGTCAAAATCTGACTCATTGTAAGAACTTTTGCCATTGTGAGAATAGAGAGCTCAGATTTTCGAATTTGTGTCTTCTTCACTCTGTATCTTCTTCTTCTTGAGCTTGTATGCATGTGTATTGCTTGGAAAGAGTGCTTGTGAGTGTTGTCTATCCATGAGAGTGATTATTTGCTGTAGGTAATGTGTGTGCGAGGTGTAGGAAGTGCTGAAGTGTAGGAAAGATTTCCCGCGACTCAGTATTTTGCCCATAACTTGAAGTAGGAGCGTCAGAATTGAGTGAAACCACTGCCATTGGATGCGTCTTCTCGAGAGCTTCGAAACGCATATGCTATTCGCTATATTTGGAGTTCGGAGCTGGGAGAAAAGTCCAAATTACTGACGGCTGCTGCACCAAGTATCGTTTCGCCATAACCGACAGTTGAAGCTCGTTTGGATAAGTATTAGTCTTGCTTGCATTCTTGAGTTATCCACTTGCATTGACCATTACATGATTGCATGTCTTCATACACTCGGCTAGGTTTGTATACTCTTTGGATTGATATTTAAAAGCGTGTATCCCCACTATATGCACTTGAGAGGAGATGGAGGTATAGTCTCTGTCGCCGCAAGTCCCTAAGTTGAAGCTTAGGTCAACACACTTTTTGGCGCCGTTGCCGGGGAGTAACGAATCAAACCGAGACATTCGTGTGATGGTAAGTAGCTTTTTGAGTTGAAGCAAGAGGAGGAGTGGAAAATTTCTCTTCTTTGGTAAGTCAGTTTCAGCCGCACTTGCTACTTCTCATTCTTGGAGTGTGTGTAGTGAGTTGTTAGTTTAGGGAAGTGAGTGGTAAGAGGAGAGTAGGAAGAGTAAGGGAGTAGATTAGAGTAGCCTTCACCTCTTGTCTTCTTGTTTCATTTTCAGTAGATAGGAAAAAACCAAGTATAAAAGCCAAAAAACTTCATTTTGCAAATCACTTGTGTGAACAAGTATCGTGTGTTCCTGTGTCGAGTATCGCGCAGATAACAGAGATCGTGGTGAGCCAAACAAGCAATAGGGAAGAGTTCAAAGCAAGGGAGTTTGACCAAGAGATCATAGGTGACACCAAGGTAAACTAAACTACCCAATTGATCAAAAATTCTTAGCATTTCAACCTAGGAAAGGAAAAAAACGATCTGCGCTGTGTATCGTTTGGGCTCTCAGGGGGTTAAAACTTGTTTGTTGATTGATACAGTGGGTAAGGGTGAGAGAGAAGAGGTAGTTGAGCAAGGGGGAAAAATCAAAATCTTAAAAACCTCTACAAAAATTGAAATAGGGTCAAGTATCGTCTTTGCTCCCACGGTTGAAGATCGCGATACTTGTCAAGTATCGTGGACTCCTGTGGTTGAGTATCGCGATATTTCCCTAATATCGGTATCGTTTCGGTGAGATATCGTTTGGCCAAGTATCGGTATCGTCTGGTCTTCAGCGATCGCGATACCTAACAAGTATCGTGTATCGTTGTAGTCAGTGATCGCCGGCCAGAGATCGTCTTCCAAAGATCGCGATACCTAGGAGAGATCGGTATCGTTTCGTTTCAAGTATCGGTATCGCCTAGTCTTCAGCGATCGCGATACTTAACAAGTGTCGTGTATCGTCTATCGCGTATCGTGTATCAAGTATCGTCTGCGCCAAATATTGTGTATCGTGGCCCGACGATCGCGATACTTGTGAAGTATCGTGTATCGTTTATCCAAGTATCGTAGAGACAAATATCGCGTATCGTTTGGTCCAAGTATCGTGTATCGCGTCTCAGAGATCGCGATACTTACCAGCGATCGTGTATCGTTAGACCAAGTATCGGGTTAGTCAGATATCGTGTATCGCTTTGTGCTAAGTATCGTTTGTCTGGAGTAGTATCGGTATCGTTTCATTTTAAGTATCGGTATCGTTCAGTCTTCAACGATCGCGATACCTAACAAGTATCGTGTATCGTTTTATGTCAGATATCGTGTATCGTTCCGTGCAAGTATCGTCATTCGAGTATCGTCTGGAATCAAGTATCGAGTATCGTTTCGGACTCAGAGATCGTGTATCGTGTAGTCCAGAGATCATTTTTGTCCAGAGATCGTGTATCGTGGACTTTGGGAACCAAGTATCGTGAGTTGAAATTTTTGCTTCTGTCTTTTTCCAGCCTAATTTTTCCTAGAATTTTAAGACATAGCTTGGAGTTCTAGAAGCCAGAGGTTAGCAAGGGCTGATTTGAGTTTTTAAGTGGATGAACCTGAGATCCGGAAGAATCCTAGGAAGCCGAAGAAGTGTAATATCTTCTGTAGGGAGTGTAGCAGAGCCAAGTAATCGTTCACATTATACCGAGGCCTCTAGTGAGTCAGAGGAAGAAATTCCCATGGCTTCCGAGGACATGCAAAACACAGTGCCCATGATTGGCATGATGTCAATCATTGAAGGAGAGTACAGAACCTCCTTGGAGTATGTGAACACCAATCAAAATGAAATTCCTATTTATTTGGATGGTCTAAACAGATCAGTGGCTAGACTAAGGAAGGCCTCAGAGGCTTACATAGTGCCTAGACCAGCTGTCAAGTACGTGGGAGGATTTTACATGGACAAAAGGGATATCCAGTATGTTGTCACGGAGCACCCCGAAAACATCAATGAAATTGGTGAAGAAACCAATGCTTCAAACTTAAATGGAGGAGGGAACGTAGAGCAAGTATCTACACCTAGAGGGAGATCTACTATAGCTAGGGTATGGAGAGGAGACCTGATTCCCCAGGATGACACTCTAATAGATGTGTATTTGATCAATGGGATGGAGCACCTGCTCAGAGCCCACTCTTCTATTTGGGAAGCTGCTCCTAATCCAGTTACCATCTATGAGTTACAAGACCCTGAATTCCCCACCATCATTACATATTTGGACAAAGACCACAGAAGATATTGGCCAGTCACTGAAATAGAGAGAGCTGAGTTGAAATATCAGAACACTCCAGTGTTCCCCCCAAGGGACCAAGCAACCACTTCACGGAACCCACAGGGAACTTCTCAATATGACTCAAGTCAACATTCTGGACAAACACAACAAACTCAACAAACCCAGATCCCCATCAGACCTCATGTGCAATTTGCAATACCTGCCACTAATCCTAATTACCGGCCACAACCAGCTATGGACCCAAGACAGGGAGTTCGTGCTCCAGTCAGACCACAGGTAGTACGAGGACCAGGTATACCTATAGGAAGACCAAACTACCCTGTAATGCCAAGACAACCTGAAGTAGGAAGGAGACTAAGACCAATTCAAGTGGCCAAGTGCATGAGAAATCATTATGATGGCTCGAGTGAACCCTATAATCACATAGCAGAATTTAAACAAGTAGTTAGAGCCGAGCAGGTAGATGACTTCATGATTCAATACGAATCCTTTGGCCTTACCTTGTCAGACACAGCCCTGGCCTGGTTTCAGCCGTTGGATCCAAATACCTTTCAGAACATGGATCAAGTCTACCAAGAAATGATTGAGGAATTCACCAAGTCTGGAATTAAAAATAACTCATCCTCATTGATTCATAGCTTTAAACAAACCCCTACCGAATCCGTGAGATTGGCTGCAAGAAGATTCAAACAGTATGTGGACAGATGCCCAGTAGAAGAAAGACCTACCCAAAACAAGATGGTATCATTGTTCTTAGAAGGACTATTGAACGGAACCTTGAGGTCGTTAGTGTACGTGAAGAGAGTTCAAACTCTGCAAGAGTGTATGAAGGAATGTATAGACCTAGAAGATAACCTTGCAGGCGATTTGAACATACCCCAAGGAAGTGTGAAGAGTGAAGATTCGACTAGTAACACATCAATCCCTAAAAACAACATAGAGGAGATAGCTGATTTGCTAGCTAAGAAGTTGAACGTGCAAGGACAAAGGAACTACCCCAATAACCCTATGAGAGTGCCCATGCTTAGAAAATGCATGCAGTGTGGAGGTGATCATCCTTCTCATTGGTGTACTAGGGGAGTAGTCCCACCACCTGCCTATGCTCCTCATAGACCCTCTGTCCCAGGACCACTACAGTATTGCAGCATAGAGCAGAGATACACAAATCATAGCACAGAGAACTGCCCTTACAATAGGCAAACCAGACCCACCCAGCCTTATGTGAGACCATACGGATATCCGCAAAACCAGCAAGGAGGAGAAGCTTTCAGATATCCATCATACCAACAGCAGGCACCAATGCCACGACCATACGCGTATCAAGGATACACTCAACCTCAGCCGGTGCTAGGACAACAACCGCCCCATCCTCAGAACGTTGTCCCGGTTAAAATGGCTCAACCGGAAGAAAATCTAGAGAGAGCAATAGTCCCAGTCACACCTTTGACTAGTAATGAGCCATATGACTCATCTTACGACCCTAGTCAAGGAGCACATTCACACTATGACAACCCTATGACAGAATATGGACAATGGTATGAACCTTATACCTATGGCGTAGAAATATCGGATAGTTCATACGGATACGAGCAGGATTATGTCCCGTTAATGTACACAGCTCCTAGAGCAACCATGCCACCTCGACCCATGGATAGACCGCCGGTACCCAGAGGACCATGTTACAGATGTGGAGGTGATCACTACATTAGAGAATGTACACTGTCAAACCCACCACCACCACAACGCGTCTGGGAAGGCTACTGTAGTGATTGTGGTAAAGAACACCTTTTCAGGGATTGTCCTAAGAATCCCAACAAAGTTACTTCTAACGTGCAGATTAATGTGATAGAAGTAATTGAGTCATCAGGGAGTGATAAAGAGTACACAATACCCTTGAAGGCAATCACAAGAGCCAAAGCTAGAGAGACCCCTGATAAAACTAAGGAAGACAATCAAAGTAGCTCAGAAAGGGATATACCCACGCCACAGAGAGTTGAAGACTCAGAAGAACCTGAGAAAAGTGTGGTAAGTAAAAGAACCCAAAGATGGAAGAATCGTAGAGACAAAATAAAGGAAAAGAAACTATTGCAAAAGAAGGAAAAGGAAAAGAGCGAACTCAACCTTAAAAAGGAACCGCAAGTGGAAGAAGGAAACAAAAAGGAGAATAAATGGGGTGAGGTAGGATCAGTGTTAGCAGATCCCATGCCTGAAGAACTAGCCATGTGGATTCAGGCATACAAAGCACGAATAAGAGCAGGACCAACCATAGAACAACATGAGAGAGAATATCCCAGAGGTGACTTAGAAAAGGAAAGGTTGGAGATCTGCAAGAAATTGATAGAAGTTGCTCAACAGACCTTAGAAAAACCTGCATCGCCTTTACCCAATACCCGAATTTCTGAAAGAGAGTTCCAAGAATGTGTAATCATGCATGATCAAGAAAAGCCTGAAGTAGTTAAGACACAGAATCACGAATGTGGTATAGAGAGAAGGGAAGGATCGATTGTTCCCGAAGTAGAAGGGGAATGGCCCAAGGATCTATGGGCAAGAGTCCAAGAGGACAGATGGAAAAATGTGGAGAGAATTGAACCACCATTTGAAGAGTTGAAAGCAGAGAATGAAATAGAGGATTCAATACCTGAATTAAATTCAGAGGGAATTTCACCAATGGATCCCAGTAACCAAGGAGAGGAAGAGATAGATGAATTGCCAAATTACACGGGGGAGTATGAACACAATTCAGAATTGTATCGCATTCCCTTAACGAGGAAACAAGAACCGAATCCATCAGTTCAAACATCGGAGATTATACAACGCCTTAGAGAGGTAAAGATTCCTTGTACCTTAACATTCGAGGAATTATTGAAGGCAAAACCACATTTGAAAGAAAAATTAATAAATCAATGGGAAGTCAAGGAAGAAAAGAAAGAGGAAGCTGATGAAGTAAACACAGTAAAAATTCCAGTTGATAAAGTCGGAGACTTTAGTGAGGGAGATGAAGGAAATACCTGCCTTCCCATTACCTATAACGGTTACACTACCAAAGCCATTTTAGATTCTGGAGCTGGCGTTGGCATTGCTACCAAAGAAATTTGGGAGAAATGGGGAAAACCAGCTTTAAGACCAACCCGTATGAAGATACAAATGGCTGATGGACACACAGAAAGACCCTTAGGATTATTGGAACGAGTAGTATTCACTACGTGTGGAGTGGAATTTGAACACACTTTAGCAATATGTCACTTCGAAAGGCCAAGCAATTATGAAATGATATTGGGAAGACCTTTCATGAGACAGCTAAAGGTCGTACAAGATTGGGGAAAAGATGCTGTATACCTACAGCACGAAGGAACCACAACTAGAATAAACCTCCACACATACGCTTATCTAGATGTTCCACCTCTGCAATGGAATCAAATTCATAAAGAGGAGGACAATCAATCTGTTCATAGTATAGGTTCGAGTGACCAATCTTGGATGAATGAAGACACTCATCTATGGATTTGCCGAACTGCCCAAAAGGAAGAGGATAGGAGCAAAGGATGGCAGCAAGGGCAAGGTGTAGCAAGGTCTGTACAAGATCCAGCGTACATGCCTCAAATCTTTTTAGATGAAGAATTCGAACCTCATGGTTGGATGGAGATTTTAGCGACCCTCGACGTATGCGTGAATGAAGAAGTGATAACAATGAATGAATGCATTGACGAGGAAGGATACGATGTTAGTCTCTTTGTAGTAGTTCTTCAAGAAGCTGAAGAAGGAGAAGTGATAGAGAGAGAATGGAAAGAGGACTACGAGAGCATTGAAATGGAACCAGAATCAATGGAACACGAGTATGAACATCAAAAAATAAGCATCACAGTTAATGAAAGCGACCAGGAACCTAAACAGGAAGAGGAACTGGAGATAGAGAAAGAGCCAGAGAATGATGAAAACAAACCAGAAGATCAGTTTGAAGTACCAGCTCATTTTAAGAAATATGAAATAGAAGAGAGGAAAATTGCTATTCAAATGCCTAAAAGAGAGGCACAACCGGGAATAGCATATGATAATAAAGAGCAGACCAAGAAAATAGTTGTAACCATGGAAGGAGGAGAGGAACGATGTACTTTCATAGGACAGGATGTCTCAAACGAAGAAGAACGAGAGCTAATTCAACTCATAAGAGAATATCGGGATGTCTTCGCTTGGACTTATAAGGACTTAAAAGGAGTAGATCCATCTATATGTGCGCATAGAATCCCCATGACATCCGAAGCCAAACCTTCCAAACAGAGACCCTACACTTATAATGAGGTATATTCAGCCAAGATAAAAGAAGAAATAGATAAATTGTTGGACGCTGGATTCATATATGAGATAGAACACACAGAATGGGTATCGCCATTAGTGGTAGTGCCCAAGAAAAACGGAAAATTGAGAGTGTGCATAAACCTGAAGAAGGTGAATGCAGCCACTATACGTGATAGCTACCCATTACCGATTACGGACCATCTATTGGAGAGGGTAGCAGGTAAAGCGGTCTATAGCTTCCTAGATGGTTTCTCTGGATACAATCAGGTGGCTATTGCGACTGAGGACCAACACAAGACAGCTTTTGCCACTGAATGGGGTGTGTATGCATTCAGAGTGATGCCCTTTGGACTCACTAATGCACCAGCTACCTTCCAACGATTAATGTGTCATGTTTTTAAGGAATTCTTGAAAAAAAGCATGGAAGTGTATGTGGATGATCTTTGCACATATTCCAATCAAAGACCCGATCACATACCGGAATTAAGAAAGATATTCAACAAATGTAGACAGTATAGAGTCTGCTTAAACCCAGAAAAATGTGTCTTCATGGTACGACAAGGCAAAATACTAGGACACATAGTTTCTAGAAATGGGATATCGACTGATGAGGATAAGATTAAAGTCATATTGGACTTACCAAGACCCAAGAATGCAAAAGAAGTGCAAGCCTTTATGGGACATTGTGGATATTACCGTAGGTTTATTCACATGTATGCCATAATAGCCAAGCCCTTATACGGTCTATTGACTCAGTTCACATGGACAGACGAGTGTGAGAAGGCCTTCAACGAGCTTAAAAAGAGGCTGAGCACAGCCCCAATACTAAAGTCACCCAACTGGAATAAGCCTTTTCATATTCATGTTGACGCTTCGAATTTTGCAATTGGATGTATCCTAGCACAACCGGCTGATGAGGGAAAGCTTGACCATCCAATCGCTTATGCGAGTAGACAATTAAACCAAGCCGAACGAAATTACACAACTACAGAAAGAGAAGGCTTAGGAATGGTTTATGCAGTCAAGAAGTTTAGACATTACCTCTTAGCCAACAAATTCAAATTCTTCATAGACCATCAAGCTTTGTTGTATTTAGTCAATAAACCTTGTAGCACAGGAAGACTAGTACGATGGTTCTTATTGCTAATGGAATTTGATTTTGAGGTAGTTGTCAAGAAAGGAAATACCCACATAAGAGCAGATCACTTATCGAGAATGACCCATGGTGAACCACCCATAGGGATACCAGATGATCTACCAGATACTTACCTGTTTAACCTGGAAGTATGTCCCCAATGGGCAGAAAAGTTGATCCCTATACTCACACATGGACCTAAAGATGGGATCACACCAAATCAAACCCAGGATCTGTGGAAGACTAAGAACCTTCATATCATTGCAGGAAGCTTGTATCACCAAGATTCAAGTGGATTGTTAATGAGATGCATAGAAGAGGATGAACAGGAAATGTGGCTTAAGAAAGCACACGTAAATCAATGGAAAACTCATCTAAATGCAAACGGAACATGGCAAACCCTGAAGAGGTTAGGCATATATTGGCCTACCATGCAAAAAGATGCACATAACTATGTATCAGTCTGCCCAAATTGCCAAGAACAGAATCCAGAAGAGAACTCTACTCTAGGCTACTCTACTGTAGCACCAAGATGGAGCATACCTTTGGTGAAGTTCTTGAAGACCCAGGAATACCCAGAAAGAGCTACATTAGCGAGGAAACGTGCGTTAGAACAACAGAGTAAGGATTATGCCATTATAGGAAAACAACTTTTTAAGCGTGGAAGAGATAATCAATTACGATTGTGCATCCATGAGAACGAATATCTGGCTGTGTTAGAGATGGTGCATACAGGAGCTGCAGGAGGACACTTCTCTGCAGACAAAACTGCAAAAATGATCCTCTTTGCAGGAATGTGGTGGCCAACTCTACATCAAGATGCAGTAACATATGTGCAACGATGTGATACGTGTCAACGAACAAAATATCCAGTCAAAAGAGATGAGATGCCACTTAGACCCATGATGAGTGCAAGAGCTTTCACGAAATGGGGAATAGATTTCATAGGACCTATTAGCCCCCCAGCAAAAGGATCCCATGCCGAGTACATAATTGTAGCCACGGACTATCTAACCAAATGGGTTGAAGCGAAAGCAACCAAGAAAAATGACGCGAGAACTACGGCCAAGTTTCTCTTTGAGAATGTTTTCACTAGATTTGGACTACCAATAGAAATTGTGAGTGATAGAGGTATGCATTTTGTGAATGAAGTCATCGAAGCCTTGCTGAATGAATTCTTGGTAATTCATAAGAAATCAGCTCCTTATCACCCACAAGCCAATGGACAAGCGGAGAGTTCGAATAAAATTTTGTGTATAGTTCTCACAAAAATTGTTAACACAGGAAGAACTGATTGGGATAAGCAGTTACATCATGCTTTATGGGCATTTCGAGTAGCTTACAAAACCGCCATAGGCACCACACCTTTTAACTTAGTATATGGACAAAATGCTATTTTGCCAATTGATTTCTTAATTCCCACCCTCAGAGTAGCAACTACTTACGAGTGGACGGGACATGAACTATCAGCTCAATTGGACCAGATAGAAAAACTTCATGAAACTAGGTTACAAGCAGTAGCAGGCATTTATGCTGCTAAAAGGCGACAGAAAGCCTACTTTGATGCTCACATCAAGAACAAGAATTTGAAGGAAGGAGATTTAGTTTTGGTGTACACTTTGAAGCAACATGCTAAGAAACTGCAAAAGAGAGGATATGGCCCATTGATCATCAATCGCATATCAACAAGTGGAGCCATCAATCTCGCAACCTTAGATGGAGACGTATTGCCAAACTACATCAGTGGATGTCGAGTAAAAAAATATCTAGAACCATTGACAGAGGAAACAATGGCTCGATTAATCAAAGGCAAGAATAGACGAATGGAGGAAGAAAGGATAAGAGAAGAAGCTAGACAGGAAGCCCTAGAACGTATCAAAAAACGGAAAGAGTGGATGAGAGAAAGAGACGAGAGATATAGAGTAGGAGAAGAACTCATCCCCATGGCTAATTTTAGAGCCACAGAGAACTCTGGACAACAAGGAAGACAACCTTATTTGAATCTGGGAGCAGGACGCAAAGAGTACCACTTAGTGGATGCTCTTATAGACACAGGAGCAGCAATAAGCTGTATTAGATTTTCCTTGTCTCAGAGACTTAAAGAGGAGTTACGCCCATCGAAGGCACAGCTAATTGGAATAGGAGGAAAAGTTACTCAATGCATAGGTGAGATCACTCTACCTTTACATATGGGGAACAATACTATGGAGCAAAGACTTTTAGTGTGCCAGGACCAAGATTTACTTGAAGATGTGGTGTTAGGGCAAGATTGGATATATGAATATGAGGTAACCATCCAATTGGCTTTAGGATACATCTCGGCCAGGATAGGACCTCGCGAAGTGTTTAGTCTGCTAGACGAACGACCACTCAAAGCCGCTATTATAGAGCCAGAAGTTCATTCCAATGAACAAACTCATGATTGTCTGCTCACTAGCACTGCAGAAACCTCTTCTTCAAGTCCTACCAGTGAGGACACATGGAATTCTGAGTGCATATCCAATAGTCCTTTAGAAGTTCCTTCCTCAAGTATTTCTTATGATAATGCAGTGAATTCTGTGTGCATTCCATCTTTAAGTGTTGAGAGTCACAAGAGTGCACATGAACCTGCAATCAAGCCCAGTGACACACAATGCACAAAAGAGAATATTCCTTTGAAGGAATTAAAGTCTACATCCATGAGAGTATACCCCATTCCACTTTCTACACTAGCTTGGATAAGGAAGGATCAAAAGAAGGCATATCTTCAGCAACAGACAAGTCATCGACATCAGTGTGTCCAATCGAATAAGAAGACTAAGAATTTTGCGCACTACAGTCAACCTCGACTCAAGAGCATTTGGGTTCCGAAGAAAGTGATAACTGCACAACCGGATCGAACACAAATATGGATCCCAAAGGCATGTACTCCAAAGGCGATCGAACATCCTCATAAGGGCAATCACCATCAACATGGTACACAAGCACACCAGCCAAGAAAGAGGACCTCTTGGAGAAAGAAGGAGTCTGCAGCTGCAACTCAAGGAAGACCGAAATTCCAAAAGCAGATAGAGCAAACGCACAATAAGGAAAGAATCACATTTATCACGAAGGTTCCGAAGGAAATACATCCCCTAAGAGTGAACCAAATTTGGGTACCGAAAGACAAGATAGGAGGCATAAAGCAAACAACTACTTCCAATTGCACACATGCGGAGCCATCAATATCCAAAGTATGCACGATAGGGCCACATTGCCAGGCCAAGCATTCGGCACATTCTTCTTCTATTTCGAAATAGACAAGCACATTCTCCCTTTGGAAATAGGAGAGCACTTGTAAATACACCAACACGAATACTATAAAAATAATAACCGCTTCGGCTATGAACTAACTTTTCTGTTTTCCTTTCAGATGAAAATATAAAAATATCCAAAAATGTAACAATCCAGGTATTACCTTTCTCACACCCACGGGAAAGGGACGACACTACTCACTCGGAGCAAGATCGAGCTTAAGAGAAATAAAGGAGGATTTCTGATCATACACGGCCACTAATTCACCCTCTATATTGAGTGCAGATGTCGTCCACCAATTCTGAAGCCACCCAAGAGGAAGAAGTCCAGCTTTTTCCGCTCGAATCAATTACAAAAGCAAGAGGTCACTGGTTCCGGGATGACCAGCCAGTGTCAGATCTCATCTTCATGGCAACAATAAAAATTATGGACAGGGATCATTGCTTCCCTATCATGTCACAAGATTTCAAAACGATAATACAAGGGCTACCACATATTGAAGATGTATGGACCCAGGCAGGATTAGAGGCATTTCTCAAATTGCCTATTTATGTTCCAGACTTCCAAAGATGTACACAAGTCATGAATACTATGCAGCCTGCGGCAACAAAGATATCAATTCCAGAAGCACAGGTATTGGATAAAGTAGGCAGATGGAAAACGATTCAATTCACGCATGAATTGATCAATAAAGCTTTTGGATGGAATCAAGAGGGCATTACTAATGTTAAGGACGAGTGCCATGATCCCAAGAAGAAATCATTTTTTGATATAAACCGAATTGACTTAGAAGATGCTGTTCGATTGGTGCATCAACACTTTTGTTTCCCGAGCATGCACAGGTATACAGCTCCACAGAAGATAATAGTTCAATTACTATCTCATGCCATGAGACAGATAGGCAACAAGGTAAATCTGACAGGATATGTTCAAGAAAGATTATTTGAAGCCCAGAAAAAGTGGGGCAAGAAAAAGTTTTTGAATGGTAGTTCTGCATTGACATTATTGATATATGAAGCGTTAGACATGAAGAACTGTTTAAAGGAGATGCCTACCTCCGAAGGATTAGCTAAATATGTGAAATCCGCCACAGTTCCCAAAAAGAAGAAAATTACTACAGGCATTGAAGAGGCAGGAACCAGTTCTCAGCCACAAATGAGAGGTACAAAACGCCTACGCGAGGAGGAAGCTCAGGCTACACCTCAATCAAAAAGGACACATATATTGCCAACAATACCGATAGTCCAAATGCCAATAACCAAGAGAGATCTTTCCGCCGCCCTCGAAGAAACGCACCAGTATATGCGAGGGCAGGTGAATCTTAATGTCCAAGGACATCATTATAGACAAGCAAGTCAAGCTAAACAGCAGCAAAGCACCGAGAGAACACCACAACAGGCTGGAAGATACCAAGAGCTGGGCATAGATGATTCCAGTACCGACATGGAATCCAGTCCTGAGAAAGACACGCTAGATACCGATATCAGGACAGAAACCTATGAAGACGAAGGACCAGAGATCAATCAAATGGAAGTGACGCCAGACAACCAAGCGAAGGATAAAGAAATTGAGAAGGTCGATGACCCTGAGCATGTCATTCAGTTGAATGACACTACAAAAATAAACATCAAAGAAGCTCCAGTCAGTGAGACATACGTAAAACCACCTATCAAAGAGGAAGAAAGAACCCCAGTAAGAAAGGAAGCGGAGGAGCTACAAAAGAAAGAACAAATTATAATCGAGGTGCCAGAGGATACACCTCAAGGAAACAAAGAAGACATGATGGCTGAGCCAAGCATTCAACTTCAGATTAGGCAGCCCCATGATACCACTTTACATATCGCTCAAGGTAAAGATGTAAATACAGGTGAAGCACCGAGTATACCAACAACATGGTTGAATGTTGATGTGGCACAGTTGAAGCCTGTAGTCAAACAGATGATTCAGACGGCCCTGGACACTCAACAACAGATGATGGATATCGACACAGAATATGACAAGGCCATGAGGGAAAGAAGTCAGTTCCAAATAATGAGCGAACAACTGTCATCACAACTCATACAGGCACAGAAGGAGTTAACGGCCAAAACCACTGTGTTGCTTGAAAATAAAAGGCAATATGAATCGTTAATCGCTCAGCACCATCAACTACAATCACAGCTAGCAACTCTCCAAAGATTATATGATACAAGCGAGGCTGACAAAGCACGAATGAAGGCAAGAAGCACTATGCTTGAAACACAGTTGAAGGTGTATATGGAGGAGAATGACAATTTACGCAACCGAAATAAAGAATTAATGAAGTCATTATTATATGATCAGCCGATCGAGCAACCAGAGACCTCGGAAACCAAAGAAAAAGAATTGAAAGAGCAGCTTGCACAATATGAAGATCTGCTGAGACAAGAGCGCGCTGTACGAGAAGCATCAGAACAGAAGCACAATCAAGAAAGATGTGAACTCACAAAGCAATTAAATACAGCACATGGAAAACTTGCAGCAAGTTACAGTGAAAACATGGATAATGTCGCTGAAGTGGGCAATGAATTGTTAGCCGCTAAAGAAGCACTCAGAGCAGCCCGGCAAGACATAAAAGAGAAGGATGAATGCATAGAAAAATTAAAGATTCAAATCAAAGAGAAAGAACCGATCGGGACACCAGTAGTACCAATAAAGGAACATCCTACTGACGAGGTAGAGGTAAGCCCTCTATCTCACCCGATCTATCATTCTCCAATACATGAGCAGATGGCGGATATACATGATGATCATCCGATGCCATACACTGCATAAATAAGTCAGAAGGAACGGGCACTAGTGGTGTCCCGGTTGACGGAAAGTTTTGAAAACGAAGTTATCAAGGTTATGAAGGAAGCAAAGATCAAAGGCAAAGACCTGGACAAGATCATGAAGCCTTTCAATATCCCGTACGGATTGTTGAAAGAAAAGACGAGAAGGTACATTAAGCAGACAACAAAGAAAAGTCCAGATGAGCAGCTTAATTTCCAACATGATACATTCACATACACTCAAGCCGAGTTTGAAACTGCACAACCAATTTGGAGGCGAAAATTTTTGGAGAAACATCCCATATTACGAGTGCACTGGGAAGCCGCACCATATATCTTACAGGTAAACCCTTCATTTTGCCCAATACCACGCAGAAGGGAGCCCACAGAATTTTTGGCTTTACAACGCAGCGGCAACATTAATAAACAGTGGCTCAACTATCCGATGTTACCTAGCCCGCCGCACAATTATTTGCCAACCGAGGATTACATGATCAAAACAATAGAATTTTGGCTACAAAGCTATGCGACAGTACCAGATTTAGCAGTTAAAATGACAAATAAAATACTTAGTATGCTACTTACAGTTTTGAAAGTCTTCAAACATGCGGCATATACATTTCTGAACTTCATCGGCATTAATCAAGGCACAGATGTACTTGTTTTTGATCTATCAGTGATGCCGAGCCGCCCCACAATAATGGCATACTATTCTAGACTCATGTTTTTGCCAAGTCCATATATGCAGACATTCGAAGAAGCGTTTTTTACTGGATTTTTTGAAATCGATTCAGAGATATTCTTAAAGATGTCATCCAATCTGAATGCCAGACTTGTGGCATATGAACTGAGCTTCTTCGCAGATCATAGACAACCGCCCAACGACGGAATCAAAGCGGAACAATGGAAACAGATCATGATACGTGAAGCTAATCTGCTAAACGATACAGAGCAACAAGTATACAGAACATATGCCCGGCGCTTATCGAAGCCTGTCGGGGACGACAGAGTTCAGGAGGGGGGCAGTGTTGAGGGCGAAACGAGTAAGAAGAGGAAAAAGAGAAAGCAACGAAAGAAACAGCTTCACTGAAAGCCAAATCTGAAGATAGACAAAGGTAAAGATACATCTCTGCAGGAAGCCCCGCAGGGGCACGCACCAGGCCACAAAGCTAAACCCCAGGGTCCAGAGGAGTGGATTTTTCAAACATCAAAGTAGGGCCAAAAGTTAGAAAGGGGTAGAGGCTGAAAAGTTGAAGAGGGTGACTAAGAATAGCACATTCCTAGTCACTGGTGGCGTGCGTGGCAACCCAAGTCAACAGGCAAGGCGACTACGTCAGGCTCTCGAGTTATAGAGCTTGAATCAAGAAGGCCATCGAATCTGCATGTCTGTTTAACTGCAGACAATACTGACCACAGGGCGTGTGCGCGAAGCAAAGTCTGTCAAAGGAAGCGAAGTCTGTCAAGGGACGACAGAGGCGAAGAGGGGGAGAGTGTTGCAGAGCCAAAGAGCGCACAAAGCAGAGAAAAAGACGGGCCCCCAAAATTTTCCGATTTGGACCACATATTTTTGTAACATATTCATTTTTGTAACATATTTCCCTTGTAAAGGCACTAGAGGAGTCCTCTAGATGCATTCCCATAGAAGAATAGAAGCTTATCCATGTAAAATAGTAGGAAATTAGCTCTTAGAGAATAAAAGTGCCGGTCACTTGTGTGAAAGGACCAATTTTAGGGCACTAGTATATAAGTCAAAATCTGACTCATTGTAAGAACTTTTGCCATTGTGAGAATAGAGAGCTCAGATTTTCGAATTTGTGTCTTCTTCACTCTGTATCTTCTTCTTCTTGAGCTTGTATGCATGTGTATTGCTTGGAAAGAGTGCTTGTGAGTGTTGTCTATCCATGAGAGTGATTATTTGCTGTAGGTAATGTGTGTGCGAGGTGTAGGAAGTGCTGAAGTGTAAGAAAGATTTCCCGCGACTCAGTATTTTGCCCATAACTTGAAGTAGGAGCGTCAGAATTGAGTGAAACCACTGCCATTGGATGCGTCTTCTCGAGAGCTTCGAAACGCATATGCTATTCGCTATATTTGGAGTTCGGAGCTGGGAGAAAAGTCCAAATTACTGACGGCTGCTGCACCAAGTATCGTTTCGCCATAACCGACAGTTGAAGCTCGTTTGGATAAGTATTAGTCTTGCTTGCATTCTTGAGTTATCCACTTGCATTGACCATTACATGATTGCATGTCTTCATACACTCGGCTAGGTTTGTATACTCTTTGGATTGATATTTAAAAGCGTGTATCCCCACTATATGCACTTGAGAGGAGATGGAGGTATAGTCTCTGTCGCCGCAAGTCCCTAAGTTGAAGCTTAGGTCAACACATAAGCTTCTCTGAACCAGATGTAACTAGACTATAATCAACTCGACTAGACTAGTATTTCTAACCATCTTGTAAAGAGAGTCTTGTTTCTATTATCAAACTAGAATGTAAAGAGTGTTATGATATGTGTAGTTGAATATGAACCAATATTATGATCAAGTGGCTGTAAGTCCTTCTTTTCTTTGCTATTCTATAGGATTAACACTTCGATATTGTAAGCCTTTTGGAATCATCCATCAACGTTTCGGGATGGATATCCATGAACAACATATTTTCTAATCTCTAGCTAGTTCTCTTTTGAAGTTGTAATTTTTGTTATGTGATTAGATGCAATATTCTATTACAATGGTTCGATGCATTAAAAATGTTTTAAAATCTGTATATAACACAGTTCTCTTTTGAACTTGTAAGTATTGTTATGTGATCTGGTGCAATCTATAACTATGGTTGATTAGGTAGTATAGGTATAACTCCTTATACTACCTGATCATGACATGTAAAATTGACATATCAGATAGGTAGTTAGCTAAATGCATGGACTAAGAGATAGTCATATGAAGCCTTAGTCATATACTTATAGGTATAATGGGTTAGCTAAATGCATGGACTAAGAGATAGTGATCTAAATTGCTACAGGATACATGCCTATACATAAGAAATGTTGCGGATACAAGTAGTCTATATAGTTAGCTACTTTTAGTTATGGAAATCTATTGGAGATAGATAACATATGTAAGAGTTACATTAGATAGGCAAAGAAATAGGTATGGTATCTACCTATAAATAGGTTGGTTAGATTTGATCTCATTCTCAGTAAGTAGTGGCATGCAAGCAAGAAGCCGACTATTGATTTTCAGACTTACACTTACAAAACATATATTATTATGATATAGTTTGACAACTAGAATTAAATGTAAAATGGTCTATATGTTTGCAAACATATATATGAAACATACTGTTATCAGAATCTTGCTCACATGCACACAGCGGTTACGAATGCAGAAAACACAGAAAAATAGACACCAAGAGACGAGACCGAATGCAGTATTGGGTGCAATCTCCACCCATGCACTCTGTTTCGACAGTCCATAGAGTGCATGTATTTATAGGAATTCTTTATTACATCAAAAAGAGTGGTTACATGAGAGCGACTCCAAAAAGCATGCGTGGAAGTAAAAGTTGGTGACGTTTGTAGAAAGCCTTTGCTTTTAATATCAGAAGTTGCGGTCTACAATGACCCTTATTCTAACCCCTACTTTTCTAACTATTTCTAATAATAGAACCTTCTACGCGGGTTTATTTACAAAATAAATTATAAATTGGATTTATTGATGTCTGCCCTAAAGTCGGATTATTGATGTCCACCCTTTCACGCTTTCATGCCCTCATAAACCTTCAGCTGCTATATCAAAAACACCAAAACACATTAATACATTAATAAATTAACACTCCAACAATGCATTGTTCAACATATTCCATAAGTTATAACATGCCCCTCAGTTGAAAAAGCAACTGAACTTAGTTGATAAAGTAAAATAAACATGGATGGCCAGTCACATGTTCCATCACTGAATGAAAATAAGCATGTTCCATGTTAAAAAAAACATGCATGGAAATGTTCATGGAGGAATTACATTAATGTGTTTGTGTATGATATGCAGAAATTAAGTGGTCATAATGAGGTGTTAATTGTGTTTTATGTATCCATTGACATTTTTCAATAGAGTGATTTTTGTACTTAACTAAATATCAATGGTATTGAGTACCTGTGCGTGTAGTAGTGACATCATGATCAATTATTTTCTCAGGAACCATGATTTCAGATTGTTCTTCAATCAAAGGAGCGTCATCAAGAAGTGGAGTGAGTGGTAAAGTTCCTTTAAATGATTTAAGTAAACTAATATGAAAAGAGTTATGTATATTCCAATGAGATGGATATATATATATATATATATATATATATATATATATAATGTCAATATTACGTGTTTCAATTGAATATTACTTTAGTCAAGGCAAGAGCTCAACAATTTTACTATTCCACAACATTTTTAGAAAAAGATAATTTTAAAATTCTTCTCAAAGAGCATCGTCAAAGTCAAGCTTTAGAAGGAAAGAGGGAGATTCATCATAGAAGTAAAGCACCTAGATATCCAGAGTGTTATATGTGTTTGTTGATTGATGGTATGGATCAAAAGGAGACATGCTTGCCTCATTTCTCATGCCTTCCCAAGGATATTGGGGATGAAGTCCTTGTGCAAATGCATTTGGTAGGTGCTTCGGTGTGTAATGGAAATGTAAGGTTTAAGGTTTTCTTCACCTACCCCAATGTGCATAACGATCCAAATCTCACTGTGATGGTGATTCATAGAGTTTTTTCTATCATGGCAACATCATCTACCACCAATTATGTATTTGTAATCTTTGGATATTTATGCATGCTTGTTGATAAACAAGTGTTTCAAAAAGTTAAGGTCAATTGTCTTTTGGTTGGGCATAATCATGAACACATCGATCAAATGTTTAGTATGTTTTATAAGAGATTGGCATGTCATAATGCTTTTACTCTTCCATCATTGATTGTTTTAATTTCAAAATCTTATACTCCAAAGCCTGGAGTTCAACATCTCAAAGAGATCTATGACTTCAAGAAGCTTTGCTCAATAGGTGCTGATAATAGTAGTAAAGTTTTGACACCATTGCACAATATTAGTTTCAACCATGTATTTTTTATGAGGAGGATTGATGACACAACTCTTTTATTTGCAAATCAATATTCATCTTTTGATGGGTGGGAGCCTAAGGATGGATGCAAGTTTTTATTGTATCCCCCTAATTTGATAGTTCATGGTGCAAAACAATCACCATATGAACATAAAAAGCATTATGGTAGAATATCGAAACATGCTTGAGCAAAATAAAAGGTGGATGCAGACACTTAGGGAACAGACGGGGCAATTGAGCATGTAAAAAGAATGTGCAGGCAATGAAGATGTATCTTGATGGGGTGATTTTTCAATGCATCAAGAACAAATAATAAAAAATAACACTACATGATATTGGCCAATTGACATTCCATTCACATGGGATTTTTCCACACAAAGTTCAATGGACATGGAGAAAGCATATAATGCACATACACTTCAAAGCTTAATAGACCCACCAAAAAGGAATATTTATGTAGGTTCAAGGATGTAAGAACAAAATGAAGCACAATGGCATGGAAATTTGAAGGAGATAAATGTTGGCACACTGCAATCCTTGTTGAGGGTGATGAATCTGCCAAATCATTTTGGATTGTGAAAGTTCTAGATGTCACTAAGTATATAGACCAAGATAGAATAACCTCTTTGATAGTCCATTGGTATCATACTAAAATTAGTAATGCATTCATAGGAAAGTACACTTTCAAAATGATATGTGATACTAGGAAATGAACATGTTCAAAAAGGAAAAAGAATATTAAGAGTACATCTACTCTTAAAATAGATGTGGTACATATTCTCATTTATGATTTTGCCTTAACAAAAACAGGACACTTGAGAAAAGCAACCAACTTTCAGATCTATGTGAGACAAGTAATCAGAGGCAAGATCCATGATTGATCCTGTTGAAGTTGGTATGTGCTTGGATGAAGATAAAGCTCTTGTTGCTATGGCAAAGGGGGAAGAGAGTTCATAAAAGTCAAAAAATGAAACAAATGTATTAGATGAAGGGGGCATAGACATAGATGAAGAGAATTCTGGCTTGATATGAAAATCTCTTATAATTTCTATTGCTTTACAAATGTTGTTTCGTAGTGTCATGTTATGTAAAATATTTGAATACCAATTCAGTTCCTCTCTCATAAATATGTTGAATTGGTTTCATCCATATGCATTTTTTAATCTCTTTCATACTTTTCATATACAATTTGCGAATGGTGATATGCTAAGATATACATTTTTTGAAAATTATGATATTAAAAATTCTATGAAAATATCATAAAATATCAGGAAAACACACATTTTAAGTTCACTTTGAAAAATTGTGTGTACTATTATAAAGGGTTTTCAAACATAAGACACAATTTGCTTGATTTTTGATAAGAGGTTTCTCTTTTATTGACATAGTTCTCGTTTTTTATGACTCACTCTTCTTGGTAGAACAAGATCAAGCTCTAGCCATGCATCAAGTAATTTTGTGGATTATTCTCTTATTGCAACAACATGTAATGAAGAGCCGCTCACTTTTGAAGATGAATGTGATGATCCACATTGGATGAGTGCTATGCAATCAACAATAGATTTCAAACATAAGAATGGTACTTTGGAGTTATGTGAATATCCAAAAGGAAAAAATGCCATTGGTACAAAGTGGGTTTACAAAATTAAAAGAAATTCAGATGGTAACATTGATCGCTACAAATTTAAATTGGATGCCAACAGATATGCACAACAATATCGCAATGACTGTGAGGAATTTTTTGCACCTAGTTCATGCATGACTACCGTTCGTACCGTGGTTGCATTGGCTTCCCAACAAGGTTGAAAAGTACATTAATTGGACATAAAAACAACTTTCTTAAATGGTGATTTGCAAGAAGAGCTTTATGTGAAGCAATCTCCTAGATTTTCCATGAAAGGGCAAGAGCATATGGCTTGTCACTTGCATAAAAAAACTTGTATGGTCTCAAGCAAGATCCACATGCATGGTATCATAAAATCCATAAGCACTGGATTCACATCTAGTCCCATTGAAGGCACACTCTATGTACGCAAAGATGTATCTAATCTTATAGCACTTGTTCTTTATGTTGATGACATAGGCTTGATTGGGTCATGTGATGCAAAACTTGGCATCTTTATTTCTCATTAGCACCATAATTTTGGCAACAAAATCTATTGTAATCTTCTATTTTAATAAAGGCATAGAGACTTTTGACACAATGTGTCTTTCTCCCTGTTCTCTACTCTTCTCCTACAAATAGTCAAGCCTCTTTTACCTAGAGAATCCCCCAATATAAACACAAGAAGAAAACGAGAACAAAGGAAGCAACACCAAGTATAAGAATCTTGACAAAACGTCTAAGGTTCAAGGTCTCTTATCAAAGGTGTAAATTCGATGAGCGTCCAAAACACAACAGAAATGATGCATTTCACATGGATGAAGACTACTCAATGTCAACTTTCAAATTAAAAAGAGTGGAAACAAAGACAAGAGCTGTCAAAGAATAGAAGGTAATAGAACAAAAACAAAGAAATCGTAGAGAAGCTTCATGCAAATCTTGTGAGAAGAGGAAATAAGGAACATCAAAGAGATAATAAATAACACCGAAGACAAGAGGGACTACGACAAAAACCACAAGATCAATAACAAAGTAACGAGCATAGGGAAGGCCCACAACCAGTGAGTGCTTAGATGACTGAAGAGATAAGGAGGAAAATGAAAGGTAAATCCGCACGTTGGACACATGAGCTAAAAATATCACCACATGCATCAAATAAAAGAAAACATGAGTACAAATCAGGGATATACTTAGTTCAATTT
Organism: Ceratopteris richardii; assembly: GCA_020310875.1. Lineage (NCBI taxonomy): Eukaryota > Viridiplantae > Streptophyta > Polypodiopsida > Polypodiales > Pteridaceae > Ceratopteris > Ceratopteris richardii. The sequence continues at coordinate 164,674,842 of CM035407.1, forward strand.
TTTTCGACAGTATCCTTTGTCATGTACATGCAAAAAAAGTGACCATACAACCAAAAGATATGTTTCTAGCACGTAGGCTTAGGAATCACTAGTTAAGAAATAGATAAGCGAAAACATGTTCCTTTTTTATGTAATTTCTTTACAATTAAAGAGAATACTTTTATACTTCTTCATATTTTTATTGAATTCCTTTCATATTTAATTTGTCTTTCAATAGTTTTTTTTAATGTGTGTAAGTGTGCATAAGAAACTTGAAATGACTAAAATTTAATTTTTAAAAATGTTGCCCAAGTGGTGTCATGGTGTACACCACTTTTTTGTTTTTTTTTCATCTTTTAGGGATGATTTTATTCTAATTTGTCATATAACATAAGATTAATGATAAAAAAATTGGTATTCATGACCATGGCATGACTTGGATGGTAATTTTGATTTCGTCAAACTTAGCTATGCCATGGTATGGCAAGCACCACTTTTTTTTTCATTTTTATGTCATCTGGTTTGTTACGAAACGAAATGTATGTCAAAAAATCTTATAATTTTCAAGCTAGTAGGTTTTGAATCAAGATTCAAAACTATCACACTATGGTTTTCAAAATCTTTTGAGACCACATTGACACATTCAACAAGCAATAATTTTGAATTAAAAATTTAATAGAATTGAATGTCATGTATTTTTTAGAAAGAAGTTCTATCATTGAGATCTATACGTTGAATTAATTTAAAAATACAAGAAAATATGGCCATAATACCATGTACGCTGAATCCCATGAGCTTGTATGTCATCTCAGGTTAATAACATAAATTTTGTAGATCCGAGTCAAATAATATCATATGAGAGGTCGAGATCGAACAGGTCCCTTGACAGAGCGCTAAGTTCCAACAATAGAGTCCTGATTTACAATAACATGTTTTCAATGAGCAACGCACAGCCCACGAATGCAGCAAATTGGCATACTAATGAAGATCCGGCTGAGCGAAATTCCAACTTCACCCGTCGGAGCCCTTAACCGCTGCACTTGTGCATGATCAGAAGGAGACGAAATCCATGATTTCTGCGTCAATGGCCGTAACTCTACTATCCCGCCTCTGGTGGTGCTGCTATATCGTGTGCAGCACCGTCGACTTCCGGTTACTCATGTGCACAGGAGCTCCAACTGATACAATGGAGTTGGAGGGTTCATTAACGCCACAGTCCGAGCCTCTTCAGTCCGCATCCGCGGCTTTTCAGCTCTCATTTCGCCCACCGCCTAGTTCCTCCAACGACACAGCTTTCGTCTACCTTGCCATATCCTTCGCCTTCGCTCTGGGTGGCCCTCCCGCTTGGGTTATGAACCCCGATCATGCAGTGACTTCGACGTCAGCAGTTCTTACCCTGAATTCCGATGGTGATCTTGCGCTGTCAGACCCCAGCGTGTCTTCCGATCCTGTTTGGGCTTCTGTCACTACTGGCGTTGGTGTCGTACGCATGCAGCTTACGGACACTGGAAACCTTGTTCTTCTCACAAATCGCTCCGTTCGTGTGTGGCAAAGTTTCGACTTCCCCACAGATACTCTCCTTCCAGGTCAGAACTTCACAGGAACTACGAGGATGAGGTCCAACAGGAGCTCCTGGCTCTTCTCGGCTGGAAGGTATTTCCTCATGTTTTCCGCAGGACAAGGGATGGCTATCTTCAATCCCCCAGGATACATAATAGGTGCGTATTGGAAGGCTTGGGCAGGGAACACATCTTTTCGGTTTGAAGTTTCTGGGACGAGCGTAAATTTTTACGGCTCGCACTCCTTGGTCTTGCAAACAGTCTTCTCAGATGTGAGTGCATCTTCGTATGGCTACCGATTGACTCTCGATGCGGATGGCAACCTGCGCCTTTATGCATGGCATGCGGACTCTACTCAGTGGAAAGTCATATGGATGGCGTTCACTGATATTTGTTCTCGCTGGTCAAATGTATGCGGAGATTATGGTATCTGCATATACAACCCAAATCCAACATGTGTATGTCCTCAAGGATTTACTATAAAGGATCCAACGGACCTGTCGGCTGGTTGTGTTCCGCTTACCCCCATTACCATATCTTCAAATTGCGGTGGTCGAATCGATTACCTGGAAATGGAAGGTATCGACTATCCCTTTAATGATATCGGCCTTTGGAGGAACACCTCAATGGAAAAATGCAAGCAGATGTGCTCAAGCAGTTGTTCATGTCTAGCTGCTGTATTCGCACAGTCAGAAGATTACGGGTTCTGCTACCTTAAGCAAGCCATTCAATATGGATACCAACTTTCGAGCCAGAGGCACAGAACATTTCTCAAAATCTCTGCTTCTGATGCCTCCTCACTAGCAGGCTCGATCGAGGACAGAGTGACATTCTGGGGCTCTCAGACGATATATAAGCTTCCTAATGCAACCATTTATTCCGGCCCAAATGGCACACAGAATTCGAATGCAACCACTTATTCCGGGGCGAACGGCACACAGAATTCTAGTAGTACACCATGTGCCTTGAAACATTCAAGGGCAAATGCTCTCTTGATAATTATAACCAGCGTTTCGGCTGCTTCACTTGGTGCAGGATGCATCATCGTCCACTTGATTTACAGACGGAAATACGGACGCATGAAACTGCGCAGAGAATTTGAATCAGCCTGGCGAGCATCAGCCAGTTTTTCACTGGAGGAAATAGAAGATATTACTGACAAATTCAGCGAGGAGCTTGGAAAAGGCGGATTTGGAACTGTGTACAAAGGCAGACTGAAGAACGGAAAATTAGTGGCAGTGAAGCGGCTGCACGGTATCTCACAACAAGAACACCAATTCAAAGCAGAGATGGCTACTCTTGGCCGCATCCACCACATAAATCTGGTACAGCTGGTGGGATTCTGTTGCGAAGGAAACGAAAGGTTGCTGGTGTTTGAGTTCATGGAGAAAGGCTCGCTTGACCGAACGCTGTTTCAGAATGATGATAACACAGATAGGTCTGCACTTGACTGGCGCACAAGGTATAACATCATTCTAGAAATAGCTCGTGGAATAGAGTACCTACACGAACAGTGCCTGGATTGCATCCTGCATTGCGACATTAAGCCCCAGAACATCCTGCTGGATAGTAATTTCAATGCCAAAGTTGCAGATTTTGGGATGGCATACTGGTTTACCAGAGAACACGCTGTGAAAATGTCCAACGTCAGAGGTACTCGAGGATATATGGCTCCCGAATGGGTCTTGAATTCACCCATCACAGCAAAAGCAGACGTGTTCAGTTTTGGCATGCTTGTGATGGAAATTATTAGCGGCAGGAGTAATTATTTGCACACTTTTTCTGCAATGGCGGAAACGAACGACAGATGGAGTTTTCCTTTGTGGGCATATGGTAGGAACGTAGAGGAGGTAGTCGACCCAAGAATCGACTCCGCTTCAACAGATTACGGGCAGGTCGAGCTTGTGCTGAAGGTAGCATTTGCATGCTCTCAAGGGAATTTCAACGCTAGGCCCTCAATGGGAAAGGTAGTTCAAATGCTTGAAGGCACATCGCCTGTGCCAGAATTTCCGCCTCCGGCACCATTCCCGCATGGCTTTCGACCTGTTGAAAGCTCAGTACACCCACAGAGCATTGAGCATAACGAATCAAACATTCATCGATAAGCACGAAAGCATAGGACGTTGTAAATATATATACACTTATTTCAAGGATTCCGAATGATAGCTATCAAAGCATAAATAGAATATTTCGGCAAGTATAATTTCAGAGGGTAAATAGTGCATAAAACAGTACATAGCTATACCATGAAAAGAAAACATATAGGATCTCTCTCACAAGTTATGCATTGTGGAGCCATGTGTGTTTTTTGTTGTATTTTCTTTTGTAATATCAATTAGGGTTCAATTTCAATGATGCATGCATAATCTGTGGTGCCTCTCCGTAGTGCAAAAGGTGTTGTGGAGGAAGAAAGCACATCGATCACCTCTTTTTCTCTTTGTTAAAGAGTGTCATGTTGCGGAAGCAAGTTCAGAGAGCCATAAAGCTAGATCAACGGATCAATTGGAAACAATATCTACTAGACAAGGCCATTGGTTGCACCTGAGGTCTCTAAAGTGTGATCGGACCGTTTCGGACGCAAAGCCTTTTGGAAAATTTAGAAAGAGAGATGTGCTATCAACTTTGGTGGGGTTTCCAAAGAGTGAACAATAGAAAAATCCAGACTTCATTGGAAGAGGAATAAGGAATTGTAAAAAGTAATTCCCTCCCTTTTAAGCACCATAAGGTGTTTGTATCGAGTTGATCCCGCACGAAGGGAAGATAAGATTATGCAACTACCTTGTACCTCCTTTTATCTCTCTTGTAATTTTCTGTTTTGCTTAATTTAAAGTTTATTTTTCTCTTTTGTGAAAGAACATCGTGTTTTGAAGAAAGGTAAATCTGCCTACACTTGTGCATGTTACATAGTCACTAGAAGACATCGTAGAAGAGGCAATATGTAGAAAAATGCCTCACAATTCTTATCAAAAAATACAATATTACCTCCAAGATAGTGATTTTTATGAAAATCACTTTTTAAAAAACCCAATCTTGTAAAATCTAAATCCATTTTGTCCATGTCGAGTATCCTCAAACTTGAAAAACTTAAGAAGATTGAGCATACTAATTTTCAAAAATTTTGGAGCTAATTTGAACCATGAAATAAGCCTTAGGGACTATTTTTGAGAGGTTAGGCAGTTGGAGTTAGTAAATAATTCTCATAATTTTTATGCTTTTGAATGGATAGACTCCATTGTTCCACTCTATTGCTTGTTCTTTGCATGTGTGTCTTCTTGCTTCCCGCATGCATATTTGCATGCATCACTTACTCACGATCTTCATATCCTCCTTATGCCTTTTTGATTGAAAATTTGAGGTTGGATCTTCATCAACACGGGTACTAACCATTGTTCTATGAAGAAAGACTTTTTTACCTATGCTGTTGGGGAGGTCCACTCGAAGGACAAGCATATAAAAGGCTATCATCTGTATCATCCACAGACTAAATGCATTTTGGCTAGCTGTGATGTTGTTTTTGTGGAAGATGCTATTCAGCCTTTACTTTCATGTACAAGGAGACATCTGTTCGAAGACATGTATGATACTTTGCTACCTCTTTTTATAGGTGGATAGTCTAGTGCTGGTCATGATCAAGCAACTTCTCAACCTTTACAAGTTTCATGTGATGATGCAGATTATTCCATTTCTGATGCAGATCTACATGATGCACTTGTTGATGAGAGAGCTGATATCGAGGAGGCAAAAACTATGCCAAAATGGTTAGTGTAGAATTTGCATGACAACAAATTAGATGCACCTCTGTCATACGATACTCGTTCAGGCTCTCATAGTGCCTCGTTTGCATCAAATTGCTATGCTATGGCTGCCTGTAGTCTTTGTGATGAGACTGAGCCTGTTTCCTTTGATGAAGCACACAGTTCTGAACATTGGATGGTTGGAATGCAATTTGAATATGATGCTACCATGAAAAATGGTACCTGGTCTTTATGTGACTTGCCTCTTGGCAAGAAGGCCATTGGCACTAAGTGGGTATACAAGCTGAAGTGTAAACTTGATATAACAGTTGATGAGTATAAGTCTAGGCTTGTTGCAAAGGGTTATGCATAGGAAAGAGGCATTGATTTTGATGAAATATTTGCTCCTACATGTTGAATGACTATTGTTCGTAGCATCTGTACACTTGCAACTCATCATGGTTGGAACGTACATTAGTTGGACATTAAAAATGCATGTTTGAATGGTGACTTGCATGAAGAAGTGTATGTTTTTCAACCCCATGGCTTTGTGCAGAAAGGGCATGAAAACCAAGTGTGCAGGTTAAAGAAGGCATTATATGGTTTAATGGAAGCACCACGTCCTTGGTATGAAAATATACATGCCTATTTGATTGTACATGGTTTTGAGAATAGTTTAACTGAAAGCACCTTATATGTTAAGCATGCAAATGATGTGTTTCTAATCATTGTGGTGTACGTTGATAACATGTTGCTCACTCATCCTCATGAGAAGCATATTGCTGATTTTAAGACTGACTTACATGCCTCATTTGAGATGTCTGATTTGGGGCATTTGCATTATTATTTGGGCATTTAGTTTATGCAGGTTGATGGCAGAATATCTTTGTGCCAAACAAAATATATTGACACATTATTGTAGCATTTTGGCCTTGAAGATTGTAAACCTATTGCCACTCCTATGGAGATAGGTTTATGATTGAGTCTTCATGATGATGGAGATGCATTTGATGTTGTTCTCTATCAGCAGGTAGTTGGATGCTTGATTTACTTATGCATTACTCGACCAGATATTCAGTTTGTTGTCTCACAGATGAGCAGGTTTATGCATTGCCCATGAGTCAAGCATTGGCAGGCAGTTAAGTGCATCTTTTGCTACTTGAGTCATACCTGACTACTTGGATTGTTTTATCCCAAGGGGGATCACTACCACTAGATTTACATTCTTTTTCTCACTCTGACTAGGCTGGTTGCTATGACACTTGTGTGTCCACTAGTGGTTTTTGCTTCGTGTTTGGTATCTCATGCATATCTTGGCTGAGCAAGAAGCAGCCTACTGTGGCCACTTCCAGTTGTGAGGCTGAGTATAGGGTAGCTTTCATTGTGATTGTTGAGTGTGTGTGGCTTAGATGCTTGATGGATGATTTGGGTGTTGGTCAATCTTTTGCCACCACCATCTTCACTGACAGTCAAAGTGCATTGGCAGTTGCAAAGAACCCCGTGTTCCATGCTAAGCACATTAAGGTGCATTATCATTATGTGTGAGAGGTTCTCTGCTAGAGAGATAAGCTTGGAATATGTGCCTATGCAGGTGAACATTGCAGGCCTATTTCGAAGGCTCTACCTAGAGGGAAGTTTGAAGCTTTTGGCAAAGCTTTGGGCTTACTTCCTTTTGTGGATTGATTCCACATAGCTTGGCACTTCCTTATACATGAGTGCTAGCTCCTTGTTCATCGCATCATTCCTAGGGGGGGTTTGTTGATATATTTAGGTAGTGATGTGTGTGAATGCATTAGGACCATTGGGGCACTTTTTTCCCTCTTTAGGAGGTTTTTTCCCCCGGCTTGTATATATGCCTATTGCCCTAATGGGTTGCGTATCTTTGTACATTCTAGTCGTAATACATTCAGTATTGTGTGTTGAGCTCCAAGCTTCTTCTTCTTCTTCCTTGTGCTATTCGCATGCTTATGTAGACCTAAAACTCTAAGAGATTTGAATCAAATTCGTACAAGAGATTTGGAAAATAGCTTCTTGATGAAGCCTTGATGTCCCGACCACCCCCCAACTATCACAATCTCATTCACACTTGCACTCTCAATCTCTCTCTCAATCTCAATTACAATGTAATTCTCTGATTTTCAGCTTCCTCCCTCATTATGGAGCAAACCCCTCTTAAAAAAAAGTTGATCATCCCCCAAAGAAGTGTGGGATCTTCCAAATTTAGAGAAATTTGGATCTCGCTATGTTGCATGCAAAACATTCACAAAAGCATGCATTTGTAGTAGTCAAGTACCTTTTTTAGCGATATCTATCAAAAGTAGAAGAAAAGCAATGAAAAGACGTATCCAAAGACATCCATAAGTGTGCATGGCAACACGTATGCATCAAAATCATGGATTGAATTAGAAACAAAGAAGTCCATTTTTTTTAAAGTACCAAAAATGACACTTTTCCAAGCCATGGAACTCAAAAATGATGAGGAAATAGATTAAGCTTGAGAGAGGCAAAAATATTCAGCTCTTCAATCTGTACAATACTCTTGGAGATGAACTAGTTCGAATCTACCTCCAAATACCACTTTTAAGGCCTACAGGTCTAGAAATTCTAGAGAGAGTAAAATGAAGGCATTATCTTAGAATGAACTAAATGTAGAGGCCCAAACAAGGTACTTAAAATATGATTCACAAAACTTTCATAGAGATGCTTTTATTCTCTTATACATTCTCTAACTTTCTCTCATACAACACTCATCTTCAACTTCACATTAAATTTTAAACCATAAACATTAAGAAGATAAGATTTAGAGAGAGAATATAAAACTTGTTATTCCTAAACTTTTCTTGTATGCATAAAATGACCAGATTATTCATTCTAAGCATTATCCCCACAATGTATAATGGGAAAGTTCAAAATGAATTATTTCACTATCGAAAGGCGTATTACAATTCTTATGACATTTAAGAACTCCGTCCTCAGAGTTGGAAAGAAGGATAATATGCCTAAAAATTGGTTAATTTCACCCAATTCAAATATTCAATTGGATATGTGTGCCATTTCACCAAAATCTCTACTATCATTCTATTTCTAAGTAGTCTTTCCCCCCTATCTAATACTATTTTAGGCCAAAGTTCAAAAGAGCCATCATCTTTCAGCTTGATGGTATCATGCAAAACATGAGCAACATTAGGTACGTATCTTTTATGTAAGCTAACATGAAATACAGGATGCACGTTTAAATGTTCAAGCAATTCCAATAAATAAGCAAGAGATCCAATCTTCTTCAAAACTTTCAAAGGACATATGTATCATGGAGAAAGTTGATGATCCTTCCCTAGAAACAAGCTAGATCCATGAGGATTGAATTTAAGAAATACCATGTCATCTGTTTGAAATTCAAGTGGTCTTCTCTTCAAATCATAGAATTTATTTTGCCTTTTTTGAGATTCTTTTATGTGTTGCTTAATTTTTTGAAGCTCTTCATCCATGTTCTCAAGAATTTCTTTAGATAATTCTACTTTATTTGGAAAACCATAAAACGAAGGTGGAGTCAAACAATTATAACCATATATAAACTCAAATGGAGTCATTTGTATAGATGCATGCCATGCACTATTGTATGCAAACTCGACTAAGGGCAAATATTCACTCCAATTATCTTGATTTTCATTCACATATATATGCAACATATCTTCAAGTACCCAATTATCCCTCTCAGTATCCCCATCTATTTGTGGATGGAAAGTTGTACTCATAGAAAGTTGAGTGCTAATCGATTCAAATGTAACTTTCCCGAAGTATGATGTGAACCTAGAGTCTCTATCATAAATTATGTTTTTTAGGCATTCCATGCAGTCAAAAAATTTCTTTCACAAATAGCCTTGCAACATTCAAGGCAATATCAATCTTTTTCATAGAAAAGAAATGTGCCATCTTGGTAAGTTCATCAACTACCACAAATATGGTATCATGTTTACTTTTGGTTGTAGGCAATTTAGTGAAACATTCAAGGCAATATCAATCTTTTTCATAGAAAAGAAATGTGCCATCTTGGTAAGTTCATCAACTACCACAAATATGGTATCATGTTTACTTTTGGTTGTAGGCAATTTAGTGATGGTCCATAGATATAGACTTCCACTTTTGATTTGGAACATCCAAAGGCTATATCATTCCACACATTCTCTTAAACCTAGATTTTACCCACTAGAACTTTAAACCTTCACTAACATATTTTCTAATGTCTCGTTTCATACATCCCCATTAGTAAGAATAGTTTGTTTGAACATAGGTCCTTGAATAACCTGGATGTTCAAGAAAACATGCATCACAACAATCATGTAATATTGACTTTGATGATCTATTTTCAACTCAAACTCAACTCCTAACTATAGATGTCTCCAATGCATAAGTGCATGTACAATAGCAAACATATCTAGATCATGAGTTGAATAATTAAGTTCATGTTTTCTTAAATTTTCTGGATTCATATGCAACCACCATACCATGCTATGAAAGAACACATCCTATTTTACTACCACTTGCATCACATGCAACCACAAAAGGTTTTCCCATTTTTGGTATTTTCAAAACACAATTTTCAATTACTTTTTGTTTCAATGATTCAAATGATCTTTGACAAGTGTCACTCCACACAAATCTTGCATTCTTTTTTGTCAAATGAATGTACAAAGATAAGTGACATATTAGGGATATAGGCATATATAAAAGGGGGGACACCTCTTAAAGAGAGGAAAAAGTGCCCTAGTGGTCCTAGTGTGTTCACATACATCACTAAAAAAATATATAAACAAATCCCCCCTGTGACTAATGCAGTGAAAAAGGAGCTGGGACTCATGTATAAGGACGTGCTAAGCTATGTGGAATCAATCCACAAAAGGAAGTAAGCCCAAAGCTTTGCAAAAAGCTTCCAAGTTCTCTTGAGGTAGAGGCTTTATGAAAAGATATGCAATTTTATCCAATGTGAGAACATATGCCAAAATGATCTCTCCAGCAGAGATTTTATCCTTGACATAATGATAATGCACCTGAATGTGCTTTGTGCAAGCATGGAACACAAGGTTCCTTGCAACTACCAATGCACTCTGACTCTCAGTCAAGATGGTGGTGGCAGAAGACTGACCAACACTCAAATCTGCCAAGAGGCATCTGAACCACACACACTCAACACTCATTGTGAAAGCTACCCTGACAAAAAACTAAATATCAAGCCACTTAATGCATATGTTAATCAAGCATCCAATAGCCTGCTTATAGAGAACAACATCAAATGCATCTCTAGCATCATGAAAACCCAATCATAAACCTATTTCTGTAAGAGTGACAATTGGTTTGCACTCTTCAATGCCAAAATGCTACAATAATGTGTGAATATATTTTGTTTGACACAAGGGTATTCTGCCATCAACTTGCATAAATTGAATGCCCAAATAATGATGCAAATGCCCCAATCTGACATGTCAAATCATGCATGAAAAACAATCTTAAAATCAAGAATATGCTTCTCATTAGGACCATTGAGTAGCATGTCATCAACATATATAACAATGATAAGAAGAACATCATTTACATACTTATTATAAAAGGTGCTGTCTGTTGGGATATTCTCAAAACGATGTGCAATCAAGTAGACATGTACCTTTTCATACCGTGTATGTGGTGCTTGCTTCAAACCACAAAACCATGGTCCTAAAAAACATACATTTTGTCATGTAAATCACCATTCAAAAATGCAATTTTAATGTCCAATGGATGTCCATTCCAACCATGATGAGTTGCAAGTGTAGAGATGCTACAAATAGTAGTCGTTTGGCATGTGGGAGCAAAGGTCTCATCAAAATTAGTGCTCTTTTTGGATCATATCCTTTTACAACAAGCCTAGAGTTATACCTGTCAATTGTTTCATCAAGCCTACACTTCAACTTGCATACCTACTTAGTGCCAATGGCTTTCTTGCCAGGAGGCAAATCACATAAAGACCAAGTACCATTTTTCATAATAGCATTGTATTCCGATTGCATGATAGCAATCCAATTTTTTGAATTTTGTGCTTCATCAAATGAAACAAACTCATTCTCACCAAAGAGTCTAGAAGCAACCATCACATAGCAATTTGATGCAAAAGAACCACTATGAGAGGTTGAACGAGTATGATATGACAAAGGTGCATCTAATTTGTTATCTCACAAAGTCTACACCAGCCATTAAGGCATAGTTTTTGCCTCCTCTATATCAACCCTCTCATCAACAAGCGCATCATGTAAATCTCCATAAAAAATGGAATGATTTGCATCATTATGTGGAACCTATAAAGGTTGAGAAATTGCCTCATTTGGAATAGCACTTGACTATCCACCTATAAAAAGATGAAGCAAAGTGGCATACATCTTTGGAGCTAACTGATGTCTCCTTAGTACATGAAAGTAATGGGTGAATTACATATTCCACAAAAACAACATCACAGCTAACCAAAATTTTTTTACTATGTGGATGGTACAAATGATAGCCTTTGCTTTCAAAATTGTACCCAACAAGAATTCATTTCGCTGCTTTATCATCCAATTTCCTACATGGTTTTTTAGGCACTAATGCATATGCCAAACAACCAAAGACATGTAGATGAGCAATAGATGACTTGTAACCATGCCAAGCTTCATATGGAGTGATAGACTACAATGCTTTGGTCCGACACATGTTAAGTACATATGTTGCACACATACCAGCCTCAAGCTAGAAGCTATGTTGTAAAGCCTGACTTTTGACCATACACCTCATCATTTCCATGAGTGAACTATTCTTTCTTTTAGCAAGACCATCTCTTGAGATACAACACTCTACAGTGATGTTTTATCCCATGTTCAACTAGAAATGCATTAGAATCAGAAGACATGTATTCCCTCCCTTGATGGGAATGGAGGGTGCCCATTTTGCATGCTAACATATTTTCAACCAAAACCAAAAATGATTTGAAGCACATAAACACTTTGAACTTTGCTTTCAGTGGATACACCCATGCATGCTAAGAAAAATCATCAATGAAAGTCACAAAGTAAAGGTAGTTCCTAAAAGAAAATGACTTCATAGGACCATAGACACCACTGTAAGCAAGCTGCAATTTTTTAGCAACTCAAACAGACCATCTTTTGGGAAGGAGGAATGGTACACTTTGCACAAAATAAAGCGTTCACAAACCTGTTTAGAAGGTGCCACAAGTTTGGGCATAGAGGACACCATTTTAGCTGTATTTGTAGGCGTAGTAGTTCATTTTTCAACATCCTACACAATATTCCACAGTCCGTTTGCAACCAATACATGACACATCATATATGAACATTAATGGGTAATTAGTACTATCCAATATATCATCAACAACCAATATATAGAATACATCATTGCTTTCAGCCATGGCCACTGACGAAAATACCTTGATGCAGAAAAATGATTGTATCTCAAAAAGTTGAATAGAACTACCTTGTTGATCTCTATTAGATCTGTAGCAAACTTCAAGGCGCTTGTATTGACAAACTAAAAATTGTATATATGTTTGGCATAAAAGGAAAAAATTGCATGCACAAGCACTCATAGTGTGTTCAAAGGCTCTGTTGGAGTTAGACGTCTGCAGAAGCACACGAACAACACAAGGAAGAAGAAGAAGCTTGGAGCACAAACACACAATACTAAAAATGTATTACTAGAGAATGTACAAAGATAAGTAGCCCATTAGGGCAATATGCATATATACAAGCCGGGGGAAAAAACCTCCTAAAGAGGGAAAAAAGTGCCCCGGCGGTCCTAGTGTGTTCACACACATCACTACCTAAATATATCAACAAATCCCCCCTGGGAGTGATGCGGTGAACAAGGAGCTGGCACTCATGTATAAGGAAGTGCCAAGCTATATGGAAATCACTCCACAAAAGGAAGTAAGCCCAAAGCTCTGCGGAAAGCTTCAAACTTCTCCCTAGGCAGAGCCTTCGTGAAAAGGTCTGCTATGTTCTCCTGTGTGGGCACATATGCCAAGCTGATCTCCCCAACAGAGAACCTCTCCCTGACACAGTGATAATGCACCTCAATGTGCTTAGTGCGAGCATGGAACACAGGGTTCCTCGCAACTACCAATGCGCTCTGACTATCAGTGAAGATGGTGGTGGCAGAAGACTGGCCAACACCCAAATCAGCCATGAGGCGTCTGAGCCACACACACTCAACAGTCACTGTGAAAGCTGCCCTATACTCAGCCTCACAACTGGAAGTGGCCACAGTAGTCTACTTCTTGCTCAACCAAGATATACATGAGCTATTAAGCATGAAGCAAAAACCACTGGTGGACACACGAGTGTGATAGCAACCAGCCCAATCTGAGTCAGAAAAAGCATGCAAATCTGGCGGTAGTGATCCCCCCTTGGAATAAAACAACCCAAGTATCTGAGTACCACTCAAGTAGCGAAAGATGCACTTAATCGCCTTCCAATGCTTGACTCTTGGGCAATGCATAAACCTGCTCATCTGTGAGGCAACAAACTGAATATCTGGTCGAGTAATGCATAAGTAAATCAAGCATCCAACAATCTGCTGATAGAGAACATTATCAAATGCATCTCCAGCATCATGAAGACTCAGTCATAAACCTGTCTCCATAGGAGTGGCAATAGGCTTACAGTCTTCAAGGCCAAAATGCTGCAATAATGTGTCAATATATTTCATTTGACACAAAGCCATTCCACCATCAACTTGCATAAATTGAATGCCCAAATAGTGATGCAAATGCCCCAAATCAAACATCTTAAATGAGGCATGCAAATCAGCCTTGAAATCAGCAATATGCTTCTCAATAGGACCAGTGAGCAGCATGTCATCAACATAGACAACAATGATCAGAAGCACATCATTAGCACACTTAACATATGAGGTGCTTTCAGTTGGACTGTTCTCAAAACCATGTGCAACTAGATAGGCATGTATCTTCTCATACCAAGCATGTGGTGCTTGCTCTAAACCATATAATGCCTTCTTTAACCTGCACACCTGGTTTTCATGCCCTTTCTGCACAAAGCCAGAGGGCTGAAAAACATACACTTCTTCATGCAAGTCACCATTCAGAAATGTTGTTTTAATGTCCAACTGATGTACATTCCAAACATGATGGGCTGCAAGTGCACAAATGCTCCGAACAGTAGTCATACGACATGTAGGTGCAAAGGTCTCATCAAAATCAATGCCTCTTTCTTGCACATAACCCTTTGCAAAAAGCCTAGCCTTATACCTGTCAAGTGTATCATCAGGTTTATGCTTCAGCTTGTATACCCACTTAGTGCCAATGGCCTTCTTGCCAAGAGGCAAGTCACATAAAGATCATGTACCATTCTTCATTATAGCATCATATTCAAATTACATAGCAGCCATCCAATTTTCTGAATTCTATGCTTCATCAAAAGAAACAGGCTCATTCTCATCACAGAGACTAGATGCAGCCATAGCATAGCAATCTGATGCAAAGGAGGCACTATGAGAGCCTGAACGAGTACGATATGACAAAGGTGCATCTAATTTGCTGTCACGCAAAGTCTGCACTAGCCATTTGGCATAGTTTTTGCCTGCTCAATATCAGCTCTCTCATCAACAAGTGCATCATGTAAATCTGCATCAGAAATAGAATGATATGCATCATCATATGAAACCTGCAAAGGTTGAGAAGTTGCCTCATTAGGACCAGCACTAGACTGTCCACCTGTAAAAAGAGGCATCAAAGTATCATACATGTCTTTGGAGCTAATAGATGTCTCCTTAGTACATGAAAGCAATGGTTGAATAGAATCTTCCACAAAGACAACATCATGGCTAACCAGAATGCGTTTAGTCTGTGGATGATACAAACGATAGCCTTTACTTTCAGAACTGTACCCAACAAAAATACATTTTACTGCCTTATCATCCAATTTTTTGTGATGTTGTTCAGGCACTATTGCATATGCCAAACAACCAAAAACACACAGATGAGCAACAGATGGCTTGCGGTCATGCCAAGCCTCATATGGAGTGATAGACTGCAGCACTTTAGTGGGACACCTGTTCAGTACATATGCTGCACACATGATAGCCTCAAGCCAGAAACTATGTGGTAAAGCTTGACTCTTGACCATGCACCTCACCATCTCCATGAGTGACCTATTCTTTCGTTCAGCAACTCCATTCTGTTGAGGTGTATACGACACTGTACACTGGTGTTTTATCCCACCTTCAACCAGAAATGCATTAAAATCAGAAGACATATATTCCCCCAACGATGAGAACGGAGGGTGCCCATTTTACATGCTGACAGATTTTCACTGGCCAAAACCAAAAATTGTTTAAAGCACATGAACACTTCGGACTTTGCTTTGAGTGGATATACCCATGCATGCCTGGAAAAATCATCAATGAAAGTCACGAAGTAAAGGTAATTCCCAAAAGAGGGTGTCTGCATAGGACCACAGACATCACTATGTACAAGCTGCAATTTCTGCGTAGCCCGAGCTGAACCATCTTTTGGAAAGGAGGAACGCTGCATTTTGCCCAAAATACAGCCTTCACATACATGTTTTCCAGGTGCCTCAAGCTTGGGCAAAGAAGACACCATATCAGATTTCTGCAGCCGTAGCAAACTAGCAAAATTCAGATGACCAAAGCGTGCATGCCAAAGCTCTGCATCTGACATAGCCTGAGAATCATGAAGTGCACATGCCGAATCATTCACAGATCTTTCATAGTCTATGAGCTTATACAGCCCACTACATAAAATGCCAGAAGCAATAATCACATTGCCATTTGATAGATCATGAACTGTACACCTGTCATCAACAAATTTCACAACCAAGCCAATCTTGGCTAATGCAGAAACTGATAACAGATTCTTCTTGATCCCTCGCACAAATAAAGCATCTGACAAGATGAAAGAACTACCATCAGTAGTAGTCAGAATGATCTTACCAACTCCCATAACAGGATAAGAGGAGTTGTTGGCGCATGTGACAGTATTCCCTGTAGGGGCAGGCTCGAGTGATAAGAAGAAACTAGGCTACGAGGTAATATGTTTGGTCGCCCCACTGTCAAAGTACCAAACATCTGAGTCCACTACAGACATGCACTGCTCATTAGAAGATGGGTCAAAACTGCAAACAGTAGTAAACGCCCATTCTTCTTCCTGCACAAGATTAGCAGACTCTGTTTTTGGTGTAGAGGCTTCTGCCACAACCATTCTGGCCTCCTTTTTCTTTGCCTCTTTTGCAGCCAGTTTTGGACAGTTCTTTATGATATGATCATTCCCTTTACAGTACTTGCAAAACAATTTCTGCTTTTCTGATTTCTTCTCATCTTTATCATGGTTCTTCGAATGTGCAACATTTATAGATTTTTGCTTACTAGTAGAAGAGCTCCATTTTCCTTTGCCCTTCTGACTAGCAAGGAAAGCTTGATCTGCAACACGCATAATGGACATGTTCTGCCTGGACTGATCTTCCTACAACAGAACAGAGACTAACTCCTCAAATGATAAGGCATTCGGATTGCCTTTCATCATCAACCGAAGAGTAGAAGCAAAACTCTGATATGAATAAGGAAGACCATTCAGAATGGTCTGCACAAGTGAGCTATCTGGTATAACCTCATCAGCAGAAATCAACTGTTCCTTCAAATCTTTGATCTTTGTTAGGAAACTGTCCATAGAATCACCTTCATTCATGTGCTCACTCTCCAATTGTTTTTGGAGGTAAGCAACACGAGCCTCTTTCCTAGCTTGGTACAATGTGGTAAGTGTATCCCAAGCATCCCTAGCTATTCTGCAAGAGCGAATATGAGGAATAATGGCATGTTTGACAGACAAAGCTATCAATGAGTGTGCCTGGGCATCTCTGCCATCTCAACGAATCTGCTCTGCAGTAGGTGCAATAGAAACAGCAGCACGAACAGGAATCTGCAGAATATCATCTTCGACACCATCTTCATCAGCTCCAACACCTGTATTTGTAGTACCTATTGTTATAGGTGTAACAGGACGTCTTTCAACACCCTGCACAATGTTCTACAATCCTTTTGCAACCAAAACATGTCGCATCATATAAGCCCATAATGGGTAGCTGGTACCATCCAACTTATCCTCAATAGCCAACATACAGAATACATCACTGCTTTCAGCCATGGTCGGTGACTAAAATACCTTGATGTAGAAAATTGATTATATCTCAAAAAGTTGAACGGAACTGCCCAAACGAGTTCTGCTAAACTTGTAGCAGACTTCAAGACGCTTATACTGGTGAACAGAAACAGGTATATACCTTTGGCACAAAAAGACAAAATAGCCTACACAAGCACTGCGATAGTGCGTTCGGAGGCCGAAACGAGGAAAATGGAGGAGTGTCGATGGTGCCCTAGATGAAGCGACGACCTTCTCTGATACCAATTGTTGGAGTTAGACATCTGCAGAAGCACCCGAACAGCACAAGGAAGAAGAAGAAGCTTGGAGCACAAACACACAATACTAAAAATTTATTACTAGAGAATGTACAAAGATAAGTAGCCCATTAGGGCAATAGACGTATATACAAGCCGGGGGAAAAAAACCTCCTAAAGAGGGAAAAAAGTGCCCCGACGGTCCTAGTGTGTTCACACACATCACTACCTAAATATATCAACAGGCCCAAATGAGCTTAGATCAAGATTTTGACATGACAAACTAAAGCCTTTTTGAATTCCTAATCACTTTGAGTATGCTCACCAAATTTTGTGTGATTCTAAGACTATGATCAGAGGGGTGTTGATGACACCCTAGATGAAGCGATGACTTGCTCTGATACCAATTGTTGGAGTTTGAGGTCTGCAAAAGCACACAAACAACACATGGAATAGAAGAAGCTTGGAGCACAACACACAATACTGAATGCATTACCAAGTGAATGTACAAAGATACGTGACCCATTAGGTTTATAGGCATATATACAAGCTGGGGGGAAAAAACCTCCTAAAGGAAAAAAGTGCCCCGACAGTCCTAGTGAGTTCACAGACATCACTAAAGAAATATATCAACAATCATCTACATGAGGGAGTGGGTACTTATTTTTAATTGTTCTTTTAGCCAACCCCCTGTAGTCAATACATAAGCTATAAGACCCATCTTTCTTCTTCTAAAATAAAACAAGTGCTCCCCAAGGTGAAACACTTGGTCATATCAAGCCTTTCTTCAAAAGATCATCTAATTGAATCTTAAGCTCCTTTAATTCATCTATGTTAAATCTATAGGGTGCACTAGAATATGGTTCACTCATCGGATACAGGACAATGGCATGGTCAATCTGCCTAGGTGGAGGTATACCAAGCAATTGTTCTAGAAATACATTTGCATATTCTTTCAAAAGATTTTTGTC
Organism: Ceratopteris richardii; assembly: GCA_020310875.1. NCBI lineage: Eukaryota > Viridiplantae > Streptophyta > Polypodiopsida > Polypodiales > Pteridaceae > Ceratopteris > Ceratopteris richardii. The sequence goes on from CM035407.1 coordinate 164,693,526, forward strand.
ATTAGCTTCCTCATGAAAATTGTTCATATGCACTATAAATGTTCTACGGCCATCACATATACCTCTAATTATCTACATAGCAAAAATGACAATAGGCTTAGGATTATGAAGATCACCTAGAAGGTGGATAGATTCACCATCTAGCCTTAAAGTGATTGTTCTTTGTTCACAAGAAATTGTTGCACAATTTTGAGCTAACCACTCTATGCCTATATATGCATCACTTTGTTACATTTGAATTACATGGAAACTCCCAGAAAAACACCTACTAGAAAAACTAAATGCAAGGTTTTGTATCCTTTCGTATAGTGTAATTGTTCATTGGCCATCTCCACAGGTCTTGTTATCTGCAAAGTTTAGGGTATCCCTAAATTCTATGCCAATTTGATAGATAGAAAACAATGAGTACTACCCAAATTGATCAGAAATCTGATTCTATGCATAGAAATCATACCTAAAATCATACCTAAAATCTATCAGAAATCTGATTCTATGCATAGAAATCATACCTAAAATCTATGCATAGAAATCCCTTGGGAAAGAACTAACCACCCTGCAACGTAAACTAGAGTTAGGGCACTTACCTCCATCATCTGCTTTGTCAATTGTTGCATCTTTCTCAAAGATGTTTATCACCTTTTATTATGCAGGCCAAAATATTGCCTTGTTTGGGCATTCATATGTCTTATGCCCTTGCTCCCTACAATGAAAACACAAACCAGGTCTTTGTGCACTCAATAAAATTAGGGTTTTGGTTCCAATGGATGGGTTGATGCCTCCTTTGGTTTTCCACCTGAGGAGGAGTCTTACCTTGATTATTAAAAGTTGAAGTCTTCTTTGAATTGTTCATGTTTATTGTGGTAGGTCTCTATGGCCTATGTCCCATGGCAACGAATTTGGTTCTATTTTCCTTCTACATATTGAACTTCTCCATCTTCTCAAAATTCTTGACCATCCCAATAGCACCCAAAAAATCAACACATCTAGATCCCTTCACTTGATAACAAAACTTGTCACGAAGCCCTTCAATAAACTTGCTCTTCAAATCATTACCACTAACATCCAATGCATATTTATGAAGGCATAGAAACTTTTCTTTGTGCTCATCAATAGACAATATATGCTTGTCACTCTTGTGTTGTCAAAATCTAAAGAACTCCATCTTCTTCTCCATATGGTAGTGTGGAGAACAGTAAGGTTTTTCTACTTGCTCTCTAAAGTCCTTCCATAGAACCGGACCAAAATGCATCCAGGTCTGCATATAGGACTTCCACCATAGCTTTGTGATGCCAGGTGTAGGATCCCAACCTTTGCCTTAGACTCCTCATTGAATTATCGAAGATCAAAGAAATCATCTAGCTCTTAAATCCATGCCTCTAGATCTTCACTGCTCTTCTTCTCACCATCAAAATTGTTCAACTTTTCCTTCTTGAAGACTTAATTGAGGGCAAACTCATCCACCTCCATATCCTCCATATCTTCATAATTTCATTTATGTCTTCATCTAGGCAGATTAGGTGTTCTAGCACCTTCATCCACTTTATCATTAAGCTCCATGAACAAACTTTTTGCACCTTGTACTTGCTTTTTGCCTCTCTTTGCATTATTCTCCAAGAGGCTCATGAATAAGCTCCTCTTGCTCATCATTCTCGAGCATTGATTCTGCTCTGATACCACTTGTATCTCTTCCTCAATCACAAGACTATCCTTAATCACAAGCTATCCTCAATCACAAGCTATCCTCAATCACAAGCTTTTGATCACTCAACAACAATTGAAGAGAGAAAAACAAAACTTGTACAAGATAAGAGAACATATGACATGGAAGAGTAGACAAGATATGACTTAGAGAAAGAGAAGTTTTGCTATTATATATTTGAATCAATGGATACAAAAGCTTTGGATAATAGGTTATTGACAAAGCCTCGATCTCTCGACCAAATGTGAGCTATCAAAATCTCATTCACACTAGCACTTGCAATCTCACTCTAACTCTCACTCTCACTCTCAATTTCAATTACAAGGTAATTCTCTCATTTTCATCTTCCTCCCTCATGACAGAGCAAATCCGTCTTAAAATAGAGTTGATCACCCCCCAAAGAAGTGTGTGATCTTCCATATTTAGAAAGAGTTGGCTCTCTCCATGTTGCATGCAAAAGTTTTGCAAATGCATTTGTAATAGTCAAGTTCTTTCTTTAGCAATATCTATCAAAAGTAGAAGAAAGGCATAGAAAAGACACATCTAAAGACATCTGTAAGTGGGCATGACAACAATCATGCATCAAAATCTCATATTTGAATAGAAATAGAGAAGACAAATTTTAATTTTAAGTATCAAAAAATGACACTTTTTGAGCCTTGTAACATCTTCGTTTTTTGGTTTTCCAAATAATGTAGAAGTTTCTAAAGAAATTCTTGAGAAGATGGATGCAGAACTTGGAAAACTTAAGCAACACATGAAAGAAGCTCAGAAAAGGCAAAATAAATTCTATGATTTGAAGAGATGACCACTTGAATTTCAAACAAATGACATGGTATTTCTTAAAGTCAATCCTCACGGATCTAACTTGTTTCTAGGGAAGGGTCATAGACATTCTCCATGATATGCAAGTCCTTTTAAAGTTTTGAAGAAGATTGAATCTCTTACTTATTTATTGGAATTGCTTGAACATTTAAATGTGCATCCTATATTTCACGTTAGCTTACTTAAAAGATATGTACCTAATGTTGCTCATCTTTTGCAGGAAAACTATAAGCTGAAAGATCATGACTCTTTGGAGCTTCGACCTGAAACAGTATTAGATAGGAGGGAAAGACTACTTAGAAATAGATCTATAGTAGAGATTTCGGTAAAATGACACACATGGAGTTGAATATTTGTCTTAGGTGAAATTAGATGATTTTTTCACATATTATCCTTCTTTCCAACTTTGAGGATAGAGTTCTTAAAGGAGGGAAGAATTGTAATAGGCCTTTTGGTAGTGAAATAATTTATTTCGAAATTTGTGTTATACATTGTGGGGGTAATGCTTAGAATGAATAATCAAGTCATTTTATGCATGTAGAAAAAATTTGGAATGACAAATTTTATATTCTCTCTAAACCTTATTTGCATCATGTTTCTTGTTGAAAATTGAAAGGGAAGATGAAAGAATTAAGAGATGTTGTATGAGAGAAAGGTAGAGCATGCATAAGAGAATAAAAGCATCTCTATGAAAATTTTGTGAATAATGTTTTAAGTACCTCATTTTGGGCTCCACATTTAGATCATTGTAAGATAATTCCTTGATTTTACTCTCTCTCTTTAGAATTTCTAAACTTGCAAAGTTGAAAACTAGTTGCAGGCGGATTTCAACCTAGGGCATCCCTAAGGCTATTGTGTAGATCGAAGATCTAAACATTTTTGCCTTTCAAAAGCTTCATCTAATTCCTCACTACTTTTTTATAACCATACATAGCCTCAAACAAAGTCATTTTTATAGATGCATGTTATGCACTATTGTATGCAAACTTGACTAAGGGAAAATATTCACTCCAATTATCTTGCTTTTTCATACATATGCAAGATATCTTCAAGTATCCGATTAACCCTCTCGGTTTCCCCATCAGTTTGTGGATGGAAAGCTGTACTCATACAAAGTTGAGTGCCAATTAATTCAAATGTTTCTTTCTAGAGGTTTGATGTGAACCTAGGGTCTCTATCAATAATTGTGTTTTTAGGCATTCCATGCAATCAAAGAAAATCTTTTACAAATAGCCTTACGACAGTATCAATCTTTTTCATAGGAAAGAAATGTGCCATCTTGGTAAGTCAATCAACTACCATAAATATGGTATCATGTTTACTTCTAGACATAGGCAATTTAGTGATTAAGTCCATAGATATACATTCCCACTTCTGATTTGGAACATCCAAAGGCTATAGCATTCCAGACATTCTCTTAAACTCAAATTTAACCTGTTGGTACTTTAAACATTCACTAAAATATTTCCTAATATCTTGTTTCATACATGGCTATAAGTAAGAATATTTTTTTTAACGTAGGTCCTTGAATAACCTAGATGTGTAGAAAAAGGTGCATCATGACAATCATGTAATGTTTGAGCTTTTAATGGAGACTAAGAAGATATGCGTAATTGATTGTTACAATATAAAGATCCATTTTGCAAACGAAATTGTCTTGATACATTGATCCCCTTTTTGCATGCAAAAAATCAAAGATAGGTGCATAAAAAGAGCCCCGATTCAATTCTTCTTGAATTTGATTGAAAAAATTAGACTTTATCACATAAAGGAGATTACATAAAGTTTTCCAACAACTCAATGCATAAACAACTTTATTTTCCTTACCAGCCAAATAATTAATGTCAAAATAATACTCACTTAATAATCCAATCCAACACTTTTACGTATTGTAAAGCAATGCTTATGTGAGAATTTATTCTAGACTCTAATGATATGCTTTCAATTCAAACTTAACCCCTAACACTAGACGTCTCCAATGCTTAAGTGCATGTACAACAATAAGAATTTCTAGATCATAAATAAGATAATTTGGTTCATCATTTCTTAATTTTTTGGACTCATATGGAACCACCCTACCATCCTATGAAAGAACACATCCTATTTGACTACCACTTGCATAACTTGCAACCACAAAAGGCTTTCCCATTTCGAGTATTTTTTAAACACTATTTTCAATGACTTTTTGTTTCAATGATTCAAATGATTTTTGATAGGTGTCACTCCACACAAATCTTGCATTCTTTTTAGTAAGCTTTGTGAAGGGATTAGCTATCTTAGAGAAATCCTTAATTTGTGCTCTTTCATATTGTGACAACCCTAGAAAACTTCTAACATCCCTTACAATTTTAGATACTAACCAATCAACTATTGTTTTGACTTTATCTTGGTCTATGTGAATTCCCTCTTTAGATATATCTCTTCCTAGATACACAAGTTTATCCTTATCAAAGAAAAATTTACTCTCCTTTCCATACCATTTGTGTTCCCTTAGAGTTTTCAAAGTTTTCTTGAGATGTAAAGTATGCTCATAATCATCTTTAGAGTATACAAATATATCATCAAGAAATACTAAGATCATTTGCCTAGGTAATCATGAAAAATATTGTTCATCAAGCACATGAATGTGGTGGGAGCGTTTGTTAATAAAAAAGGTAAAAATATATAATCGTAGTAGCCATAATGTGTTTGGAAAGTTGTCTTGGGTATATCGTTTTTTATCCTAATTTGGTGATAACCACATCTTAAGTCAATCTTAGTGAATGCAGTCACTCCAATTAATGAACCTTATAAGTCATCTATGTGAGGGAATGGGTACTTATTTTTAAGTGTTCTTCTATTCAACCCTTTTAGTTAATACATAATCCATAAGAGCCGTCTTTCTTCTTCTAAAATAAAATAGGTGCTCCTCAAGGTGAAAGTTTCAGTCTTATCAAGCCTTTATTCAGAAGTTAATCCAATTGAATCTTAGGCTCCTTTAATTCATCTATGTTAAATCTATAGGGCGCTCTAGAATATGGTTCACTCCCCGGATATATGTCAATGGCATGATCATTCTTCCTAGGTGGAGGTATACCAGACAAATCTTCTAGAAATACATCTGCATATTCTTTCAAAAGATTTTCTACATAGTTTGAAAGATTTTCATCATTATCTTGCTCATGCAGATTGTTCACATACACTAAAAATGTTCTACAGCCATCACATATACCTCTAATTATTTGCATAACAAAAATGAGAATAGGCCTAGGATTATGCTCATCACCTACAATATGGATAGATTAACCATCTAGACTTAAAGTGGTTGTTCTTTGTTGGCAATCAATTGTTGTAGAATTTTGAACTAACTAGTTCATGTCTATAATTGCATCACTCTATTTCATTTCAATCACATGGAAACTCCCAGAAAATACCCTATCAGAAAAAGTAAATGCAAGTTTGCAAGGTTTTCAACGTATCACTTTGTATAGTGTCATCATCCATTGGCCATCACCACACATGTAATTATCTGCATATTCAGGGGTATCACTAAATTTTATACTAATCTAAAAGATAGAAAACAATGTGTACTACTTGAATTGATCAAAAATCTGATTCTATGTGTAAAAGTCATAGCCAAAATAGTAATTACAAAAGCCCTTGGGAAAGAACTAGCCACCATGCAATGTAAAGTAGAGTTAGGGCACTTACCTCCATCATCCGCTTTGTCAATTGTTGCATCTTCATGAATGTTTTTTATCACCTTCGATTGTGCAAGCCAAAAGATTTCCTTGTTCAAGCATTCTTATGGTGGATGCCATTGCTCCGCACAATGAAAACACAAACTAAGTCTTTTTGCCTGCCCAATAAAATCAAGGTCTTGCTTCCAATGGATGGGTTGATGCTTGCTTTGGTTTTCCACCTGAGCAAGATTCTTACCTTGATTATTAAAAGTCAAAGTCTTCTTTGAATTGTTCATGTTTGTGGTGGCATGTCTCTATGGCCTATGTCCCGTCACAATGAAATCTAGTTCTATTTGCCTTTTGCATATTTAACTTCTCCATCTTCTGAAAATTTTTGACCATCGCAATGGTATCGAAAAAATCCACACATCCACATCCCTTCACTTCATAGCAAAGCTCATCACAAGCCCTCCAATAAACTTTCTCTTAAGAGCTTCAACACTAACCTCAAATGCATATTTATGAAGGCATAGGAATTTTTCTTTGTACTCATCAACAGACAAGCTATGCTTGTCATTCTTGTGTTGTCAAAAATTGAGAAATACATCTCCTTATCCATATGGTAGAGTGGAGAACAGTAACATTTTTCTACTTGATCTCTAAATTCCTTGCATATAGCCGAACCAGAACACGTTCGAGTCTGCATATAGGACTTCCATCATATCTTTGCGATGCCGTGCAAGTGTAGGATCCCAAGCTTTGACTTGGAATCCTCACTGAATTGTCAAAGATCAAAGAAATCCTCTAGCTCTTCAATCCATGCCCCCAAATATTCACTATTCTTCTTTTCACCATCAAAATCATTCAATTTTGCCTTCTGGAAGTCTTGATTGAGGGCAAACTCACCCACCTCCATATCTTCAAAATTACATTTTTGTCTTCCCCTAGGCACACTAGATGTTCCTGCTCCTCATCCACTTCATCATTCAGATTGAGGAACAGGTTGCTTTCTGCCTCGTTCTTTGCATAATTCTCCAAGAAGCTTCTGAATAAGATCCTCTTCCTCATGGATCTTTGTGTGAAACCTTCATTCCTGTATAGCATTGATGGTCAACTAGGGCATAATTTATATGAGGAGACCAGGGAGGTAGAGGTTTGATCGTGACTCTAGACCATCTAGATCTTTCTCCCATTTTTGGCCCCGCATGTTGCCTAACTTCACCAGAATTCAATAGTGTAATGGACTCACACGAAACCCTTTAGGAAGTAATCCATACAATAGGAACGACAAGTAGAAATAAGTGACTGAATTGAGATTTATTTTATTCAATGAGAAATAATTACAGCTGCATGAATCCACCAAGTCTTTACACAAATTCCATTCGAGGGAGATCTTTCACTTGGCGCATACACTTATAGAAAATCCACCTCTGCCAAACAAGAACAAGATAGTAATGTAATATAGATGCCTTAACAATTTCTAGTAAAGTAATATAAGTGTCTGCATCTAAGATGGATGGGATGGCACAATTTTCATCTCCTTTTGAACCTTGATGTCCTTTCCACCATTAGAAAAAGACATTCCAACCACGTCAGTCTTTTTCTTGAAGGTCTGGATCTAGTGGCTGTCATCTTCCATCTGATGTCACTACCCAAGCTTCTCATGTGATTGTTCTTCTAGCATAGCTGTCATAGCCACTTTATTGATACTCAATCAGCACTTATCACCCACTACGTGTTGGGAAAGATGGATGGATCCTCCAGAAGATTAAGTAGGTGCTGCTAATCCTGCTTTGCACCAGCCCTCAGTAACTCCAGATATGATTAGTAGACACCCTTAGCTTCCAAATGATACTAAGAAATGCTATATGTACTTTGGAAAAGTTTTAAGTAATGACTTGATCAAAATAGATGAGTTTGTGAATCACAAAGTTAGAAAACTTTCTATTTTGGTGTTGATACCTGCTCAGTCTTTCACTTAGTATGACCAGTACACTTACAATTGGCAAAATTCCTTCTAGAGGTATTCTATTAGCTTAGTAAGCTACCATTTGCAAGTGGAATCATTCAAAATGATAAACTATACTAGGAGAAATAACTTTAGCAAATTTATGGACACCCCCGACTTTTTAGGAAGTATGCAGACAAATACCAGTGAGCACTTCGATGGCGATTTCTTGAGATTGGCTGAACCAAGTTGCTAAAAACTTTGTATCCTTGTAGTATGCTTTGAGCTGGATCCACCAAGCTTTGAATCACTTGATTTGGTGAAGTAGGCACTGAGATATGCCTCTTTGAAGTTGGCAGACTTGAAGTGGTACACTCAGAGAACACAGAGTTGATGAATGTGAATATATCTATTAATTGACATAATTGTACAATTTCATTAGCATGATAACCATAGCTAGATGAGGTAATGAGGTATGAGCTTCAATGTAGCACTCATACACACTCAGATACAAATGATAGATGTCTCGGGAAGTGAGCTAGAATGAGCTTAGCTGCCCGCGACTTTTGACTTGCATCTTTTTTAGAGTTGAGTTGAAACTTCAAGTTTTGTATTCAAATTCAAACTCCTAGAATCTTTCACCTAAAAGGTAATGAGATATTCTCTCAATCAATCAACAACTTTTTTCACGACTCTAATCAAGCAGGTGTGTATATAAGAAATGCCAAGTCTTTTAGACTTTTACAAGGAGTAAAATGGTAAGAACTTATAAGCATAAGTTCCTATGGTCCTTCCTTCAAGTGGTGTCTTCATGAAGTAATCCAAGCCAAATTGTGAAGGCTTGAATTGCACCAACAGCTCCCCCTCAAGCCAAACACTTTGGCTTAAGTCTTCATCTTCAATCTTCAATCACATCCTGCAATCCAATCATGGATTTGAATCTCCATAACTTGTTTCCATCCAAAGCTTTAGTGAGTAAATCTGCACATTGCATATTAGTAGACGCATAGGTCAACTGAATGTCCTTGCTTAGCAACTTCTCTCTCACATAGTGGTAATGAACCTCTATGTGTTTTGTTCTAGCATGATACATTGGATTAGCTGCAAGGTGAAGAGAGCTTGTGTTGTCTCCAAAGATAATTGGGGGCCTAGTGTATAGGCCTAGCTCTGTATACAAAAGCTTTAACCAAATAGCTTCTTGAGTGGCATTGGCTAGCCCTCTATACTCTACTTCAGTGGATGACAATGCCACTGTTGGTTGTTTCTTGGCTGACCAAGAAATAGGTTTATCACTTGCAAAAGATAAGTATCCTAATGTGCTCCTCCTATCATCCTTGCATCCTGCCCAATCTGCATCTGAATACACTTTAATGTCAATATCTGATGTATAAGGAAAGTACAAACCATGGTTTTGAGTTCCCTTTAGATACTTCAACATCTTCTTTGCAGCCTCAAGGTGAGGTACCCTAGGTTTGTGCATGAATTGACTTAGCACACTAACTCCATATGCTATGTCAATTCTGGTCAAGGTAGCATAATTCAAACTACCTACCATACTTTGATATCCTGTAATGTCTTGGACTTCATCCCCTTCATGGGCACTTAGCTTTAGGTTGACCTCCATTGGAGTACTTGAGACTTTAGCATCCTGCAGGTTAAACTTCTTACATGTCTTGTACATACTTTTTCTGAGTGATATATATACCTCAATTAGTATAAACCAATTCAAGTCCTAGAAAGTACTCCAATAATCCAAGATCATTGATCTTGAACTCCTTCATCATCTGGTTTTTGATGCTTCTGATTCCTTGGACATCATTACCTGTAATGATGATGTCATCAACATAAACACAGAGATAGATTACCTCTGAATTGCTCCTTTTGATAAACAATGAAGTATCTGCCTTGCTCATAGTAAACCCTTGGTCTTAGAGGTATGTTGTCAGCCTGTAGTTCCATGCCCTCGGTGCCTGCTTCAATCCATATAGAGCCTTCTTCAATTTACAAACATAATTTACCTTCTTGGGATCTTCATAGCCAGGTGGTTGTGACATGTAGACTTCTTCAGATATCCATCCATTCAAGAAAGCATTCTTGACATCTAATTGGTACATGTTCCAATTTTTGGATGCAACTACACTCACCAATACTCTGATTGTTGGCATCTTAGCCATAGGAGAAAATGTCTCCTCATAATCAATGCCTTGGGTTTGTGCAAAACCCTTGGCTACCAACCTAGCTTTGTATCTGTTGATTGTACCATCAGAGTTCCTCTTTAGTTTGTAGATCCATCTGGATCCTATCACCTTCATAGAGTCCTTCTTGGGTACCAAGTCCCATGTGTCACTCTCCTTGAGAGCTTCTATTTCTTCATCCATAGCTCCTTTCCATTCTGGTTTGGTGATTGCCTCTTCATATGAACCTGGTTCTTCACTTAACAAGTCCTTTGCAAGATAAATTGAATGCTTAGTAACAAGAGATGTATCATACCCATATCTGATAGGCTTCTTACTTTCTCTCTGAGATCTCCTTATTGCTTGAGTTGAAGATTCTGGTATATCCTCAAGCTTCTTCATCTTCATCTTGCCTCTAGACTTCCATGCCTTGAATTCTTCAAGATTGATTGTGTCATCATCTTCTGAACTTGAGTCTTCCTTCTGGATTGGTTCCTCCCTTGAGAGTTTTGGAAACTCCTCTTCCAAATCATAGGGTAGACTAACGTTCCTGCATTCATTCTCATACCATGAGTCATTCTCATCAAAGATGACATCTCTGCTTACCTTGAACCCTTTATTGGTTGGGTCGTAGAATCTGTACCCTTTTTTATTCAAGTCATAACCAATGAAAATACATTTTTCTGCTTTAGGGTCTAGCTTTCCCCTTACCTGAGAGGGAATATGCACATATGCTACACAACCAAAAATTTTGCAATGATCCAATGATGGTCTCTTACCATGCCAAGCTTCATAAGGTGTCATTCCATCAAGTGACTTTGATGGCAACCTCTTTATGAGATAGGTGGCAGTAGATACACTCTCTGCCCAAAGATAATTTGGCAACTTCTTTTCATTAAGCATGGACCTAGCTGTTTCAACAATAAGTCTATTCCTTCTTTCAGCTACCCCATTTTGTTCAGGTGAGTACCTTGTGGTTATCTCCCTTTTGATGCCTCTTTCCTGCAAGAAGTCCTCAAACTCATTGGAGAAGTATTCACCTCCTCCATCTGACCTTAGCTTCTTCAAGTTCCTTCCTGTTTGATTTTCAACTAGTGCAAGATATCTTTTGAAACAATTAAACACTTCATCCTTGTGCTTCATAAAGTATAACACAGTCCATCTGCTATAATCATCAATGAAAGACACATAGTACCTTGATCCTGAAATGGAGGGATCCTTGCTAGGTCCCCAAACATCTGTGTGTACCAAGTCTAGGTAGTCTTCATGTATAAAACCTTTCCTTGAGTAGGGCAATCTGTGAGACTTACCAAACTGACAAGCACCACATTTGTAAATCATGTGTTGCTTGGATACATTAGGTATCCCAAGCACACATTGGTCCCTGCACATTTGCTTTAAGGTCCTTTCACCTATGTGACCTAATCTCTTGTGCCATATTTCTAATTCTGAAAGTGTTTGATCCTTGTAATTGTATAAAGCAATGTTTTTGGTGTCTTCTAGCTCAAAAATAAATAATCTACCTGATTTTTCTCCCTTGGCTATCCTTTTGAATCCATGTCTTGGGTCCTCTACATATGCTCCATGTTGATTGAACCTGACCTGCAAACCTTTCTCCACAATCTGACCAACACTCATTAAGTTTTTGGTAATGGTTGGTACATAAAGTACCCTGCTCAATAGGTTCTGGTTACCATCACAAGTTTTTACATTTCCAATCTTTACTACAGAATGCTTAGTATCATCACCTGTCTGTACTTGATGTTTGCCCTTTGGTTCCTCAAGATCAGAGAGTAGTGCCACATTGCCAGCTACATGATTAGAACACCCTGAATCAATATAAAACAGATGATCATCATTGATACCTGACTTGGATGTCATATTCATGATCAATAGGGAGTCATCTTGCTCCTCTGTGTAGTTGTTGTAGTCTTTCCTATTTCTGAATCCTCCTTGGTAGTTACCATTATGGTTGTTGTTGTGATTGTTGTAGTAGTTATTGTTGTAGCCATTGTAGCCTTGGTGTTGGTTGAACCTTCCTCTGCCTTGAGAGTATCCACTTCTTTGATAGCCTCTTCCTCTCTGATTTTTGTAGTTTCTGTAGCACTCATCTGTGGTGTGGTTAGACAATCCAAAATATTGCATGGTGATGAATTGTAGGGTCTCCCCCTACCTTGCTTACCTCCTCTGCCCCTGCCTCTTGAAGATCTACCTCTCCCTGCATAGTTGGCTTGGGAGGTAGAACCTTCATCTTCTTGCTTTTTACCTTTACCTTTGTCTTTAATCTTTTTATCAGTATATAGGGCAGAAGGAGTGTTACCTTTAGATGTATCTCCAACCTTTGTGAACTTTGCTTCATGTGTGAATAGTTGGCCCATCAGAGTTGTGAGATCTGGGGTATGCATGTCCATGTAGAGATCCATTGCAGTGGTGAAGCTTTCCCACTTATCATCTGCCTTTAGTCCATTGGTTACTTGCCTTACTATTTGTTCCTCTTCAATCTCCTCTCCTATGCTTGCTAATTGGTCTGCCACATCCTTGATCTTGGTCACAAATTCTGAGACTGATTGCTTTGGTTGCTTCCTAAGGGTTGTGAATTCAATCCACAATTGATTCTTCCTGGCCCTTGTATTAGATGAAAAGTATGATGACAGGGTTTCCCAAGTTTCTTGGGAAGTCTTACAATTCCTGATGTGAGGTAAAAGGAAATCAGATATAGAGTTAAGAAGATAAGACCTTGCCAATGCATCTTTTGCACACCATGTATTAAGCCTTTCTTGTTCTTCCTTGGTGGGTAGACCCCTTGCTTTGAATGAGGGCAATTCCTCATCTCCTGAGATGAATCCAAATAGACTTCTTCCTTGTAGATAGGTCTTCATCCTCAGAGACCAAGCTTGATAATTGTTCCTGTCCAATTTATCAATGAATGAAGGAAAACCATCTCCCATGTTACCTTGTTTGCTCTGATACCACTGTTGGGAAAGATGGATGGATCCTCCAGAAGATTAAGTAGGTGCTGCTAATCCTGCTTTGCACCAGCCCTCAATAACTCCAGATATGATTAGTAGACACCCTTAGCTTCCAAATGATACCAAGAAATGCTATATGTACTTTGGAAAAGGTTTAAGTAATGACTTGATCAAAACAGATGAGTTTGTGAATTACAAAGTTAGAAAACTTTCTATTTTGGTGTTGATACCTGCTCAGTCTTTCACTCAGTATGACCAGTACACTTACAATTGGCAAAATTCCTTCTAGAGGTATTCTATTAGCTTAGTAAGCTACCATTTGCAAGTGGAATCATTCAAAATGATAAACTATACTAGGAGAAATAACTTTAGCAAATTTATGGACACCCCCGACTTTTTAGGAAGTATGCAGACAAATACCAGTGAGCACTTCGATGGCGATTTCTTGAGATTGGCTGAACCAAGTTGCTACAAACTTTTTATGCTTGTAGTATGCTTTGAGCTGGATCCACCAAGCTTTGAATCACTTGATTTGGTGAAGTAGGCACTGAGATATGCCTCTTTGAAGTTGGCAGACTTGAAGTGGTACACTCAGAGAACACAGAGTTGATGAATGTGAATATATCTATTAATTGACATAATTGTACAATTTCATTAGCATGATAACCATAGCTAGATGAGGTAATGAGGTATGAGCTTCAATGTAGCACTCATACACACTCAGATACAAATGATAGATGTCTCGGGAAGTGAGCTAGAATGAGCTTAGCTGCCCGCGACTTTTGACTTGCATCTTTTTTAGAGTTGAGTTGAAACTTCAAGTTTTGTATTCAAATTCAAACTCCTAGAATCTTTCACCTAAAAGTTAATGAGATATTCTCTCAATCAATCAACAACTTTTTTCACGACTCTAATCAAGTAGGTGTGTATATAAGAAATGCCAAGTCTTTTAGACTTTTACAAGGAGTAAAATGGTAAGAACTTATAAGCATAAGTTCCTATGGTCCTTCCTTCAAGTGGTGTCTTCATGAAGTAATCCAAGCCAAATTGTGAAGGCTTGAATTGCACCAACACTACGGACACAATCATCTTCCTCCTTAACACCGTTGGTAGCTTTTCTAATTCTTCTAGAACCATCAAATATCCTTGCTCACAATCTTTACCTTCTCTCTTGTGCTTCTACCCATCACTTTCCTGAGCCTTCCCGAACCTTCTACCTCCAACCATTTTCCCTTCACTTTGTGCTTCTGCTTCCTCTTCCTTCATTGCTATGCTCTATATTCTCCTTGCCTTATAGTTCCTATATTTGCATTCATTTGCTTGCATGTGTCTTGTTGCACATCACACAAAGAACTATCCTACCAATGGTGTATTGCAGTATTGCCACCAGGGTGTATATATATTTTTTTCTTGCCCTCGCACTTCACCTACAGTCCTACGAATGCCTCCTTTCCATCCCCATGGTGCCCCACTTGAGTATGACTACCTACCTTCTTCTCTTCTATGAGTATGTTTGTCTATGTATATCTACTTGCCTTCCTCCCTTAGTATCTGGGTGCACCAAGATCTATGTATATGTCCCCCCCGCCCCGATATATATATATATATATATATATATATATATATATATATATATATATATATATATATATATATATATATATATATATATATATATATATATATATATATATATATATATATCCCTTGCCTCTTCCAAAGGCCTCATTTTATAGTGGTCGTGCATGGTTTTTCCATATTGCATCATTATGGCTTTGATTACCTGATCTATCCATTTGCACAAGCAAATCCTTTGAGATCTTGGATTCGTGCCCCTCGAACGTCATTACAATGGTGAGCTTAAGTTGGTGGCATGGATGCAGTTAATGTCTCACTCATCAATGCTTCAGAATCATTGGAATACTCACGGGCGCATAACAATAATCTAGGCAGTACACTAATCTGGCATGGTCGGCACTCACCTTCCGAATCCATAGGCACGATCCTTCATGGTTGGTTCCTTCCCAAATCTGTAGGCATATTCTTTGTAGTTGGTGTTGCTTTAGCTTTAGACTCGTTGGATCCTAATTTATGGAGGTGAGATAACTCCAAAAATAGCCCGAACTGGTCTGGAAAAAAGGTCTTTTTGCATGAACCAATATCCTAAACATCCATCGGATGTACAATGCCCACTTCCAAAGTTCACTTTGCCACACAACGGAAAAAACAAGAGGATAGAACAAAAAAGAGTTGTGAAGAGAGATTCTACTCTAGACCAGAGGATCGGAAGAGGGAGATTGATGGGTTTTCCAACTTTCTACATTTATCAAAAGTTGAGTTATGTACAATTGTATTTTTCCTTTAATCTAGGTGTGATATATCTTGAGCCTAGATACATTTAAAAGAGGCAAGGACACATCCTTCAGCTGCTTCTTGACTTAAAGCACTGAAACCTTGTATGGTCTTTCCTAGATCGGAGTGAATTTGCCTCTTTCTTGCATGTGCCTGGCTAGGTTGTATAATAGTACCAACATATGTTCTTGAACCTTAGAGGTCCATATGTTCTTATTGTGTCTCACTTTCCTTTTCCCTTGTGTGTATTCTATCCTGGAGTGAGCTTTTTTGTGAACGTCCTCCAACCATGTTAAGGTGATGGGCCTCGTGGTATTGCTTGGAGGGGTAGGCGTTCAATATCCGTATCCCTGGGTGACCCTTTCAGACCCAAGTAAGAGGTCGATAGGCAAAAGAGGAGTGACCCCTTAAACTAACATGAATGGGGAATACTAAGTGGTTGCCTTTGTCGCAGTGTGGTAGGCCCAAATTGTGCCTAAATAGGTAGTTTCCCATGTCTTAGGACTTAAATAACATTCTTTCTCAAGAAGACTGATCAATTTTTTGTTTGTGCTCTCTGCTTGCTCTTTAGATTCCTTCCATATAACAAAAAAAGGACATGTTTGGGTCTTCATATAGGACTTCCACCATAGCTTTACGATGCCACACCATTGTAGGATCCCAATCTTTTCCTTAGCCTCCGCACTAAATTGCCGAAGATCAAAGAAATCCTTTAGCTGTTCAATCCATGCCTCGAGATCTTCACTGCTCTTCTTATCACCTTCAAAATCATTCAATTTTGACTTCTTGAAGACTTTATTGAGGGCAAACTCACTTGCCTCCATATCTTCATATTTGCATTTTTGTCTTCCTCTAGGCACACTAGATGTTCCTTCACATTCATTCACTTCATCATTTAGCTCCATCAACAAATTAAAACCTTAGGGAAAGAATGTGACCATGAAAATGACAAAGGAGTACACACACTTACGTTTAAATTTGAGGCTTCAAAAAACGACGAAATCAAATAATCATGTGCTACAAAGAATAAGTGATTAAGGACAAATAATTAAAATGTGGGCACATGAAGCTAAAGGCTACGCGGTTATTGTTGAAATTCAAGCTCCAACCATAGGAGCATAAGAACCTCATCTTGTGTGGACACCTAGAGCATCATATAGCAAGGAGACAAGCATGATAACTCGTACTTTAAATTTGAATTTGGATCTCCCTCATGTTCATCAATCAATCACCTATCACACCAAGTACATTGAATTGAAATCATCCCATGTGTGTCATCACTTTTAGAGTTTGAATAAGATAGTAGGACCCTTGCTTGTTTGAGTGTTTTGTTCTCAATTTAGGTAGCCACGACCCACACTCTATGCTCCAAGAAATCATGCCATAGCCCCAAGAAAAGGACTTTTGCAAGATATATTGCCCAAAAATGTACAAAAGTATAGCCCATGGATTCAATAGTCAAGGTGGCCAATGCTAGCCCAAGTCATATCTACATATTCCAACTATAGACCCCCCATGAAGTCTTTGCATGGTCCTAGTGAAAACTTCTCCTTTATTTACTTATCAAAGAAAACGAACTACAAAAACAAAATGAGTTAAAATATGGTATATACAATGATTGAACTCTCTCTTGTTGGATTCAATTCAAATAATTCTTCACCCGAGAAATATTAACCAGGGGCATCTCCTCACCCTACAGATCTTCAAATTGTATTGCTCCTTGTGGACATATCTTCATCACTTTGTATGGTCCTGATCACTTATGCTCTAGTTTAGTGGGTACTCACAAATTTTGGTGCACAAGGACCAATGATCCCTTGTACACTTCATTATCCCTTAGATACTTGTCATGAATCCATTTGCATTCCTCTTTCTTTACCTGTAATATCCTCATAGCTACTTCCTTACATTGTTCCAATGCTACAAGTCTCCTAATGTGAGGGTCGATTCTAATAGTTTTGGCTTCAATTTCTTTCCTAATGATGAATTCAAAAGGGAGCACTGCCTCCTTACCATAGACCAAGAGAAATGGACTCTCACTAGTGGTGCCTTTTCTCATTGTACAAAAGCCCCAAATTGCACCATTGAGAGCTTGCAGCGAAGAGCTGTGGTGGTCAAATGCCAATTTGTGTAGTAGCTCGATCAAAATCTTGTTGGAGATTTTTGCCTACCCATTTGCTCTCAACTAATAGGCACATGAATTTTTGCAGAGAATCTTGTACCTATTGAAAATGAATTGCAGCAAAGGATTTAAAAAATTGATCCCTCTATCACTTGTAACTTCTAATGGGCAAGCCGATCACAAAAAAATATGTTTATACATAAACTTGGCCACTATCATGGCAGTGCAATTAGAAGTAGCCTTAGCTTCTACCCATTTAGTGGAATAGCATGTGGCCATCAAAATGTATCTTTTTACCATCAGATTGACCAGTTGGAGTGATGGGTCCAATGAAATCAAGATCCCACCATTCAAAAGGTTGCCAACTAGTTGAAATGACTAATTGATGAAAATTTAGCATTGTTGGCCTAGGAGCACATCTCTGGCAGATGTCATAATCTTTGGAAAATTTGATAGCATCCTTGTAAATATAAGGCCATCATAATCCCTTATGGAGGATTTTGCACACAAAGTCCTCTCCTTGAGATGCCCTTCATTGTGTACTTCTTCAAGAAAAAATTTACTTCCTATTGATAAACACACTTTCGCAAAATACCGTCCTGGCAATATTTATACAACTGACCATTTATGAGTGAAAATGGTTTGGTCTTAAACAATAATTTCCTCTTCTCTAATGGAGTCATGTTCACAAGAAATTTTCCAAAAGTGAGAAATTGCAAAATTGTAGTACTATAATGTCTCTCTGGTTTTATAAGTAATTTTCTTGCATAAGCATTAGGTTGATCGACCTTGTGTGTGGATGGTTGCAGTAAGACTACTCCAATTGTATGAAGATTAGCATTTACATGCACATGGAACTAAAGTTACCGATTAGGAACAATCAAGAGTGGCACAATACATAACCTTTGTTTTAGTTCACTAAATGCTTTTTCTACTTCAAGACCCCAAGGAAAAGGAATCTTCTTGCTAGTAAGCCGTGACAAAGGCTTAGCTATTTCCAAGTACATTCTTATAAATCTTTTATGTTATCTTGCATGGCCTAGAAAACTTTGCACTTCCTTAGGATTCCACAAAATGGGCATGGAAAGAATGTCATCTACTTTAGCTGGATCATCCATTATCCCTTTGGTTGAAACTATGTGGCCAAGAAGAGTGCCTTTGGTGACCAAAAATGGACATTTAGTAGGGTTCAACTTCAAACATGTCTTGAGAAACTACTCAATGATTTACTTAAAATTTTCCAAATGATGATGAAAATCTTGGCCACTACTCTTCTATCTATACATGTGAATACTGAAAATTCATCCATGAAAATGCATAGAAATGTTGTTAACCATTTATCTACTATTAGATACATTGATCTATTAAAAGATTTAGGTGAATTTTCTAGCCCAAAAGCTATTAGAGTTAGACGAATGCAGAAGCATGCAAAAAACACAAGGAAGAAGAAGAAGCTTGGAGCACAACACATAATACTAAATGTATTACCACTAGAATGTACAAAGATAAGTAACCTGCTAGGGGTATAGATATATATTGAATCCGAGGGGAAAAAACCTCCTAAAGAGGGAAAAAGGTGTCCCAATGGTCCTAGTCTGTTCACACACATCACTACCTGAATATATCAACAAATCCCCCCACGGAGTGATGCACTGAACAAGGAGCTGGCACTCATGTATAAGGAAGTGCCAAGCTATGTGGAATCAATCCACAAAAGGAGGTAAGCCCAAAGCTTTGCGAAAAGCTTCAAATTTCTCCTAGGTAGAGCCTTCATGAAAAGGTCTGCAGTGTTCTCCTGCGTGGGCACATATGCTAAGTTGATCTCTCCAACAAAGAACCTCTCCTTGACATAATGATAATGCACCTCAATGTTCTTAGTGCGAGCATGGAGCACATGGTTCCTCGCAACTGCCAATGTGCTGTGACTGTCAGTGAAGATGGTGGTGGTAGAAGACTGACCAACACCCAAATCAGCCATAAGGCATCTGAGCCACACACACTCAACAATCGATGTGAAAGCTATACTATACTCAGCCTAACAACTGGAAGTGGCCACAGTAGGTTGCTTCTTGCTCAGCCAAGATATGCATGAGTAACCAAGCATGAAGCAAAAACCACTAGTGGACACATGAGTTTCATAGAAACCATCCCAGTCAGAGTCAAAAAAAGTGGGATAAAACAACCCAAGTAGCTGGGAACCGCTCAAGTCGCAAGAGATTCACTTAATCGGCTACCAATGCTTGACACCTTGATAATGCATAAACCTGCTCATCTGTGAGATAGCAAACTGAATATCCGACCAAGTTATGCATAAGTAAATCAAGCATCCAATAGCTTGCTGATAGAGAACAACATCAAATGCATCTTCATCATCATGAAGACTCAATCTAAACGCGTCTCCATAGGAGTGGCAATATGTTTACAATCTTCAATGCCAAAATGCTGCAATAATGTGTCAATATATTTCGTTTGACACAAAGCTATTCCACCATCAACTTGCATAAGCTAAATGCCCAAATAATGATGTAGAGGCCCTGAATAAGACATCTCAAATGAGGCTTGCAAATTAGCCTTCAAATCAGCAATATGCTTCTCATGAGGACTAGTGAGAAGCATGTCATCAACATACACAACAATGATCAGAAGCACATCATTAGCACACTTAACATATAAGGTGCTTTTAGTTGGACTGTTCTCAAAACCATGTGCAATCAAATAGGCATGTATCTTTTCATACCACACACATGGTGCTTGCTTTAAACCATTTAATGCCTTCTTTAACCAACACATCTGTTTTCATGCGCTTTTTGCCCAAAGCCACATGGCTAAAAAACATACACTTTGTCATGCAAGTCACTTGCAAAAATGTTGTTTTAATGTTGAACCAATGTACATTCCAACCATGATGAGCTGCAAGTGTACAGATGCTATGAAGAGTAGTCATTCGACATGTAGGTGCAAAGGTTTTATCAAAATCAATGCCTCTTTCCTACACATAACCCTTTGCAAGAAGCGTATCCTTATACCTATCAACTGTTCCATCACGTTTATGCTTCAGCTTGTATACCCACTTAGTGCCAATGGCCTTCTTGCCAAGAGGCAAATCACATAAAGACTAGATACCATTTTTCATGATAACATCATACTCAGACTAGAGGTAGCCATAGCATAGCAATCTGATGCAAAAGATGCACTATGAGAGCATGAACGAGTATGGTATGATAGAGGTGCATCTAATTTGCTGTCACGCAAAGTCTCCACTAGCCATTTTTGCATAGTTTTTGCCTCCTCAATATCTGCTCTCTCATCAACAAGTGCATCATGCAAATCTGCATCAAAAATGGAATGATCTACATCATCACATGAAACTTGTAAAGGCTAAGAAGTTGCTCTAACATGTCTTTAGAGCTAACAAATGTCTTCTTCGTACATGAAAGTAAAGGCTGAATAGCATCTTCCACAAAAACAACATCACGGCTAACCAAAATGTGTTTATTCTTTGGATGATACAGAAGATAGCCTTTGCTTTCAAAACTCTACCCAACAAAATACATTTTACTGCTATATCATCCAATTTTCTACGATGTTGTTTAGGCACTAATGCATATGCCAGACAACCAAAAATATGCAGATGAGCAACAAATGGATTGCGACCATGCCAAGCCTCATATGGAGTGATAGACTGCAGAGCTTTAGTGGGACACCTATTACGTACATATGCTGCACACATGATAGCATCAAGCCAAAAACTACGTGGTAAAGCCTGACTCTTGACCATACACCGCGCCATCTCCATGAGTGATTTTTTCTTCCGTTCAACAACTCCATTCTATTGAGGTGTATACGACATTGTACACTAATGTTTTATACCAAGTTCAGCTAGAAATGCATTAAAAAGTTAGAAGACATATATTCCCCCCTTGATCAAAACGGAGGGTGCCCATGTTACATGCTGACGGATTTTCAGCCAAAACCAAAAATTGTTTGAAGAACATGAACACTTTGGACTTTTCTTTCAATGGATATATGCATGCATGCCTAGAAAAATCATCAATGAAAGTCACAAAGTAGAGATAGTTTCCAAAAGAGGGTGTCTGCATAGGACCACAAACAACACTATGAACAAGCTTCAATTTCTGAGTAGCTCGAATTGAACCATCTTTCGGAAAGGAGTAACACTGCATTTTGCCTAAAATACAGCCTTCAGATACATGTTTTTTGGGTGCCTCAAGTTTGGGCAAAGAGGACACCATTTTAGATTTCTGTAGGCATAACAAACTAGCAATATTTAGATGACCAAAGCGTGCATGCCAAAGCTTGGCATCTAACATAGCTTGAGAATCATGTACAGCGCATGCTGAATCATTTATAGATTTTTCATAGTCTATGAGCTTATACAACCCACGACATAAAGTGCCAGAAGCAATAATCATGTCCCCATTGGATAGATCATGAACTATACATCTCTCATGAACAAATTTCACAGCCAAGCCAATCTTGGCTAATGCAGAAACTAATAACAAATTTTTCTTGATCCCAGGCACAAATAAAGCATCCAACAAAGTGAAAGAACTAGCATCAACAGTAGTCAGAATGATCTTACCAACTCCCATGATAGGATAAGAGGAGTTGTTGGCACATGTGATAGTATTCCTTGTAGGACAGGCTCTAGTGAAGTGAAGAAACTGCACTGTGAGGTAATATGTTTGGTTGCCCCACTATCAAAGTACAAAACATCTGAGTCTACTATAGATACACATTGTTCAGGAGAAGATGGGTCAAAATTGCAAACAGTAGTAAACACCCATTCTTCATTTTGCACAAGATTAGCACACTCTGTTTTTGGCATAGACACCTCTACAACAACCATTCTAGCTTCTTTTTTCTTTGCCTCTTTTGCAACCAATTTTGGAGAGTTCATTATGACATGATCATTTCCTTTACAGTACTTACAAAACAATTTCTTCTTTTATGATTTCTTCTCATCTTTGTCTTCCTTCTTCGAATGTGCATCATTTGCAGATTTTTGCTTACTAGTAAATGAGCTCCATTTACCTTTGCCCTTCTGACTAGCCAAGAAAGCTTGATCTGCAACATGCATAATGGACCTGTTCTACCTAGAGTGATCTTCGTGCAATAGAACAGAGACTAACTCCTCAAATGACAAGGCATTTGGATTGCCTTTCATCATCAAACGAAGAGTAGAAGCAAAACTCTGATATGAATGAGGAAGACCCTTCAAAATGGTCTGCATAACTGAGCTATCTGGTATAACTTCATCATCAGAAATCAAATGTTCCTTCAAGTCTTTGATCTTTGTTAGAAAACTATCCATAGAATCACTTTCATTCATACGCTCACTCTCCAATTGTTTTTGGAGGTAAGCAAGACGAGCCTCATTCCTAGCCTAGTACAATGTGGTAAGTGTATCCCAAGCATCCTTAGCTATTCTGCAAGAGCGAATGTGAGGAACGATGGCACATTGGACAGAGAAGGATATCAATGCATGTGCCTGAGCATCTATGCCATCCCAATGAATTCAATCTGCATTAGGTGCAGTAGAAATTGCAGCATGAAGAGGAATCTGAAGAATATCAACATCCTCAATGTCATCTACATCAACTTCAATACTTGTATTTGCATGTGTAATAGGATGTTTTTCAACACCCTACACAATGTTCCACCGTCCTTTTGCAACCAATACATGTCGCATCATATAAGCCCACAATATGTAATTGGTACCATCCAACTTATCCTCAATAGCCAACATACGGAATACATCACTGCTTTCAGCCATGGCCACTGACTAAAATACCTTGATGTAAAAAAATGACTGTATCTGAAAAAGTTGAATAGAACTATGCTCACAAGTTCTCCTAAACTTGTAGCAAGACTCAAAATGCTTAGACTGGCGAACCAAAACCTATATATATCTTTGGTACAAAAAAATGAAATAGCTCACACAAGCACTATGATAGTGCGTTCGAAGTCCGAAACGAGCTCAGATCACCCTGAATATGCTCACCAAATTTCTTGTGATTCTGAGACTGTGACCGGAGGGGTGTCGATGATGCCCTAGATGAAGTGGTGACCTACTCTGATACCAATTCTTGGAGTAAGATGTATGCAAAAGCACACGAATAACAAAAGGAAGAAGAAGAAGTTTGGAGCACAACACACAATATTGAATGTATTACCACTAGAATGTACAAAGATAAGTAACCCATTAGGGCTATAGGCATATATACAAGTTGGGGAAAAAAACCTCCTAAATAGGGAAAAAGGTGCCCCGTCTATCCTAGTGTGTTCACACACATCACTACCTAAATATATCCACAAAAGCCATGCATGTGTAGACATAATTGCCCCATGGAGCAACAAAGGCCATTTTGTCTCTATCTTCAAGATGAATAAGAATTTGATTGTGGCCATTGAATCCATCAAGAAAATTATACAAAGTGCATCCGGCTACTTCTTCTATAACCTGCTCTGCGAAGGGTTGAGGGAAACCATCTTGGATAGTCACTTTATTTAAAGCATGAAAATCAACACACACTCTTATTCTTACACTATTTTGCTTAGGTACAATAGCCATAGATGAAAGCCACCTTGAGTGCTCTATAGGAACAATAATACTTGCCTCCTTTAATTTTGTTATTTCCACCTTGATTTCCTTTGCATATTTGGGATTGAGTTTATATGGCCTACTTCTTACAGGTGTTGAGCCCTCTACTTAGGGTATCCAATGTAATCCAAGATCCCCTATAGGACCATGAAAATGCATTTTTGTAGGTATAAAGGAGAGATGTTACCTTTTGTACTAAGAATGGGTAGTGCCACAAACATGTGGCATGCTAGAGTACTTGCAAGTTTTCTTCATCTCCAAGGTTCACTTCTTGGATGAGCATTTCAAGGGTAGACTGACTTGAAAAATCATCAACATTGTGCATTGGGGTAGAATTGAGCTTCTCCATGATGTGTTTCTTGGTCCACCCATCTAGAATATCTAGAAATGGGAGGTCTCCTCTTGTCCCAAGGTCAAAATTAGCCTCCTAAGGTGCCTGCATGATTTTTGCACCTTCTAGTCATGCATCCATAAAATTTTCTAATTTGTCATGATTACATGTTTCCTCTTTGCATGTAGTCTAGTGGTTCCTATTGGCAAAATTTCACCACTTTGGTTAAGTGTTTCAATTTGAGGTCTCTATCTCCCAAGAGCTGCCTACAAAAAATGAGCTTGGCCTCCTTGCCTCACAAGAGGATTCATTTACACAGAGAAAATTAGCCCATTTTGTCCAAGGGAAGGCTCCTTGCCTACTTTCCCAATATCTGCTAGGTGCCTACTTTGTGGTGGCCCTTTAAGTTGTAGTTGCCCAACTTCATGAAAATCACCAAAAATTAGGCACTTGATTTCCTGAGGTGTGCCAAAATTTAGTCACCCAAGTTGGTCCTAGATAAAAATTTGTCACCTAGGATTCTCATCTTGACCACCAAAAATTAGGTGGCTAAATTGGCCACCTAGGCTACCTAAGAATTCTTGCCCACTCGAGCCACCCTATGAGAGGTGCCCAAGTTTGGCCATATGAGGCCCTATTTTGACTTCTACATCTTATTTCATGCAATCACTTGATTTACAACTTTCCTTACTGTTCAAGTACAAATTATGACTTTTTACCTCTTTTTGGCCTCCCTATGCTTTCTCTATAAAATCCTCATTTATTTCACTTATTTCAATTGTGCAATATTCTGCACTTCCCATAATACAAATTAACATATTATCATCTTCATGAGGTAGAGAAGGGATTACCTAAGTGTCCATTGTATACCTTGTTTCCTTGGCAGTATCACATCCTACCTCCAAGTGTATATGCAATTGATTATTAGTATTTATTGAGATCCATAGCCTATTCCTTCCCCAATCTTGTAATTCTTTGGCTTTCCTTGGCCAAGGACTTCCTAGGAATAGAGGATAAGAGGTCTCTTGGGGCAAGGCAATAACTACAAAATATAAGAGAAATTAGCAACCTTGAACTATCATGAGGACCTTTTCAATGATGCACAATGGTGTATCGATGTGATCTGCCAGTGTCACAATAAAAGATGCTACATTTGTGAGGTCCAAATTTATTTTTCATAGTAAAATCAGACATCGAATTGATGCAAAATCCACCATCTATAATGAAACCTATCAAAATTTCACTTTTTATGGAAACAAACAATCTTGAACTTTGGTAGTTTGCCAATGGTGTAGGGGGAAATCCACCATGAATTCATCTATACTTGGTGGTGGGCTCAGGTAGGTAGATTGTATGACTTTTAGTAAATCATTTTTGTTGGAGTTAGACGTCTGTGGAAGCACGCGAACAACACAAGGAAGAAAAAAAGCTTCGAGCACAACACACAATACTAAATGTATTACTAGAGAATGTACAAAGATAAGTAGCCCATTAGGGCAATAGGCATATATACAAGCCAGGGCAAAAAAAACCTACTAAAGAGGGAAAAAAGTGCCCCGACAATCCTAGTGTGTTCACACACATCACTACCTAAATATATCAACAATTCCTCGTTGGGAGTGATGCGATGAACAAGGAGCTGGCACTCATGTATAAGGAAGTGCCAAGCTATGTGGAATCAATCCACAAAAGGAAGTAAGCCCAAAGCTTTGCGGAAAGCTTCAAAATTCTCCCTAGACAGAGCCTTCATGAAAAGGTCTGCAATGCTCTCCTGCGTGGGCACATATGCCAAGCTGATCTCCCCAGTAGAGAACATGTCCCTAACATAATGATAATGCACCTCAATGTGCATAGTGCACGCATGGAACACATGGCTCCTCACAACTACCAATGCGCTCTCACTGTCCGTGAAGATGGTGGTGGCAGAAGACTGACCAACACCCAAATCAGCCATAAGGTGTCTGAGCCACACACACTCAACAACAGCTCTGAAAGCTGCCCTATACTCAGCCTCACAACTAGAAGTGGCCACAACAGGCTGCTTCTTGCTGAACCAAGGTATACATGAGCTACCAAGCATGAAGCAAAAGCCACTAGTGGACACACAAGTGTCATAGCAACCAGCCCAGTTGGAGTCAGAAAAAGCATGAAAATTTGGTGGTAGTGATCCCCCCTTGGGATAAAACAACCCAAGTAGTCGCGTACCACTCAAGTAGTGAAAGATGCGCTTAACCGCACGCCAATGCTTGGCACCTGGGCAATGCATAAACTTGCTCATCTGTAAGACAAAAAATTGAATATTTGGCCAAGTAATGCATAAGTAAATCAAGCATCCAATAGCCTGCTGATAGAGAACAACATCAAATGCATCTCCAGCATCCTGAAGACTCAATCGTAATCCTGTCTCCATAGGAGTGGCAATAGTCTTATAGTCTTCAAGGCCAAAATGTTGCAATAATGTGTCATTATATTTCATTTCACACAAAGCCATTCCACCATCAACGTGCATAAACTGTATGCCCAAATAGTGATGCAAATGCCCCAAATCAGACATCTCAAATGAGGCATGTAAATCAACCTTAAAAACAGCAATATGCCTCTCATGAGGACCAGTGAGCAGAATGTCATCAACATAAACCACAATGATCAGAAGTACATCATTAGCACGCTTAACATATAAGGTGCTTTTAGTTGGACTATTCTCAAAACCATGTGCAATCAGATAGGCATGTATCTTTTCATACCAAGCACGTGGTGCTTGCTTTAAGCCATATAATGCCTTCTTTAACCTGCACACCTAGTTCTCATGCCCTTTCTGCACAAAGCCACGGGGCTGAAGAACATACACTTCTTCATGCAAGTCACCATTTCGAAATGTTGTTTTGATATCCAAATTACGTACATTCCAACCATGATGAGCTGCAAGTGCGCACATGCTATGAACAGTAGTCATTCCACAAGTAGATGCAAAGGTCTCATCAGAATCAATGCCTCTTTCCTACGCATAACCCTTTGCAACAAGCCTAGCCTTATACCTGTCCACTGTACCATTAGGCTTACGCTTCAGCTTGTATACCCACTTAGCCTCAATGGCCTTCTTGCTAGGAGGCAAGTCACATAAAGACCAAGTACCATTCTTCATTATAGCATCATATTCAGATTGCATAGCAGCCATCCAATTTTCTGAATTTTGTGCTTCATCAAACGAAATAGGCTCATTCTCATCACAGAGACTAGATGCAACCATAGGATAGCAATCTGATGCAAAAGAGGCACTATGAGAGCCTCAACGAGTACGATATGACATAGTTG
Organism: Ceratopteris richardii; assembly: GCA_020310875.1. Lineage (NCBI taxonomy): Eukaryota > Viridiplantae > Streptophyta > Polypodiopsida > Polypodiales > Pteridaceae > Ceratopteris > Ceratopteris richardii. The sequence goes on from CM035407.1 coordinate 164,721,545, forward strand.
CATCTAATTTGCTATCACGAAAAGTTTTCTCCAGCCATTTTGGCATAGTTTTTGCCTGCTCAATATCAACTCTTTCATCAACAAGTGCATCATGTAAATCTGCATCAGAAATGGAATGATCTGCATCATCGCATGAAACCTGCAAAGGTTGAGAAGTTGCCTCATTAGAACCAGCACTAGACTTGCCACCTATAAAAAGAGGCAGCAAAGTATCATACATGTCTTTGGAGCTAACAAATGTCTCCTTAGTACATGAAAGCAATGGATCAATAGCATCTTCCACAAAAACAACATCACGGCTAACTAGAATGCGTTTAGTCTGTGGATGATACAAACGATAGCCTTTACTTTCATAATTGTACCAAAAAAAAATACATTTTACTGCTAAACATGCAGATGAGCAACAGATGGCTTGCGATCATGCCAAGCCTCATATGAAGTGATAGACTACAACGCTTTAGTGGGACACCTGTTAAGTACATATGCTGCACACATGACAACATCAAGCCAAAAACTATGTGGTAAAGCCTGACTCTTGACCATACACCTCGCCATCTCCATGAGTGACCTGTTTTTTTGTTCAGTAACTCCATTCTATTGAGGTGTATACGGCATTGTACACTAGTGTTTTATCCCATGTTAGCCAAAAATGCATTAAAATCAGAAGACATATATTCCCCCCCTCGATCAGAATGGAGGATGCCCATTTTACATGCTGACAGATTTTCAGCCAAAACCAAAAATTGTTTGAAGCACATGAACACTTCCGACTTTGCCTTCAATGGATATACCCATGCATGCCTGGAAAAATCATTGATGAAAGTCACGAAGTAAAGATAATTTCCAAAAGAAGGTGTCTGCATACGACCACAAACATCACTTTGTACAAGCTGTAATTTCTGAGTAGCTTGAACTGAACCATCTTTTGGAAAGGAGGAATGCTGCATTTTTCCCAAAATATAGCCTTTACAAACATGTTTTCTGGGTGCCTCAAGTTTGGGCAAAGAGGACACCATTTCAGATTTTTGCAGGCGTAGCAAATCAGCAAAATTCAAATGACCAAAGCATGCACGCCAAAGCTTTGCATTTGACATAGCCTGAGAATCATCTACCCCACATGCCAAATCATTTACAAATCTTTCATAGTCTGCGAGAAGTAGTAATCACGTCACCATTTGACAAATCATGAACTGTACATCTGTCATCAATAAATTTCACAACCAAGCCAATCTTGGCTAATGTAGAAACGGATAATAGATTTTTCTTGATCCCTTGCACAAACAAAGCCTCTGACAAAGTGAAAGAACTACCATCAGCAGTAGTCAAAATGATCTTACTAACTCCCATAACAGGATAAGAGGAGTTGTTGGTGCATGTAAGAGTATTCCCTGGAGGGGCAGGCTCGAGTGACGAGAAGAAACTGCACTGCGAGGTAATATGTTTGGTCGCCCCACTATCAAAGTACCAAACATCTAAGTCTACTACAGACACGCACTGCACATGAGAAGATGGGTCAAAACTTCACACAGTAGTACATGCCCATTCTTCTTCCTGCACAAGATTAACAGAATTTGTTTTTGGTGTAGAGGCTTCTGCAACAACCATTCTAGCATCTCTCTTCTTTGGCTCTTTAGTAGCCAGTTTTGGACATTTTTTTATGATATGATAATTTCCTTTATAGTACTTGAAAAACAATTTTTGCTTTTCTGATTTCTTTTCATCTTTGTCTTGCCTCTTCCATTGTGTAGAATTAGCAGATTTCTGCTTACTAGTTTAAGAGCTCCCTGAACTGATCTTCTTCCAATAGAACAGAGACTAACTCCTCAAATGACAAGGCATTTGGATTGGCCTTCATCACCAACCGAAGAGTAGAAGCAAAACTTTGATATGAATTAGGAAGACCATTCAGAATGATCTACACAAGTGAGCTATCTGGTATAACCTCATCAGCAGAAATCAAATGTTCTTTCAAGTCTTTGATCGTTTTTAGAAACCTGTCCATAGAATCACCTTTATTCATGTGCTCACTCTCCAAGTATTTTCTGAGGTAAGCAACATGAGCCTCATTCTTAGCTTGGTACAATGTGGTAAGTGTATCCCAAGCATCCCTACTTGTTTTGCAAGAGAAAATGTGAGGAATAATGGCACATTTGAGAGACAAAGCTATCAATGCATGTGCTTGGGCATCGCTGCCATCCCAACGAATTTGCTCTGTAGTAGGTGCAGCAGAAATCATAGCACGAACAAGAATATGCAGAATATCATCATCTTCAACACCTTCCACATCAGCTTCAATACTTGTAGTTGTAACAATTGCAGGTGTGATAGGATGTTTTTCAACACCCTACACAATGTTCCATAGTCCTTTTGCAACCAATACATGTTGCATCATATAAGCCCACAACGGGTAGTTAGTACCATCCAACTTATCCTCAACAACCAATATACAAAATACATCACTGCTTTCAGCCATGGCCGGTGACTAAAATACCTTGATGCGAAAAATTGACTATATCTCAAAAAATAGGAATGGAACTGCCTAAACTAATTCTGCTAGACTTGTAGCAGACTTCCAGATGCTTATACTAGTGAACCGAAATAGGTATATACCTTTGGCACAAAAAGATGAAATAGCCTGCATAAGCACTGCGATAGTGCGTTCGGAGGCCAAAACAAGCTCAGATCACGGTTTTGGCATGACAGAGTGAAGCCATTTTGATCTCTGAAACAGGTTGAGTATGCTCACCAAATTTCGTATGAATCTGAGACTGCAACCGGAGAAGTGTAGACGACGCCCTAGATGAAGCGGCGACTTGCTCTGATACCAATCGTTGGAGTTAGATGTCTGCGGAAGCAGGTGAACAACACAAGGAAGAAGAAGAAGCTTGGAGCACAACACACAATACTGAATGAATTACTAGAGAATGTACAAAGATAATTAGCCCATTAGGACAATAGGCGTATATACAAGCCATGGGAAAAAAACCTCCTAAAGAGGGAAAAAAGTGCCCCGATAGTCCTAGTGTGTTTACACACATCACTACCTAAATATATCAACAATTTTTCACCTTAGCCTTGTCTGTCAAACGTGCCATTATTCCTCATATTCGCTCTTGTAGAACAGGTAGGATCTCCAAAGGGTGAGAAGGTTGATCTTTGAGTGAAGTGCTCACCCTATCATAGGCTTCTTCAATTGCCACATGGTCCCCTAGATCAACCCTCTTACCCTCTTCTTTTTCCTTGAATCCCTATTTCCCCTCTCTATAAGTTGCCACCATTTGTCTAGCTTTAGTCATCATAAGTATTGTAGGTAATGAAACAACAAAGGATTGTTGAGTCATATCTTTGTCTCTTGGAGAAACCTCGATCATATGAATTGGAGTGGGACAATTGTGACAACAATCCCTTATTTAATGATCCTTGGCATCGGGGCAATGTTGACAGGGAGGTCCATCCTTGGCATCGGGGCAATGTTGCCACCATTTGTCTAGCTTTAGTCATCATAAGTATTGTAGGTAATGAAACAACAAAGGATTGTGGAGTCATATCTTTGTCTCTTGGAGAAACCTTGATCATATGAGTTGGAGTGGGACAATTGCGACAACAATCCCTTGTTTAATGATCCTTGGCATCGGGGCAATGTTGATAGGGAGGTCCATCCTCAACTAGAGAGCATTTTCTTGCACATGATTCTCCACAGTGATAAGACAAAGGTTTAGTATAATTAGGTTGATTCAGACACTTCTCCTCTCTGTTTTGCAAGTTTGAAGTACTATCATATAATGTGTCACAAACTTGGGTATTATCTCTCCGTTGATCTCCTTTGAGGTAGTAACATTCCTGTGCCTCATGGCCACATTTTCCACAAAGTTAACAGCTTACTTGATTAGGGCATTTCCTGTTGGAGTGACCACATGCAACCAAATCTTCTTGTAGATGTCTTGAGTAGTCCACAACTCCTCCACTTCATGTCAAAGTTATGCCAATAAATCATCATTGTAGCATGTGTTGATGACATGATTGCTTCTAGTGCACCTCCACTTTCTATCTAAGAGGCACTCCATTTCTAGTTTAGTTCCATTTTATATTGTATCTCTTTTGTATCTGGGTACCTTGCCATTTGCTTCTACCATTGTACTCATTCTCCTTTGAAGGGAATTATCCCGCATGAGATTTAATTTGGAGAGCCCCTCCCAAATCTATATAAGGAGGGCCTCTCCCCCCCATTTATACTTGGTTAGAAGCTTGAGGAGCCTACCATGCTCTTGGCAAGCTCATTTCTAATCCATGTGAGTTAAACCATTTCTTGGTCTACTCACTTTGAGTCTCTCATACTCTTTTCTTTTGTGATTACACTCTTCTTTTCATTTTTCTTTTGCACATGTACTCTCTACATGGTATCAGAGTGCTAGGTGAAGGTCTTGGTGGTGCATTTGGTGGTTGTTTTGGTGGTGATGTTGGTAGAGCTTGGTGGTGTGGCTCTCCAATCATTGGGAGAGGTCCCTTTCGCCATCATTTTGTGCTCTCTTTGGGTTGTACATTTCCCATTTTGCACCCTCCCACCCTTCTTCTTCATCATTTTGTACCCCCCTTAACCCCATTTTCCCTCCACCACCCTTGCATTTGGAGGTATTTTGTGCTCATTCAATGATTCATTGTTGTAATCTTTGTGTGGCATTGTTGCATATCTCAAGTCTTTTGAAGTGTTTATAAACACTATTGTGAAGTTCCATCTGCACTCTTTTTGCATTTTATGGAAGCCTAGTTACTTCTCTGAAAAAGACATCCCACTAGGAAGCTACAATTGAGCATAGTAGTATACCGCTTTCATTACAATCAACATAGCCATCAAGTCATCATCTTGGGTTTCATGATATCCATAGCATGTATGTATATCTTTTATTCAATTCCAACATCTTTTTTCTTGTATGCCTTCCATCCTTACATGTGTTGGAACCTGTGGCTATGAAAAATGATTTGATGGAGTGTGTTGTGTTCAATCTGGCCATTGAAGGGTAGGTTGCAGAGATTGGAAATCTGCTAAACTACATCGAATGGTCTACTAGACTAGTTTTTGTGCTTCCCTATTTATAATAAGAATTGGTTTACAAGCATTCAACATGAAAAGCGTGCTTCATAGAGGGAGACGACTATAAATCCAATCAATTTGTGGTATATTTCTTCAGCACAATGTTTTCTCATTGAGCTACAATACCCACCAACCTCTATGGCATTCAGCTATAGGCTGCATGTTTTATCCGAAAAGGGCTCATAGGACATACATAGGTAGGCTCTAGATGAATAATCAAGGCTGAAGAGTTGCACCAATCACTGTATTAGGCTGCACCAAGCTCTCGTAATCTTCATGTCTGATGGAGCTTCTCCATTCTAGCTAATAGGAACTTTTGTTAGCCATATGGTCTGGCACGTATAAAGATCATATGTGGCTACACATTTGTACAAATTTGCAAAGCTATCACATCTTCTTAGTCACCTTAATGCCACCTTGCAAACTTCCAAATGTAGTCAAACTTGTATAAGGGAGATTTAGATGGGACTTTTTTCTGCATATTCCTAAAGTAGATTTCAAAACATAGTCGCTCAAATTTTCATCTTCATCATAAGGTATTTGGAGGATCAAAGAGCACAAAATCCAGTTTTCAGGGTCACCATAGTTTTCTACAATAAGAAAATTGAAGGTTTGAAGGGTTGCCACATGGAAAAAGATGATGGAACCATGTTGTACGGTTAGGATAAGCTCATATTCAAGGGTAGAGATGTGCTAAACCTTAAAGCAAGGAGGATCCACGAGTTTTTTTTCAGATAAGCTTATTTTGATGGTCAAAGATCAATAATGCAAAGTTCTTCCAAAAATAGCAGCTAATCTTATCCTAGTTGATGTTAGCATTGACCCAATGGTCCAAATCTTTCCCAGATCCAATGGTGGAGAATGAAGGCACCTAATTTTCCCTCCTTTGCTCTAGATATCATATAAAGAACTAATCATAGCCATTCATTTGATAAGTCCAATGATTGTAATCAAAAGCAGTTGATCCTAGGGTTGAGAGTTGATTTCTCTAGATCTAAGGCCCAAATTTGTTCAAAAAACTATAAAACCCCCTTTCCAAATTCATAGAGCATCATTGTTAGGCATCCATAAAGCCCATGCTAGCACATGGTTTCCTTGAGACGATCGCCCTCAGTTGTGTGTGTGAGAATCCAAGGTGGCCTAGTAAGAGCAGTTCCTAGAATCAATTTTAAGTTAGACTTCCAAAATAGGATAGGCTCATAAACCCAATGGTTTCTCTATCTTTTCTCATCCTCAGTGTAGCATGTGGGTGAGTTAGATTTGGTTTTATGAGTCTTAGAATGCTTTAGACACATGTTACGCTCCTATAAAGATATAGGGTCAATGAAGTGGAACCTATCCTCTTACATGTGACATTTGGTTGAGCTCTCATGGTGGGAGGGTTGTGCAAACCCCCTTTGACCATTAGAATGCCTAGCTTGATGTATCATCACAACACTCATGTACATGTATTCCATTACAATCTCATTTAATTCAAGTCTCTTGTCTCTTATGTGTTTTTACATGTCTCCCTTTAACTCTTTCTATGTGTGAGAAGGCTCCACAATCTTGCATTGAACGAGTGAGGATTATCCCTTCAAATTTTGAGGATAAGTTTCTATATTTTCATAAATCATTACCCTTGTGCATGCATACTATCCACAAACACCCATGCATATGCTTCAATTTTGAAAGTGTATAAGAATCTCCATTTTTGGACCATTCTTCCTTTCAAAACCGATTCAGATGTATGGTTTTCTTTTGTTCTTATCATGGATACATACCATGCATATTGAATTAAATTTTGAAAGTGTATAAGAAGCTCCATTTTTGGACTATTCTTCCTTTCGAAATCGATTCATGTGAATGGTTTTCTTTTGTTCTCATCATTCATGTTCATGTATTTATCTTGCATTCATATGTTCCCCTTCCCATGATTGAATCATCACATCTCTCCTCTCCATACCCAACTTCACCTTCACCTTCACATTTTGATCACATAAACCTTCCAACACTCACTAGCTTCATACACTATGTGTGTGCTACGATCAGACCTGATCCACCTAGATTGCGATCACCTCCACAATGCGATAGTATTTGTGTTCTTCCTCACTCTCTCGGTACCACTCAAGTAGAAAAATATGCACTTTATTGTCTACCAATGCTTGGCTCTTGGGAAATGCATAAACCTACTAATCTAAGAGACAAAAAATTAAATATCACATCAGGTTATGAATAAGTAAATCAATCATCCAATAGTCTCCTGATAGAGAACAACATCAAATGCATCTCCAATATCATGGATACCTTAGCATGAGCCTATTCCCATGGGAGTGGAAATAGGTTTGTAATTTTCAAGGCAAAATCATTGCAATAATGTGTAAATGTATATTATTTGAAACAAAGATATTCCCCCATCAAATTGCATAAAATGAATGCCCAAATAGTGATGAAAACACAAAATTTGACATCTCAAAAGAGGCATGAAATCAAAGTTGAATTTACTAATATGTTTCTTATTAGTGTTGGTGCATTTTACCCAAGCCTACATGTTTGATATGCTTGATATTATGATCATTTGTAAGTCACATGTGTAGTCATGTGAACACCTCTTGTAAAAGAGTACATTTTATCTCTTGTAATTGAAAAAAGAAAAAAGAAAAAAGATGGCTTACCTCATCCATGATGTAAAAGCAAACTCGTGGCTCTAACTACCTAAAACCACAAATTTTTGAGCTGAGGTAATATCTCCTAACTTGGGGGATCACTTTTAGGTGGAGCCATTTGAATTTGAATTCAAAACTCCCTCCAAGAATAGCTATAAAAAGAGCAAGAAGGAAGAGGCGATTAGGAAGCCTTGTACATGACCACTTCATGTAATTTTGTAGAGACTGAAGAGCTTACTCCATAGCTCTATCATTCTACTCCCATTGTGCAAGTATTCATTGTCAATGTGGTTGTAATCATATGTGAATCTATACATTTGTCATTATCTACTTCTCTGTTTTGTTCTCTGTTATACTCACTCAGAGCAGTACCTTCAGAAGGTCATATCTCGAGTTGTGCGCAACATTTTTCCGTGTTTTAAAGTGCATTGAATAGCTCTTACGGTTTAGTTTTTTCATATAAATTTTCAAGGTCATTGGATTTACAGTTTTGGAGATATCTGCATTTTACTGCTCACTGGTCTATCTCTGCAGAGCCCCGAGAATGGTGGGCATGTTCCAAAAATTGATGAATCTTGTCTTCGGTGCTCCGTCCATCATTTGAAGTGTTTTAACTTGGATTGGGAAGCTTGCTAAGTCTATTTGCTATGCCCAAAAGGAATTTATCTAATTCCTACCAGGTTGATAGCACTGTTCATTTTTTCCAGCAGGTGTATGTCCAAAAATAGCAAGTTTTTGGGAGCTAGTCATCTTGCAACTTGTCTGTCTTGACTTAAACTTTTGGGATACATGTTCCAAAGTACTTGGCTGATATTTTGGTGGATTTAGGAAGCTCAAAGGGTCTACTAATCAACTCTAAAGTCTCAGTTGGCTGGTGTGAAGCTGATTGTAGCAGCACCTACTCATCTTTGGATTGCATCCACCATCTCTCTTCACAATTAGAACCAATGAGAAACATATCATCCATATATAAAATAATGATTAAAAGTACATCATTTGGAAGTGCACATATGCTATGAACAATTGTCATCATTAGGGGAAAAAATGAACCCTGCATGGGCCTTGTAAGGATCCCTAATTTTTAGGGATTAAAATTAATCTTGTGTGGTATTGAGGAAGAAAAAAAAACCACTAGTGGTTTTTAAAAGAAAAATACTATTTCCAAGAGGCAGATCCGATTTCAATCCCAAGTTGGATTCGTGGCTATTAGAAGCCATTTGATTTTCCTCACGAAAGCTTGAGATTGACCATTATTGTTTGTCAAAAAACGACAAAATAGAGCTTGCAGCGTGCTTGGGTTCGTGAGTATTTGAAGCCGTTGGATATTTTTTATGGATGGATGTGATTGACCGATCTACTCTGGAAGAAAAAGACAAAGTACATCAATCAAATAATTTGAGAGATATGGGGAAAAGGAAGAGAGAGAGAGAAGAATCGCGTGGGTAGACGAAGTCCGTTGCATGTTTGGCATGAACGGACCGGATTTGGGCAAGTATCTCTGGCAGAAAATGACAAAATAAGGCTCATTAAATGCATGGGAAGTGGGAAAAGCAAGACTAGGATTGCATGGGAACGGGAACAGTTGTAGTCCATTGGATCCTTATTGATCGGACGATGGAGATTAAAACGCGCTGAATCTAGATCTAAAGAGACATCTACCATTGGATCATCAAGCTATCGAACGATGGAGATTCAAATGCGCACGCCTTTCTTTTCTTCAATCTTGATCATTGGATCTCTTTCATATCCAAGGGCCTAGATATAATTCGGATGGCAGAATTTGAATTTCGTGGTTTTTTCAAACCACTAAGTAAGGTCTACCATCACATTTTGGTTGTTTTGACCAGTCCAAAACCAAGGAAACTTAGGCCTAGCCTACTTGATTGAGGCTCTAGACTGTGGCCACCACCCTCCTCTCATTGGTCCATCACTAATCACCCCTTAATCTAAAAGGCCCATGCAGGGTTCATTTTTCCCCCTAATGTTCAACACATGGGAGCCAAGGTCTCATCAAAATCAGTTGTTCCATCATGATTACATTTGAACTTGTATACCCATCTTGTGCTAATGGATATTTTTCCTCGAGGCAAATCACATAAAGACGAAGTACCATTGTTCATTAATAGTATCATATTTTGATTGCATAACACTCATCCAATTTTTTTATTTTTGTGCTTAGTCAAAAGAATGAAGCTCATTCTCATCACAAAGACAAGAGATAACCATTGCATAACAATAAAATGCAAAAGAAGCATTATGAGAGATTGAAGGATTACAATATGACAAAGCTACATTTAACTTGCTATTTCTCAAATTTTGCACCAACCATTTAAGCATAATTTTTTATTATTGTATTTCAACTCTCTCATCATCAATAAGTGCATCATTTAAACTTGCATTTGAAATAATGATCTACTTTATTATTTGAAACTTGTAAAGGCTTAGAAATTTCCTCACGTTCTCTTTCTCTTAGGCCACAGTAACTTTGTAATTATTTCCATATATCAATAGTATGGGAATTGTAAGGGGATGTTACCCCTTCAAAGTGTTGTATCTTTTTGGATATTAATATGATGCATTGATCTAGCATAAAGCATACACCGAGTTTGGTGACATTGATCCACCAGTGGTGCTTTCGGCATGCGAAAAGCAAGTTCTAACTAAAACTATTCATTGTCTACGCGATTCATTTGAGTCTATGTGCATATTGAAATTTATGAATAGTTAATGTATATGTTTAAGTTTGCACACTATAAGCAACAATATAAGCATAGAAAATTTAGTGAAGGAATTATTCGGTGATGGTCTCTGAGTGCTTGTAGAATTAATCGATACATTGATGATCTGCACCTATACGTACAATTACAAAGTGAAGACTATTGTCAAAACAATGTAAAAGTTGGAATGGAAAGATTATTGTGGGAAAAGTTAAGGACCTGTATCTTTAGGTTCCTCCAACCAAGAGCCCATAGTTGACCATTAGTATTTTGCATTGTCACATAGACATAGAGTAGTCTATTCCAAACTCCAATATGGGTAGAAATTAACACTCATGATCCTACTCGGGATTGGCACTTGTGATGAAAACAAGTGTAGACATTGGGTAGATATGCATATTTGTTTTTGATTCTAGGGAAAGTTACATAAGTACAAGAAAATACACACTTGCCCACTGTAGAAGGTCATTTTGGAGCCCTAAAACTATTGATATATTTAGCTAGTGATGTGTGAACACACTAGGACTGTCCGGGAACTTTTTTCCCTCTTTAAGAGGTTTTTTTCCTAGGCTTGTATATACACCTATTACCCTGATGGGTCACTTATCTTTGTACATTCTAGTGGTAATAAATTATTATTGTGTGTTGTGCTCCAAGATTCTTCTTCTTGTGCTATTTGTGTGCTTTCGCAAACCTCAAACTCCAACAATTGGTATCAAGGTAGGTCATCGCTTCATCTAGGGCATCGTGGACATGCCTCTGATCATAGTCTCAGAATCACACGAAATTTGTTGAGCATACTCAAGGTGATTAGGAGTTCAAAATAACTTCATTCTATGGTGCCAAAATTGTGATCTAAGCTTGTTTTGGCCTCCGAATGCACTATAAAAATGCTTGTGTAGGCAATTTCATTTGCATAAATTGAATGCCCAAATAATGATGCAAATACCTCAAATCAGACATCTCAAATGAGGCATGCAAATCAGGCTTAAAATCAGCAATATGCTTCTCATGAGGACCAATGATCAACATGTCATCAACATACACAACAATGATCAGAAGCACATCATTAGCACGCTTAACATATAAAGTGCTCTCTGTTGGACTATTCTATAAACCATGTGCAATCAGATAGGCATGTATCTTTTCATACCAAGCACCGGGTGCTTGCTTTAAACCATAAAATTCCTTCTTCAACCTACACACATTTTTTTCATGCCCTTTTGCACAAATCCACGGGGCTGAAAAATACACTTCTACATGCAAGTTAGCATTTAGAAATGCAGGTTTAATGTCCAACTGATGAAGATTCCAACCATGATGAGCTGCAAGTGCATAGATGCTACAAACATTAGTCATTCAGCATGTAGGAGCAAAGGTCTCATCAAAATCAATGCCTCTTTCTTGTGCATAACCCTTTGCAACAAGCCTAACCTTATACCTGTTAATTGTTCCATCATGCTTACACTTCAACTTGTATACCCACTTAGTGCCAATTGTTGGTGCATTTTACCCAAGCCTACATGCTTGATATGCTTGATATTATGATCATTTGTAAGTCACATGTTGTTGGGGGATTCTTAGACAAGAAGGAGTTTGAGGGTTTGTAGGAGAAAATGAAAGGACCAGAAGAGGAAATACACCTTGGAAGCTTCTGCCGATTGATTACAGTAAGACAATTACAATGTTTGAAGCAAAAATACAAGCCAATACTTCTGTGCACAATCACACAGAGTGCTCAATTACAAAATACCCAATATCCCAAAGTCTTCTTGCCATCGGCCTCCTCTGCACCAGACCTCCACCTGCTTCAAGCTTATCCTTGTGCACACCTTGCACCAAGCTTCCACAAAGGGGGAGGAGTGAATACCTTCTATCAGCACGCGCACACTGCAATGAGACCTTGAGATCCTTGGGGGAGTATAGCTTAACACTCTCTGCACAAATCCTTAGTCACTCTCCATGCACCTTGCACTTCCACTTCTCTGCATCGCAATCCGGTGACTCTTGCACCTCTCTCTCTCTTGCTTCCCTTAGACTATGCTTCCCTTGCTTACTCTAAGATTGGTCCAAGAATGGCCTTGCCTTGATTTGAGTGTGTCGATCACGTACGCTCCTAACTGCAATGGTATCTTGGTGCTCACTTTGATGTCCCAAGATTGTCTTTCCAAGTGGCAGCCAACGACTCACCGTTTTGTCCTGTAGTGACTTTAGACTAAAACCCAAAATCTTAATGGGGGGCCATACTTTCACCTGTGCGTACGTTGCCGCTTCACATACCCTCACATTTCCTTTTAAGTCTTCACTTTTGCACCTAAAGGGGGGTTCACCTGAACCTTCCAAAACACTTTAAAACACACTTTGAACCTTAGGGAAATTAGAGAAAATACCTCTGCAACCTGCAACTCACTTTCTCCAATTTACCCTTTGTGGACAACTAATTGTGCACTACGTGTGCACTTTGACACCTGCATTTTAGCACTTTGACTTTGCACCTGTTGACTTTGACCTTGACCTTGTTGACTTTAACTAGTTGACTTTGACCAATTGACTTTGATCTTTTGACTTTGACTATAGTTGACTTTGACCAACATGACTTTTATGGGCTCAACAGTTGCCCACCACCTAATGTGCTCTCCGTCTCGGAGAGCTATAGCCAAAACTTTGAGCATAACAAATACCATGAAAATAGAGCTACAAAAAACTTGAATAGTACATCGGAGCAGCAACCAAGTCCACCAAAAGCAGAATAGAACAAGCACCAGAGAAGAACCAAAAACTGGTTTTTGCCATGGAAAAGCAAAGGGTTGCAATGGGAGGGTAGAAAGGATGGGGAAGGAAGGGCTGATGGGGCTGATAGGGATAGGTTCGGGAGGGTTAAGGATATGGTTGGGCAGGTGTGTAAAGGGAGGGATAGGGAGAAGGATGATGGGGCTGGAGAGGGGAAAAATGATCAAACATGAGAGCTACAGAGGGAGCATATGGGAAATATTGAAACATAGGGTGAGAGGAGGTGATAATAGACAATGTGGCCAATGGAATGAGATAAAAACATGTGGTAATTGTGCGCAAAACATGAGGGTTTGGACCAAAAGTCAGAGAAAAAGTGGGAATCTAGAAAAATAAAGTCAAAAACTGAGTCCAGAGGTGCCAAAAAACATGAAAATGACTCCATTTTTGTAAAAAACGGCCAAGCGAGGCACAATCCAGAGCCAAAAGCTTTGAGCCATAAAAATTAAAAAAAATATGTAATAATAAAAATTAAGAAAAAGCGGGGGGGGGGGGGGGGGTGGTCGGTGGTGGTCCGTGGGGGGGGGGGGGGGGGGGGGGGGGGGGGTGAGACGTTCAAACCCACAAAACGCATAAACCAACAAGAGGGACACCAAGAAGATTGCCAGAACACGTTTATATTCGATTAGCAACTCGTGTTGAAGAAGGCAATGAGAGCTTGGTATGAGGAGTACTAGTACCCCTCATAGTTGCGCACAATTAGGTGCCACAGGGCATACCCCCCAAGCACTAAAAAGGGCTGGATAGAAATACAGGGCTCTGACATCCTCCCCCGGCTTGAAGAGCTTGGTGTCCTCAACAAGCGGGTTCGGGTCTTACAAAAGTCGGTGTGTTTACAAAATTTGGGGAACATTACATGGGGCTTATAGCCAAAATGGCTTAAGAGTGATGGTAATATTTTCAGACTAACGGATGGTCGGGCCCAAAGGTGTTGGCCGAAAGCCAATCCGCATCAACTAAGGGGTGGCCTTTGAATTTCACGAGGAATTGGGGACCTTCGCGGGTGTTCCGATCCTGTAAAATAGCTTCTGCCTCGAACTGGTTCTCGCCGTCGTGCAACACCGGGATCTCGCGTCCATACTTTGAGTCGGGTTTGAACCGCTTGAGAAGGCTAACATGAAAGGCATTGTGAAATTGCACGTTGTCAGGAAGCTCCAAGCTATAAGTGACTTCATTTGATCCGCTTCTCCACTTTGTATGGTCCGTAGTAGCGATGGTTGAACTTCTGCGTGATGTTCTTTGGTAGGGTGATATTCCGTGCGCTGACGAGGACAAGGTCGCCGACTTGAAATTCTTTGACAGGCCTTCGTTTCTTGTTTGCATAGCGAGCCATGCGCTCTTTACTTCTTTGCAAGCTGGACTTTGCCTCTTCTAACTTGGTTTTCCACTGATCCAAGAAGGCGCCGCAGTCCGGGTCGTTTGTTGCAAGTGTGGAGTCTTGCGTGAGAGCCAAGGGCGTGATTACCTCCTTACCGGTCGCCAACTTGAATGGGGTCATCTTCGTGCTTGAGTGGACGGACGCGTTGTAGTGAAACTCCAGGATATCTAAGTGCTTCGCCCAGTCCTTTTGATCGGTTCTGACATAGTTCCGGATATAATCTTCAATTGTCTGGTTGACCCGTTCTGTTTGCCCATCGGTTTGTGGGTGGTAAGCTGAGGAGAACCTAAGTTGTGTCCCCAAGATGCGGAAAAGCTCTGTCCACAGTCGGCTTAGGAAGCGTCCGTCCTGGTCCGACACGATGGCCAAAGGTAATCCGTGATACTTCACGATGTGCGTAAAGAAGAGATGAGCCACGGCCTTGGCGTTGAGCGGTGGTTTGGCCGGGATAAAGTGTTCTTGTTTTGTGAAGTAATCCACCACAACAAAGATGGTGTTGAATCCTAAAGACGGTGGGAGTTCGGTGATGAAGTCCATGCTGATCATGTCCCACGGCCGGTTCGGAATCGGGAGAGGTTGCAGAAGGCCGGCGGGCTTCACCCGATCTTGACGGACTTACTGACACGTCAGGCATGTTTCCACATATTCTTGAACCTGTGCCTTCATGCGGGGCCAATAAAAGTGTTTGTGGAGTGTCTCGTAGCTGCGGTTTTGACCTCCATGGCTGGCCACTTTGCAATAATGTGCCTCCCACAACAGCTCTTTGCGTAGCTCTAAGTCGTTCGGTACATATATTTTTCCTTTGCGATGGAGGATGCCTTCTTGTAGGGTGTAGTGACTCGGGGCCTGGGCCGTTTGCATCTCCTGAAGTATGTCTTGGACTTGGGCATCCTGTGCCTGGGCACGTTGAATTCTGCCTCTCAAGTCGGATGAAACTGTGGACATCGCCTGGAGCTCGGGTCTTCGACTAAGTGCATCTGGCATGATGTTTTGCTTGCCCGGTTTGTGGATGATCTCGAGGTCAAACTCGGCAAGGAAGTCTTGCCACCGGGCTTGCTTCGGGCTTAACTTGGGTTGAGAGGTGAAGTACTTCAAAGAGATGTTGTCCGTGAAGACTTTTGTGTGTTTGTCCAGCACATAGTGCCTCCACTTGCGCAGACAATGTATGACTGCTAACACTTCTTGCTCATGTGTGCTCCATCTGAGTTTGGGGCCGGTGAGTTTGTGCGACTCATAAGCAATGGGTTGCCCATCTTGTAAGAGGACGCCTCCTATGGCCGAACCCGATGCGTCCGTATGAACTTTGAACGGTTTGTCGAACTCGGGAAGTTTGAGCACCGGGGCATTGCACATAACGACCTTCAACGCTTCGAAGGCCTCTTCCTCATCCATTCCCCACTTGAATGGCTCCTTTTCTTTGATCAACTCCAAGAGCAGTGCCACAATCTTGCTGAAGCCTTAGATGAATCGGCAGAGAAATCGGCAAAAGCCTATGAATTCTCGCGCTTCTTTGACGGTCTTCGGGGGTGCCCATTTGAGCACGGCTTCTACTTTCTGGGGGTCGGCATGGAGGCCGAGTTTGGAAACGATGAACCCCAAGAATTCCACTTTCTTCATACAAAACTCGCACTTGCTCGGTTTGGCAAAAAGCCAGCGTTGCCGCAAGCATAATAGGACGGCCCGAACATGCTCATAGTGCTCCTCCAATGTGCGGCTATAGATAAGTAGATCATCAATGTAAATGATGAGGAAGACATCGAGCATGTCCCGAAAGTCGTCGTTCATCTCCCGACAAAAGGTGGCCGGTGCGCCTGTAAGTCCGAATGGCATGACGAGCCACTCATAGCTGCCGTAGCGTGTGCGGAAGGCCGTTTTCTCGATGTGTTCTTGTGCGACCTGAATTTGATGGTACCCGGAACGAAGGTCTATGCGTGTGAAGTATCGTGCCTTGCCGAAGCGGTCCAGTAGTTCCTCCATCACTGGGACGGGGTACTTGCTCTTGATTGTGCCTTTGTTAAGTGCGCGGTAGTCGATGCATAGGCGGAGGGAGCCGTCTTTCTTCTTCACAAACAGGACGGGGGCTCCGTAAGGTGAGCTTCTTGGTCAAATGTACCCTTGGTCTTCAAGTTCATGTAGCTGCCATTTGAGCTCTTGGAGGTCCGTCTCATTCATTCGATAAGGGGCCCGTGACGGGGGCGGGTGATCCGAGAGTGTGTCAATCCGATGTTGGACATTGCGTAAAGGCGGGAGACCAGGTGGGAGGGTGTCTGTAAGCACATCTGTAAATTCTTCCATGAGCATCTGGAAACTCGGATGCCCAATCTTTGAAACGTCAATTGGCTTTGGTCCTGTTTCCTCTGCCACCGGCCTAAGGACACATAGGTGAGCTATTCCGCCTTG
The DNA here is from genome assembly GCA_020310875.1 of Ceratopteris richardii. Taxonomy (NCBI): domain Eukaryota; kingdom Viridiplantae; phylum Streptophyta; class Polypodiopsida; order Polypodiales; family Pteridaceae; genus Ceratopteris; species Ceratopteris richardii. The sequence continues at coordinate 164,738,564 of CM035407.1, forward strand.
ATAAACGGCCCGTCTGAACTGCTTATGAGATAACGGTGATGGTGTGTGCGTTGAGGTTGAGGCCCAGGCGTGTGCTTTCTCTTTGCCTTTGAGTGTCGGCTTTGGCTCTCTTGGTTCGCTGTCAGATGGTTCGTCTGCGCGAGGGGCCCGGACGCGGTTGTAGTCAACGACAAGAGCTTGCCCATTCTGATCAAGAAGTACTTTGTCTACCCCTTTGCCGAAGAAGGAGATCATGTGTTTGTCCATAAACTTGAGGCCTAGGATGACTTCAAACGTTTCCATCGGTATAATGAGGAAGTTCAGGTGGCTGAACCACTAGCCTAACTTGACCGGGACACCGTCGGCATACCGGACATGACTAGCCTCTCCCTGAGCAAAGACGACGGCCATGCGGAGCCGTTTACTGAGCTTGAGTCCAAGGCGTTGAGCACACTGCGGGGTCATGAAGTTGTGGGTGGCACCCGTGTCGAGCATCACCGACATTCGTTCACCTCTGACTTCGCCCATAATGAACACTTGGTGTATGATAGGTAACGCTACTGAATGGCATTGAGCCTTCCCTTTAGAAGTGGACGGCCCACGGGGTGAAGAGTCCTCTGATTCATCACTGTGAATTTCGGTGATCTTCAGTCCAGACGTGGATGCCTCGTCGGTTTTCGTTGCTTGCACTCGAGTGTCAGTTCGCTTCCTCCAGCACTTATCGGTCGGGTGGCTGCCCTGGCAATGCTTGCACACCAGGCGGGGGTCGCGCCTGAGTTGGTTGCTTCGATTAGGGGACTCAGAATGATTCTCGGTTGGGGCCGGGAGCGCTTTGAAACCTTGGCCGCATTGGTTGTCGGTAGGTCTTTGGTATGATGAAGTTTGCTCTTTGCTTGCGGTTGATTCTTTGCGGTTAGTTTGGCCTCCATCGGTTGAACGTGCAAGCCGGTTGGAGTAGGCATCGTTGAGACGTTCGACGATGCGCACCGCATCCTCCCAGGTTTGGGGGTCTTGCTTCTCCACTTCTTTGTGGTAGTACGGGGAGCAGCCATAAAGGAAGCCGTGTAGGCGGTCAATTTTAGCCATGTCGTTGATTCGGAGCATGAGCCTACGGTATTGTGACACATAAGGCCTGATGAACTTGTCTTGACGGAGGTTGTGCCATTCGTCGCGTGCTTGGAAGGCTTTGTTGTGAGGCACAAAGTAGTCGACGATGGCCGCCTTGAAGTGATCCCATGAGGACCAGGCTTGCTTCTTGTGTTCCACCATGTACCAAGCTGAGGCCTCGTCTTGTAAGAATTGGCCGGCAATGCGCGTCCAATGGTTGCGGCCAACCCGGAGCATCTGGAGGTAGCTTTCCATACCTTCGATCCATCGGTTGACGGCAATGGAGCTTCGGCCGCCTCGGTACTTGTCGGGGGGGGTTCGGTTTGAAGAAGCCAAAGGAATCAGGGTCGTCGATATCCACCGGTTGCATTTGAGTGATCGGAGTTGGGTTACAGGGGTTGGAGGCGGTTGGGATGTTTGGGTGGGAGTGGGTTGGGGTACCGGTTGGGTGCTTGACTGAGGTTGTGGTTGGGGTTGAGATTGGTCTTTAGATAAGAGGTGGGTTTCTACTAAGGTGGTTAGCCTAGCGAGGGTATCTTCGAGTCTATCTATGCGGTCGTGGACGGGGTCGGGGTTTGGAGGGCCTTGGTCGGATTCGGGTTGGGTGTGGATCTCGGCGTTGAGCTCGATCTCCTGGAGGCGTTCGTGTAGCTCGGCATTCACCAAGAGAAGGTGGTTGAGTTCTTCTTCTAAGGCAGCCCGTTGGGCCTTGTGACGTCGGCGCCGTTCAGTCACATTCTTGGCGCGTTCCGTCCCCGAGGTTAAACCGGCCGTGCCAACGTCGTGTTCACTGGCCATAGTGGCGTGGAGCCAAACGGCGGCAATTCGGGAGGGCAAGGGTACCTAGGAGGAGGAAAGCTAGGGCACGCAGGCACCTAACGAGGGGGGGGACGGGTTCACCGGTTAAACGGGGGAATGGCGTTGCTTGATGGGTAAAGCACGGGGCCGACGGCGGATAGCACGGGGGGGACGGTGGAAGGGTAAGGGGGCCTTGCCTGAGGGGAGAGAGGGGGGGGGGCAAGGGGGTGCCTTGCTTGGGGGGGGGGGAGGGGGGAGGAGGGGGGGGGGGGGGGGGGGAGAGGGGGGAGGGGGGGGGAGAGGGGGGAGGGGGGGGGGAGGGGGGGGGAGAGGGGGGGCAAGGAGGTGCCTTGCTGGGGGGGGGGGGGGGGCAAGGGGGTGCCTTGCTTGGGGGTGGGGGGGGGCAAGGGGTTGCCTTGCTTGAGGGAGGGAGGGAGGGCAAAAGGCCTCTCGCGACGTCAAAGAACTTCCCACGGATGGGCCCGGGACGTTAGATGGCGCTGCCAGCACTGGTGTGACAGTCCGCCCGTCCAAAGGCTTCCCCTAGGGTCGTTGCTCTGATACCACTTGAGACGTTCAAACCCACAAAATGCATAAACCAACAAGAGGGACACCAAGAAGATTGCCAGAACACGTTTATATTCGATTAGCAACTCGTGTTGAAGAAGGCAATGAGAGCTTGGTATGAGGAGTACTAGTACCCCTCATAGTTGCACACAATTAGGCGCCATAGGGCATACCCCCCAAGCACTGAAAAGGGCTGGATAGAAATACAGGGCTGTGACAGGGGGGGGGGGGGGGAGGGGGGGGGGGGAGGGGGGGGGTTGGGGGGGGGGGGGGGTTGGGGGGGGGGGGTGGTCAGTGGTGGTCGGTGGGGCGGGGGGGGGGGGGGTGGTCGGTGGGTGGGGGTGGTCGGTGGGGGGTTTTTTTTTTTTTTAATACCTCAACCCGAAATTCCTGGGGGGCTTTTTTTTTTTAAAATAACCCAAAAATAGAAAAAAGGAAGGAAAAATCTAAAAAAATGCCAAAAAATTGCCAAAAAAATGCCAAAAAATTATCATGAAATTTTCTACAGGGCTAGGCCCCATTTCTTTCATCAAACCACAGAGAGCCTCATTTTATTCCTCCTATTTGGCAAGAAAATGACATCGGACAGGGATAAAAAATGCTAGAAAAATGCTAAAATTGCTAGAAAAATTTCCAAAAAATACCCAAAAGTTTTTCGTTTGCAGAGGTTATGAAATGCCTTCTAGGTTTGCTAAAAACACCAGGAACAAGAATGAAATTGCTAAAGAAAACTACTAAAATTGAGCAAAATGAGATGAGAAAACCATGTACAACCTGGACAGATTTTGCAGTTCCAGGTGATCCATACTTCTTCAAGTGTGTGGATGATAGGCCTTGAGCCTGGATATGTTGACCAGTGGCAAGGCCTCTCCTTTCAGCGTCTCTAACTCCACAGCACCCCAATTTAGCATTGTTTTGACTCTGTAAGGTCCTTCCCGATGTGGAAGCCATTTTCCTCTCAGTTGTGTATGAAGATGAGGTCTATGGAGAAGAACTAACATGCCTGCTTCAATGTTGTTGTTCCACAGATGTTGATCATGTGCCTCCTTCCTCTTCATCTGAGTCTCTATCAATTGTTTTGTTGCTAGTAGACGAATCTCCTCCACTTTATGTAGTGCTCCGAGCCTCTGAGAGACATCACAATCCTTCTTGCCCTGCATGAATGCTATCTTAGGTGATCCATGTAAAAATTCAAAGGGCTCAATGGGCAATATGCCATAAACTAGTTGGAATGGAGAATATCCTGTGGCCTCTTTGTAAGCTAACCTGTATGCCCATAGGGTACCTTGATAAGCAATGCCCCAGGAAGTGGGCTGTAACATACACTCCTTTCTTAACATTGAGATTAAAACCTTATTTGTCGATTCAGCCTGTCCATTGGCTCTTGGATAGTAAGCACAAGAGGTCCTATGTAGAATTCTATACCTGTTGAAAATTTCTTGCAAGACCTTATTGACAAAATGGGTACCTTGATCTGTACAAATTTCAAGTGGGCATCCAAACCTGCAAATGATGCTACTATAAATGAAATCAGCAACAGTTTGGGCAGTGCAGTCGGGGGAGGCAATAGCTTCAGCCCACTTTGTCGCATAATCTATAGCTATCAAGAGATATTTCTCTCTTTTTGGAATCGCGGGAGGGTAGATGGGCCCTACAAAATCGAGCCCCCACTTCTCAAATGGTTGCCAGGAAGTGGAAACAATCAAGGGGTTATGCCTCTGCTTTGTTGGCTTAGGTCCACACCTCTGGCAAACGTCACATGCCTTTCCCCATTCATCTGCATCCTTAAATAGTGTAGGCCACCATAAACCAGCATCTAGTATCCTCTGACTCATAATATGCCCTGGAACCTGTTCCTTCATGTGCAGAGTGAAGGAGTTCCCTCACTTCTTCTTCTTCCAAACACTTCCTAAACCTGTCATCCTTGCCCTGTCTATACAATTTATCTTCAATGAAGGTATATGGTCTACTCTTGATTAGCAGTCTCTTCTTTTGCACAACACTAGCCTTTTCTGGATACAAACCATTTTTAATGAAATTTTTGATATCATAATACCAACCTTGAGCTTGTACAGCAAACAGATGAGCATCTGGAAAATCATCATTTATTCCACTAGTTTGATTCATCATATTGATTCTGGATAGGTGATCCGCCATAACATTATCTTTACCTGGTCTATGGACTACAGAAAAATCAAACTCTTGGAACAACAATAACCACCTCCATATTCTACTAGTGGCTTGTGGTTTGTTGAGTAGGTATTTTAGTGGTTGGTGATCTGTTATAATAATAAATTTTACTCCCAGTAAGTAATGACAGAATTTTTGGACAGCAAAGACCATTGCTAGGGCTTCCCTTTCTGTAGTATTGTAATTCCTTTCAGCCTTGGTCAAGATTCTACTGGCATATTGAATTGGTCTGTCCACTTTAAATTCTTCACTAGGTTGGGTCAAAACTGCCCCCACTGCATAGGCACTGGCATCTACATGTATATGAAAGATTTTTTACCACTCAGGTGTGATCAAAATAGGAGCAGATACTAACCTTGACCGTAATGTTTGATATGCTTTTTCCTCCTCTTCTTCCCATTTAAAAGGTACTTCCTTACCTGTAAGTCTAGCCAGTGGTCTGGCTATCTCTGCATACATGTTTATAAATCTTCTATGGTATCCACTATGCCCCAAGAAACTCTGAATCTCTTTAGGGGATTTAGGTTTAGGCAACTTTAATATAGAAATGATTTTGTCAAGATCCGGGGCCATACCTTTAGCCGACACCACATTTCCTAAGAGATTTCCTTCTGTCACAAGGAAATGACATTTGTTTGGATTGAGCTTTAGCTTAGTCTCCCTGCATCTTTTGAAAACATTCTGCAGCTGCCTCAAGTGATGGTCCAAACAATCTAGAGGAGTTTCTTTGTGAGAACCTGAAAACGAAGAGAAGTCATCCATGAAGATTCTAAGTGATTCCAGCAATAGGGGGCCAAAAATGAGATTGACCATTCTGTTAAAGGTGGCTGGAGCATTTCTGAGCCCAAATGGCATTTTTACATACACATATGTTCCCCAAGGTGTGATAAAAGCAGTCATTTCGCGATCCTCTGGGTGTATTGATATTTGATTATAGCCACTAAATCCATCCATAAAGCTATATAATGCATGCCCAGCCACGTCTTCAATGACCTGCTCTGCAAAAGGCATTGGGAACCCATCTGGAATGGTCACCTTGTTGAGTGCTCTAAAGTCAACACAAATTCTGATTTTATTAGTATTCTTCTTTGGTACTATAACCATAGGTGAGAGCCACTCTGAGTGTTCTACAGGATTGATGATTCCTGCATCCTCCATCTTCTGTATTTCCACATAGACAGCTTCAACATATTTTGGATTAAGTCTATAACTCTTCCCTCTTATGGGTTTGGCTCCATCAACCAGAGGGATTCTGTGCTCTCCATAAGTTGCAGGCACTCCTTCTAAGTCTTTATAAAGCCAGGCAAAAACATCTGTATAATGGGTCAAGAATGATTTTACCTTTTCAAGGAGCCCTGGGTGGTTCCACAACCAAGTGGCCACCAAAACTGGCCGATTATTGTCTTGAGTGCCTAATTGTATTTCTTGGACAGGATTTCTCTCTACCATATTATCTTCGTGCTCATCTTCTTCCTTGTCTTCTTCTACTAGCTTTTCGTGCATTGCTTCATAAGTAGGTGTATTTTGGACTTCAATGTGTTCCTCCTTGTCCTGCATCCATCCTGCAGGGATTCCTTGAATTGGGAAAGAACATTCTTCACTAGAGATTTTTACCTTGCCTTTAGCTTTAGTAACCTCTTTATCTGTGGTTGTCATATCCTCCTCCAAGTTGTATTTGAGGGGTGTCTTCCTGCCCCTTCTGTGGTCTGTGATGGGCTCTCCCAATCCATCAACCTGGACTTTTTCCTTATCTTCATCATAACCTTCAATCGTGCAAGAATTATTAAGAAAAATTCCAAAACAAGAGGTTTGCATCATGCTAGTGTTTCCTTGATTATCTGGGCCCTCTTCTAAATGAATCTGTGTCAGCTCTTGCCCTTTCTTTTGTACCCACATAGTGTCCTTGCCCCAATCATGAATGACACTTGCATGCCTCAGCCATGGTCGTCCAATTAAGAGGGGAAATCCTCCTTCAACCTGGGGCAATCTTAAAACTACAAAATCCAAAATGAATAGATTACCTTGTACTTCAAGTGGAACTTTTGGGATCACTCCCAAGGGCCTTAATTTGCTCTGATCTGCCAAAGTAACAGTGAAATTTGCAGGCCTTGAAGGGTGGAGTCCAATCTTTTCCATTGTGTGTTCAGGCATCAAGTTAATGCCAGAACCACCATCCACAATAACTCCTTGAAATTCATGACCCTTGATAGATACTGTCAGCCGAGGACTTTTATAATCTATTAGGGGTGCTTCCCCTACAATTTTTCCTTTATGTAAAACAGCAGTCTTTGCCACCAAACTTGTAGTGGAAGCTTCATCAATTATCTGCAATAACTCTGACCTGAATTTCCCATCCATCTTTATTAAATAAAAAATACTAACCTCCTTTTTCATGGACTTGAGTAGTTTTGAAGCCTCTGATTCCTTGAGAGCATGGGCTCCAGTTGACTTATCAAACTCCTCATGAGCCCTGTTGAAAGCATGCCCAATGGCATCACTGGTGCATATGAGATCTCCTTTTTGACTTGTATCTGCACCTGTGGTGACTTTATCTTCAGATGGTTCTCTGTTTTGATTCCATTCCTTAATCTTTGACCCTTGTCCTATGTCTGCTTGAGCCTTCCCCTTGCTTCTTGTCTGCACAGTCAAAGATTCTATTTCTTCTAATTGCACCACCCTGGTAGATGGTGATGGCTCATTGACCAGATCAGACACTTCTTCTTTGTGCACCGAAATCATTTGAATATGAGGCCCGGATGAAGAGGCTTGATTCTTAGGACAACAATTTGTATAATGGTCTCTTGCATCAGGGCAGTTCCTGCAAGGAGGGGCATTTTCTGGTAGGGTGCACCTACTTTGATAGTGCCCGCATTCTCCACATCTGAAACAGATGATTGGCCTCCTAGGCCCATTTCCAAAGTTATTCCTCTGTCTAGGATTATAGTTGTTACCTTGATTTGGTGCAGCATCCATCACATTTGCTGGTGTTGGGGGTCCTCCTTGTGTCCAGTATGTCGTTGCAGGCATTCCTCTTGATTGGCATTCATGGGCCTCATGGCCAACTTTCCTGCATAATTGACAAGTCACACTTAACAAAGGACATTCACTTACTATGTGACCTTGCTTGCTGCACATGGAACACCAAAGTCCACTCTTGATGCCACCTCCTTTGAGCTCCTGCAACTCCTGTCGCAGCTGAGCCAATTCCTCTGCCTGGGCCTCCTCCTCCTTTTGGAGCTTTAGTGCTTCAATCTCCCTTCTCAACTGAGCAACATCATTCTCCTCTTCTTTGTAGGGCTTATTTCTTTTTAAGCCCTCTAGCTCTTTCCTTAGCTGTATCACTGGATCCTCCATTTCTGTACCATATGTTGGTTGGGAAGAAGTTGCTCCATACTGGTACCTTATCTACTCCAAGCGTGTGGCTGTGCTGATGAACTCCTCTATGGAGGCTGTAGGTAGCACTAATTCCTTTATTTTGCATTGGGTGGCCACTGGTAGGGGCTTAGCCAACCATTTCTTAACAAAAAAATCGTGTGGTGGATCTGGCAATTTAGCCATTAGTGCTTTGGCCCGAGTCACAAACTACGGGAACTTTTCTCCTGGACCCAATTTTAAATTTTCTAGCTCTTCTATGATAATCTCCGCAGTGTTGCCATGTTGGAACTGATTTTTAAATGCATCTTTCATCACATCCCAAGTGGTAAAATGGTTTTCAGCAAACTGGCTGAACCACTTATCAGCTAATCCCTCTAATGTGGTAGGGAAGAGAATCAAAAAGGCATCCTCCCTACCCATTAGGCCTCTAGTCTTACATAGTGCCAAGAACCTTCTAATGTGTTCATCCGGATCCTCCTGAGCTAGGCCTTTGAAAGAAGGAAACTTTATACTTAATCTAGAGAGTAAAGTTTCCAAGTCTACCTGACCCGCCATGCTCTTGATTGATGATGTTGAAGATAGTGGACTGGGGGACCTTCTAACAACCTTCCTTCTTGTTTGCTTGCAGGTGACCCTCAATATTTGGGACCGGGTTGCGGTCATGAGTAGCTCATAGCCCACTGAATATGAGACACTTGATAAGAATATTTACCTTCTGTTTGATGAAGTAGCACTGTGGTTCTGTCGACACTTGATCTCCTTGGGTCCCACCATGCGTGCCAAATTTTGTTGGGGGATTCTTAGACAAGAAGGCGTTTGAGGGTTTGTAGGAGAAAATGAAAGGACCAGAATAGGAAATACACCTTGGAAGCTTCTGCCGATTGATTACAGTAAGACAATTACAATGTTTCAAGCAAAAATACAAGCCAATACTTTTGTGCACAATCACATAGAGTGCTCAATTACAAAATACCCAATATCCCAAAGTCTTCTTGCCACCGGCCTCCTCTGCACCAGACCTCCACCTGCTTCAAGCTTATCCTTGTGCACACCTTGCACCAAGCTTCCACAAAGGGGGAGGAGTGAATACCTTCTGTCGGCACGCGCACACTGCAATGAGACCTTGAGATCCTTGGGGGAGTATAGCTTAGCACTCTCTGCACAAATCCTTAGTCACTCTCCATGCACCTTGCACTTCCACTTCTCTGCGTCGCAATCCGGTGACTCTTGCACCTCTCTCTCTTGCTTCCCTTAGACTATGCTTCCCTTGCTTACTCTAAGATTGGTCCAAGAATGGCCTTGCCTTGATTTGAGTGTGTCGATCACGTACTTTCCTAACTACAATGGTATCTTGGTGCTCACTTTGATGTCCCAAGATTGTCTTTCCAAGTGGCAGCCAACGACTCATTGTTTTGTCCTGTAGTGACTTTAGACTAAAACCCAAAATTTTAATGGGGGGCCATACTTTCACCTGTGCGTACGTTGCCGCTTCACATACCCTCACATTTCCTTTTAAGTCTTCACTTTTGCACCTAAGGGGGGGTTCACCTGAACCTTCCAAAACACTTTAAAACACACTTTGAACCTTAGGGAAATTAGAGAAAATACCTCTGCAACCTGCAACTCACTTTCTCCAATTTACCCTTTGTGGACAATTAATTGTGCACTACCTGTGCACTTTGACACCTGCATTTTAGCACTTTGACTTTGCACTTGTTGACTTTGACCTTGACCTTGTTGACTTTAACCAATTGACTTTGACCAATTGACTTTGATCTTTTGACTTTGATTGACTGTAGTTGACTTTGACCAACATGACTTTTATGGGCTCAACACATGTGTAGTCATGTGAACACCTCTTGTAAAAGAGTACATTTTATCTCTTGTAATTGGAAAAAGAAAAAAGGAAAAGGATGGCTTACCTCATGCATGATGTAAAAGCAAAGTCGTGGCTCTATCTACCTAAAACCATGAATTTTTGAGCTGAGGGAATATCTCCTAACTTTGGGGATCACTTTTAGGTGGAGCCATTCGAATTCGAATTCAAAACTCCCTCCAACAATAGCTATAAAAAGAGCAAGAAGGAAGAGGCGATTAGCAAGCCTTGTATGTGACCACTTCATGTCATTTTGTAGACATTGAAGAGCTTACTCCATAGCTCTATCATTCTACTCCCATTGTGAAAAGATTCATTGCCAATGTGGTTGTAATCATATGTGAATCTATACATTTATCATGATCTACTTCTCTGTTTTGTTCTCTATTATACTCACTCAGAGTAGTAACTTCAAAAGGTCATATCTCGAGTTATACACAACCTTTTTCAGTGTTTGAACATGTGTTGGATAGCGCTTACTGTCTAATTGCTTCATATAAAGTTTCAAGGTCATTAAATTAACATGTTTGGAGATATCTGCATTTTACTACTCACTAGTCTATCTCTACAGAGCCCCGAGAATGGTGGGCATGTTCCGGAAATTGATGAATCTTTTTCTCAGTGCTCAGTCCATCATTTGAAGTGTTTTAACTTGGATTGGGAAGCTTTCTACGTCTATTTGCTATGCTCAAAAGGAATTTATTTAATTCTTACCATCTTCAGAGCACTGTTCATTTTTTCCAACAGCTGTATGTCCAAAAATAGCAAGTTTTGGGAGCTAGTCATCTTGCAACTAGTCTGTCTTGACTTAAACTTTTGGGGTACATGTTCCAAAGTACTTGGCTGATATTTTGGTGGATTTAGGAATCTTAAAGGGTCTACTAATCAACTTTGAAGTCTCAGTTGGCCGGTGTGAAGCTAATTGTAGCAGCACCAACTCATCTTTGGATTGCATCCACCATCTCTCTTCACAGTGGTATCAGAGCATAGTCAAGCAACATGGGAGATGGATTTCCATCAACAATTGACAAATAGGATCGAAACAACTACCCGGTATGGTCTCTAAGGATGGAGGCTTACCTTCAAGGGAGGAATCTATATGGATTCAAATCCGGAGATGAAGCAATGCCAACCATGAGGAACAAAGGGCAACCATCACATGAAGAAGTGGAAGGACTTTCGAGTTGGTGTTCGAAGGATGCACTTGCAAGGTCCTATATTCTAAACTCAATCTCTGATTTTCTTTTACCTCATGTCAAGGGATGCAAGACATCAAGAGAGACTTGGAATGCACTTGCTTCTTTCTTCTCTTCCAACACTCGAGCAAGGAAGAACCAATTGTGGATGGAGTTCACAACAATGAAGAAAAGCCCGAAGCAAGATGTGACTGATTATGTCACAAAGATGAAGGAGATTTCCGACCAACTTGGAAGCATTGGAGAGGTAATTGAAGAGGAGCAAATCATTAGACAAATCATAAATGGAATCAAAGCAGACAACAAGTGGGATTCATTCACAACGGCCATGTATTTATACATGGATATGCATGTACCCGACCTCAACACACTCATGGGCCGACTCTTCACTCATGAAGCAAAGATTAGCAAAGGCGGTGAGTCCTCAAGAGGTAATCAAACTTCTGCCTTATATTCTGATAAAGCTAAGGTCAAGGACAAGTCAAAGAATAGGAAGAATGAAGATGAAGGTAGCTCTTTCCAAGCAAACTTTGCAGGTAGAGGAAGAGCTAGAGGAAGAGGCAGAGGTGGAAAGCAAGGCAAGGGGAGATTCCAATCATCTCAACCTTGCAATATATGTGGCTTATCTAATCATACTACTGAAGAATGTTTTAGGAACCCAAGGAACTCAAGAGGAAGAGGATTCAATAGAGGTGGCTATGGATCAAATAGAGGCAGATACAATGGAGGCTACAACAACAACTACTACAACAACAATTACAACAACAAAAACTATCAAAGTGGCCATAGAGGAAGGAGAGACTACAATAACTATGCAGAGGACCAAAGTCAAGAAGATTCATTATTGATTATAAATCTATCAGTGAAGAAGGGTAAGGATGATGATCACATATTTTACATTGATTCAGGATGCTCAAACCATGTAGCAGGAAATGTGGCTTTACTTTTTAATTTGGAAGATCCTCATAACAAGCATGGAGTGTAGACAGGAGATGACACAAAGCACTCAGTGGAGAAGATAGGTAATGTGAAGACATCAGATGGGAATATGAACCTCTTAAGCAAAGTCTTGTATGTCCCTACAATTACCAAAAAATTAATAAGTGTTGGACACATTGTTGAAAAAGGATTGTAGGTTAGATTCAACCGATTCGGAGCATATGTTGAAGACCCAAGGCAAGGCTTTCGAAGGATTGCCAAAGGAGAAAAGACAGGAAGGCTTTTCACTTTTGAAGTGGAAGATACAAAGAACATAGCTTTGTTTAGCTATGGATCTCAAACTCTAACAGAGTTGGAGATATGGCACAAAAGGCTTGCTCACATTGGTGAGAGGACACAAACAAATTTGTAGAGACCAAAGTATACTTGGTTTGCCTAATATAACAAGTCAACACATGATTTATAAGTGTGAAGCTTGTCAACTCAGCAAGGCTCATAGACAAAATTTCAATAAGAAAGGATATATGTATCAAAATCCTTTGGATCTAGTGCACACGAATGTGTGGGGTCCAAGTAAGGAGCCATCTATATCAGGTTCAAGATATTATGTGTCTTTCATAGATGATTGTAGCAGGTGGACCATTCTGTTTTTCATGAAGCACAAGGATGAAGTGTTTAATTGCTTTAAGAAGTATATTGCTCTTGTTGAAAACCAAACAGGTAGGACTTTGAAAAGACTCAGATCAGATGGTGGAGGAGAATACTTCTCTTCTGAATTTGATGCCTTCTTGCATGAAAGAGGCATTAAAATGGAAGTCACTACAAGGTATACACCCGAACTCAATGGTGTAGCAGAGAGGAGAAACAGAGCCATTGTCGAAGTTGCAAGGTCCATGCTCAACGAAAAGGGATTGCCAAACTACCTATGGGCAGAGGCTGTGTCTACAGCCACATATCTCATAAATAGACTTCCATCTAAGTCACTACATGGAACAACTCCATATGAAGTGTGGAATGGAAGAAGACCTAGTTTGGAGCATTGTAAAATCTTTGGATGGTTAGACTATGCTCACATTCCTTCTCAGGTAAGAGGGAAATTGGATCCCAAGGCAGAAGTGTATTCATTGGTTATGATCAAAACCAAAAAGGATATAGATTGTACAATCCAACCAATAAAGGATTTTTTGTGAGTAGAGATGTAATTTTTGATGAAAACAAATCATGGTTTGATGATGACAGGAAAGTGAAGCTGCCTTATGACTTCGATGAAGACTTTCCATCACTTCAACCAAAGGAGCCAAAGCAAATTGAAGAAAGTGATTCGGAGATTGACCTAGAAGACTTGGAAAGACTAAAGCTATGGAAGAACAAAGGTAAAGCAAAGATGCAGGATGCTACATATGGACCCGAGAACTCACATCAACCACTTAGAAGGTCTTCAAGGGAGAAGAAGAAACCAGAGAGGTTTGGTTATGATACTTCTTTGGTCACCAAGCACTCAATATACATTGCAAAGGATTCAACCAATGAAGAACCTACCACATTTGAAGAAGCACAAAGCAAGAAAGCTTGGAGAGATGCAATGGATGAAGAAATGGAAGCCTTGAAGGAGAATGACACTTGGGAGCTTGTACCTAACAAGCCATCTATGAAGGTAATTGGATCTCGATGGATATACAAAATCAAGAGGAATCCATATGGAAGTATAAATAGACACAAAGCAAGGTTAGTTGCTAAAGGGTTTGCTCAAACCCATGGTATTGATTATGAGGAGACTTTCTCTCCTGTTGCAAAAATGGCTACAATTAGGGTTCTCATTAGTCTTGCTGCATCTAGAAATTGGAGTCTCTATCAACTTGATGTAAAGAATGCTTTCTTGAATGGATGGATTTCTGAGGAAGTGTATATGGCACAACCTCTTGGATATGAGGATGCACATCATCCTAACTATGTATGCAAACCAAAGAAAGCTTTGTATGGATTGAAGCAAGCTCCAAGAGCTTGGAATTTCATATTGGTGACTTATTTGCAGGACCAAGGATTCAAAGCTAGCAAAGCGGATACCTCTTTGTTCATAAAGAGGAATGGATCTGAAGTGATCTATTTATGTGTGTATGTTGATGATATTATTATCACAGGCAATGATCTTGAAGGAATCAAACAGGTAAAGAGTCAAAAAGGAGGAGTTCAAAATAAGTGACCTCGGACCACTCACTTGTTTTCTTGGATTGGAGTTAATCTACACAGATTCAGGTATATACATCACACAAAGGAAGTATGTGCATGACATGCTCGTCAAATTCAAGATGGAAAATACCAAGTGTGCAGGTACACCTATGGAGCAAAATCATAAGCTTAGTGCTTATGAAGGAGAGCCAATTGAAGACATCACAACCTATCAAAGCTTGGTTGGAAGTTTGAACTATGCAACAATCACAGGGGTGGATATATGATATAGTGTTAGCATATTGAGTCAGTTTATGCATAAGACGAGAACACTACATATGGAAGCGGCCAAGAGAGTCCTCAAGTACCTAAAGGGGACCATGAATGAAGGTTTGTTCTATTCATATACTTCAGATATTGAGCTAAAGGTCTACTCAGATGCAGATTGGGCCGGATCTAGAGATGATAGAAGAAGCATATCCGGGTATATATCGTTTGCAGGTTCAAAAATCATTTCTTGGTCATCGAAGAAGCAACCAACCATGGCATTATCTTCTACCGAAGCCGAATATAGAGGTTTGGCTAATGCAACTCAAGAAATCATGTGGTTAAAGTCTTTTTACACAGATCTTGGACTTCATTCTTCAACACCTCACATTTTTGGTGACAACACAAGCTCACTACATCTAGCAGCTAATCCCGTATACCATGCTAGAACCAAGCATATGGAAGTCCACTACCATTATGTAAGGGAGAAGCTAATGAGCAAGGATATTCAACTATCCTATGTCTCTACAGATATGCAATGTGCAGACATGTTGACTATAGCTCTTGATGGTACAAAGTTAAGTAGATTCAAGTTGATGATTGGCTTGCAAGAAATCAAGGACAATTGAAGACTTATTTGGAGGCCAAGCATGTTAGGCTTGAGGGGGAGTTGTTGGTGCATTTTACCCAAGCCTACATGATTGATATGCTTGATATTATGATAATTTGTAAGTCACATGTGTAGTCATGTGAACAACTCTTGTAAAAGAGTATATTTTATCTCTTGTAATTGGAAAAAGAAAAAAGGAAAAGGATGGCTTACCTCATGCATGATGTAAAAGCAAAGTCGTGGCTCTATCTACCTAAAACCATGAATTTTTTAGCTGAGGGAATATCTCCTAACTTTGGGGATCACTTTTAGGTGGAGCCATTTAAATTCGAATTCAAAACTCCCTCCAACAATAGCTATAAAAAGAGCAAGAAGGAAGAGGCGATTAGCAAGCCTTGTACGTGACCACTTCATCTCATTTTGTAGAGATAGAAGAGCTTACTCCATAGCTCTATCATTCTACTCCCATTGTGCAAAGATTCATTGCCAATGTGGTTGTAACCATATGTGAATCTATACATTCATCATCATCTACTTCTGTGTTTTGTTCTCTGTTATACTCACTCAGAGCAGCAACTTCAGAAGGTCATATCTCGAGTTGTACATAACTTTCTTCAGTTTTTAATGTGTGTTGGATAGCTCGTACTGTCTTGTTTCTTCATATAAATTTTCTAGGTCATTAAATTAATATGTTTGGAGATATCTGCATTTTACTGCTCATTGGTCTATCTCTGCAGAGCCCCGAGAATGGTGGGCATGTTCTGAAAATTGATGAATCTTTTTCTCAGTGCTCAGTCCATCATTTGAAGTGTTTTAACTTGGATTGGGAAGCTTGCTAAGTCTATTTGCTATGCCCAAAAGGAATTTATCTAATTCCTACCAAGTTGAGAGCACTGTTCATTCTTTCCAGCAGGTGTATGTCCAAAAATAGCAAGTTTTGGGAGCTAGTCATCTTGCAACTAGTCTCTCTTGACTTAAACTTTTGGGATACATGTTCCAAAGTACTTGGATGATATTTTGGTTGATTTAGGAAGCTTAAAGGGTCTACTAATCAACTCTAAAGTCTTATTTGGCTGGTGTGAAGCTGGTTGTAGCAGCACCAACTCATCTTTGGATTGCATCCACCATCTCTCTTCACACCAATGGCCTTCTTGCCAAGAGGGAAGGCACATAAAGAACAAGTACCATTTTTCATGATAGCATCATATTTTGATTGCATAGCAGCCATCCAATTTTTAGAATTTTTTAATTAATCAAACGAAATAGGCTCATTCTCATCACAAAAACTAGAGGCAGCCATAGCATAGGAATTTGATGCAAAAGAAGCACTATGAGAGCCTCAATGAGTACAATATGATAGATGTGCATCTAATTTGCTATTATGCAAAGTCTGCACCAACCATTCTGGCATAGTTTTTGCCTCCTCAATATCAGCTCTCTCATCAACAAGTGCATCATGTAAATCTGCATAAAAAATAGAATGATCCGCATCACCACATGAAACCTGTAAACGCTAAGAAGTTGCCTCATTAGGACCAGCACTAGATTGTCCACCTGTAAAAAGACGTAGCAAAATATCACACATGTCTTTGGAGCTAACTGATATCTCTTTAGTACCTGAAAGTAATGGCTGAATAACATCTTCCACAAAAACAACATCACGACTAATCAAAATGTGTTTAGTCTGTGGATGATATAGATGATAGCCTTTGCTTTCATAACTGTACCCAACCAAAAAACATTTCACTACTTTATCATCCCATTTTTTGCATTGTTTTTCAGACACTAATGCATATGCTAGACAACCAAAAACATGCATGTGAGCAATAGATGGCTTACGACCATGCCAAGCCTCATATGGAGTGATAGAGTGCAATGCTTTGGTGGCACACCTGTTAAGTACATATGCTACACATATAATAGCCTCAAGCTAGAAATTATGTGGTAAAGACTGACTCTTGACCATACACCTAGCCATCTCCATGAATGACCTGTTCTTCCATTCAACAACTCCATTTTGTTGAGGTGTATACGACACTATATACTGATGTTTTATCCCACGTTCTACCACAAATGCATTAAAGTCAGAGGACATATATCCCCCACCTTGATCAGAATGGAGTGTGCCCATTTGACATGCTAACAGATTTTCAACCAAAAACAAAAACTATTTGAAGCACATACACACTTCCGACTTTGCTTTCAATGGATACATCCATGCATGCCTGGAAAAATCATCGATGAAAGTCACGAAGTAAAGATAGTTTCCACAGGAGGGTGTGTACATAGGACCACAGACATCATTATGAACAAGCTGCAATTTTTAAGTAGCTCCAACAGAACCATCCTTTGGAAAGGAGGAATGTTGCATTTTGCCCAAAATACAGCCTTCACAAACATGTTTACTTGGTGCCTCAAGTTTGGGCAAAGAGGACACCATTTCAGATTTCTGCATGTGTAGCAAACTAGCAAAATTCAGATGAACAAAGTGTGCATGCCAAAGCTTTGCATCTGACATAGCCTGAGAATCATGTACTGCACATGCCAAATCATTCACTAATTTTTCATACTCTATGAGCTTATACAACCGACGATGTAAAATGCCAGAAGCAATAATCACATTGCCATTTGACAGATCATGAACTATACATCTATCATCCACAAATTTCACAACAAGCCAATCTTGGCTAAAGTTAAAACTAATAACAAATTCTTCTTGATCCTTGGCACAAATAAAGCATCCAACAATGTAAAAGAACCACCATCAATAGTAGTCACAATGATCTTACACACTCCCATGAAAGGATAAGAGGAGTTGTTGGTGCATGTGACAGTATTCCTTGTAGGGGCAGGCTCGAGTGAAATGAAGAAATTGTGCTACGAGGTAATATGTTTGGTTGCCCCACTATCAAAGTACCAAATATCTTAGTCTACTACAGACATACAATGTTCAGGAGAAGATGGGTCAAAACTGCAGATAGTAGTAAACACCCATTCTTCATTTTGCACTAGATTAGCAGACTCTTTTTTCGGCGTAGATGCCTCTACAACAATCATTCGAGCCTCTTTTTTCTTTGCATCTTTTGTGGCTACTTTTGGACAATTATTAATGACATGATTATTTGATTTATAGTACTTGCAAAACAAATTCTGGTTTTTTGTTTTCTTGTCATATCTGTCATCCTTCTTTGATTGTGCAAAATTAGCAGATTTGTGCTTACTAATAGAAGAGCTCCATTTAGCTTTGCCCTTCTGACTTTCCAGGAAAGCCTGATCTGCAACACACATAATGGCCCTATTCTTCCTAGATTGATATTCTTACAATAGAATGGTTACAAGGTGTTCTTCTATGCTCAATCCTTTCGCATATCAAAGGGCAATATGGTTATTGCAAAAGGAAGCAAAGTTGGCTTACTTTATCCTTATTTGTATCATAGAAAGGAAACTTGTTAGTTATGATTGAATAACCTTTGGCTTGTATTTGGTATGGCTGTTTGGGCCATATATCTCACCGTGGAATGGAAAATCTGTCTCATTCTGGCTACTTACATGTGTTATCTTTCTTTGATTTTTTATTTTGTGAGCATTGTCATTATGGAAAGAACAATAAGAATGTGCACAAGATGCACATTGACTCGTTCATATAGATGTGTGTGGTCCTATGCCCACAAGGTCATTAGGTGGTTCTCTTTACTTTGTCACTTTCATAGATGATGCTACTAGAAAATTTTAGGTATATACTATCAAATCAAAGGGTGAGGTATTCCCTACTTTCAAAAAATGGCTTGCTTTAGTTGAGACTGGAAAAGGAACTAAGCTTAAGGCTTTACATTTAGATAATGGGGTTGAGTATACCTCACATGATTTCATCATTTACTATCAATCTAGAGGAATTCATAGAGAATTTACAGTTCCTTATAGCCCCTATAAAAAATGGTGTAGTAGAAAGGATGAATAGAACTATTCAAGATAGAGTAGTTTCTACGGTGCATTATGCAAACCTTTCACAAGGCTTTTGTGCAAAAGTAATATTAACTACAGTTCATGTGATTAACCTTTCACCTGATACTACCAAAGGTTTGAAAGCGGCATAAGAGTTATGGACAAGGAAGCCACCATATTATGATCATCCTTGAGCTTTTGGGTGTGAAGCATATGTTCATATACCCAAGAACCTTAGATATAGCCAAGAATCTTAGACAAAAGCTAGACCATAAGTCAAAGAAATGCATTTTTCTTGGATATGTCGAGAAGGCCAATATGGATATCCCTTCCTGAAACACGATCAGTGATCAGAAGTAGTGATGTCATTTTCAATGAGTCTAAGATGCACAAACAACCCATTAAAGGAGGTTGAAGTGAGAACAAAGCTGTTTGAGGATACTAGTCCTCCAGTCTACAAATGTTCCATTTCAGCAACCATTGAGATGCTCTGCACATGTCTCACATGTCTGATCATATCAAACTACAAATGTTCCATTTCAACAACCATTGAGACGCTCTGCACATGTCTCACATCCACCTGATAGATATGTTCCAGGTTTGGATTTTGTTATGCTAACAAATGCTAGTGAGCCTTCTTGTTGCAAAGGGGGCTATGTATATAGAGGATCATGTCAAGTAGGAGCATGCCATGAAGAGTGAGCTAGATTCTATTCACAAGAATGGTACTTGGGATTTAGTACATTTGCCAAAGGGTAGGAAAGCTTTACAATGTAAATGGATATATGAACTAAAATTCACATCAGATAGTGCTTCTCCAAAGTATAAAGCATGAATTTGAGGAAACATGGTGTTGACTTTGAGGAAATCGTATCTCCAGTGGTCAAGATGACTACCTTGCAAATGTTTCTTGGATTTGTTGCAATGGAGGACTTAGAGCTAGTCCAAATGGATGTGGAAACTGCTTTCTTGCATGGAGTTCTTACATATGAAATCTATATGGAATAACCATAAGGTTATGTAGATCGTGGCAAAGAAAGTCTAGTTTGTATCTCAAGAAGAGCTTATATGGACTTAAATATCCCATGAACAATAGTACCAGAAGTTTGATGCTTTTATGGTCTCAAGGCTATTCTAGAAGCAATGAGGATCATTGTCTCTACACAAAAAGATGCTCAAATGGAAGTTTGATATGCTTAATACTTTATGTTGATGATATGTTGATTGCTGGGAAGTCCTCTCATTACTTGTCAATTCTCAAAAAGAAGTTGAGTGCAACATTTGATATGAAGGATTTGGGGGATGCCAAAGATATTCTTGGCATGCACATTACTCGTGATAGGAGTAAAAAATGCATATACTTGTCTCAAAGTGATTACATATCCAAAGCACTTCACAGGTTCCATATGTAGGGTGGAAAGGCATTGAGTACACATTTACCCACATATATGAAGTTGAACAATGATGATTGCCCCAAATCAGATGAGGAAAAGGAACTCATGAACAAAATTTCTTATCAATCTGTTGTTGATAGTCTCATATATGCTATGGTAGCTACAAGACCAAACATTGTTTTGTAGTGAGTAGATATATGTCCGATCTTGGCAAGAAGCATTGGGAAGCAATCAAGATGATTTTGAGATATCTTAGTGGCACTAAGGACAAGTTTCTATGCTTGGTTAGAGGGAAAGCATCCATTATTGGTTACAGAGATTCTGATTATGATGGTTGTGTAGAAAATTGTAAGTCTACATCATGGTACATTTTTCATTTTGTTGGAGGTGATATCTCTTGGAGATCTCTGTTATCGTTAGTGTCCATGTGAAAGGCCAAATGGCCACCGGATACTTCTTTGTATATGTTCTTTAATAAAGTATATAGTGGCCTGGTCAGTCACAGACTGCAAGTTCGACCGCATTTGTAAGATCTAAGAAGTCTGTCTTCATGCTCCTTGTGTACTATGTTTTTCTGCGTATTTTGCAGCCTCTATGCGAATACTATGTGCGGCCTTAGGAGCTCAATTTTCTACTCATAGGATATCTTCATGGAGCTCTCAAGAAGGAGAGCACACTGTGGTGCATCGCCATCAAATTACTTCACTCGTATTAGAGTAGTTCGATGCAAAAAGCTTTGTTCCTTTTGTGCAAGCGAAGCGTGTGAAGCTCATATCTAAGTGTATATGTAACCATTTTTAAAAACTCATTCGGAAGCTTATCTCATTTAAGTGATCTATTTCAAATATCTCTTTCAAATCTTATATATTCTCTGAGATATCAATCAAAGAATGAAGTCCAATTTTTTAGCATACCTATGTAGACAAGTAGTCTATTTTGGTCGGTTAAGTTTTCCCAACCAAAACATATTCGGATTGCTTGGTTTTGAGCTTGTTGGAAAGCTCTTTGCATGCACATTCTCTGTACTAAATATATCATTCAAAAAGTTTATATTTTGTGAGATATCTATCAGAGAGTGAAGTCTAGTTTTTTAGTATACTTGTGTGTGCAAGTGGTCTATTTTGGTCAGTTGAGTTCCTTGACCAAAACTCATCCAAATTACTTGATTCTTAGCTTATCCAAAAGCTACTTTTGTGTGCTTTCTCTATCTCAAATATCCTCCTCAAATAATATATATTCAGGGAGTTAGCAGTCCGAGAGTGAAGTTCAATTCTTCAACATACTTGTGTGGATAGGTAGTTCATTTTTGTCAGTTGCATTTCCTAATCAAAACTTGTCCAAATTAAGTCATTTATAGGTTGCTAGAAAGCTCTCTTTTTCTAGTTTTTTCGACTAAAGGCACAAGTCCATTTGACTTTTGTATTGAGAGCAGCAAGCTATCTAATGTGCAGGTATTTGTCCAAGTGTGAGACATACAAGGGTTCAGTACACGTTTTCATTGTGCATAGGAGAACTCATTCTCCACAATGTGCAATGTGGTCATCTTGAACACTGGAGAGAAGATATCCTCGAAATCAACACCATGTTGTTGCTTAAAACCCTTTGCAACAATTCATGCTTTATACTTTGGAGAAGCACTATCTGATGTGAATTTCAACTTATATACCCATTTACATGGTAAAGCTTTCCTGCCCTTTGGCAAAGGTACTAAATCCCAAGTACCATTCCTATGAATAGAATCCAACTCACTCTTCATGGCACGCTCCCACTTGACATGATCATTTGTCTACATAGTCTCTTTGTAGCAAGAAGGTTCACTGGCATCTGTTAGCATAAAAAAATCTAAGCCTGGAACATATCTATCAGGTAGATGTGAGACACGTGCAGAGTGTCTCAATGGTTGCTCAACAGGAACATGTGCAGACTGATCTGAATGGACATTCCCTTTAACATCCCTATGTGCAACATTTTTATGCATGCTAACTGGAGGACTAGTATCCTCAAACAACACTCTTCTCAGTTCAACCTCCTTAATGGGTTGTTTATGCATCTTAGACTAATTGAAAATGACATCACTACTTCTGATTACTGACCGTGTTTCAAGATCCCATAAGTGATATCCAAATTATCCTTCTTGATCATATCCAAGAAAAATGCATTTCTTTAACTTATGGTCCAACTTTTGTCTAAGATTCTTGGGTATATGAACATATGCTTCACACCCAAAAACTCGAAGATGATCATAATATGGTTGCTTCCCTATCCATAACTCTTGTGCCACTTTCAGACCTTTGGCAGTAGTAGGTGAAAGGTTAATCACATGAACTATAGTCAATACTGCTTCTGCCCAAAAAGCCTTGTGAGATGTTTGCATGATGCACCATAGAGATTACTCTATCTTGAATAGTTATATTCATCCTCTCAGCTACACCATTTTAGACTGGGTTATAAGGAGTTGTAAACTCTCTACGAATCCCTCTAGACTGACAGAAAATGTTGAATTCATGTGAGGTATACTCACCCCCATTATCTGAACGTAAAGCCTTAAGCTTAGTTCCTTTTTCAGTCTCAACTGAAGCAAGCCATTTTCTAAAAGTAGGGAATACCTCATCCTTTGATTTGATAGGATATACCCAAAATTTTCTAGTATCATCATCTATGAAAGTGACTAAGTAAAGAGAACCACCCAAGGACCTAGTGGGCAAAGGACCACACACATTTGTATGAACAAGATCTAAAGGCTGAATTGAAGAGTCAATGTGTGTTCTATGCACATTTCTAGTTTGCTTTCCATATTGACAATGCTCACAAAATGAAAAATCAGAGAAAGATAACATATGTAAGTAGCCAGAATGAGAAAGATTTTCCATTCCACTAAGAGATATATGGCCCAAATGACCATGACAAATACAAGACATAGGTTGTTCAATAATAGCTAACAAGTGTTCTTTCTGTGATACAAATAAAGGATAAAGTGTGCCAACTTTGCTTCCGCTTGCTTGAAATTAGGGTTTTGTGCTATTTTGGCATTGTTTCCAAAAAATCATTCGCTTGAATGGAATCAAATGAGAGCTTCTTAATTCAAAGTGCAGATGGAACTTCAAAACTATGATAAATTATTACCCTACTTTGGGATGCCATGAGAAGCTACACAAAAAAGTGTAAGAACTAAGCTAGAAATTATCTATATGACTCTCTAAGTATTCCCTATACTTAGATTAATCATATTAATAGGTCTTGATGACTCTTGAAGTATCTGCTAGACTTAGAGTCATCATAAATCTTTATAATTTTGTAAGTATTCATGTATTCTTGGAACTACATGCATGTGTATGTGTGTGAAAAAATGTGCATGTATGTATAAATAGGCATGTATGTGTATATGTGTGTAAATGTGCATGTATGATGTATATGTGTGTGTATGCATGTATTTGTACCTCTAGTCTCACTGTTTTCTCTCTCTCTCTCTCTCATATACATACATACATGCATAAACACACATACTCATATCCACATATATATACATAAAAGCAGTGCATACCGTGCATTATCGGGATGATGAGCCATAAGTGTACGCATCTCTTTTAGACACCACTTAAGCCACCATCCTATCCCAAACTCTATCTCAAGTGAACTAAGTACGTATTTTTTATCCCTCTCATCATGCTCACTACAAAAATAAAAAAAATAATGTAAATAAAACATAAGATATTTATTTCAATTTATACGTAAAATTTTTACTTACTTCCAAGGTAAGTGGACAAAGCGCAGGTAAGAGTCACGTAGTGCCCGCATTCTTCTCTTGAACTCCAATCCATTCCCTATGTACACAATGTTCCCCTCTGGCTCTATATTGCACTCTAGTCCTAAGGTGCCTATGCATGTCCTCATAGGTATGAGTGTGTATGTGTTTATGTGTGTGTATGTGTCTATGTGTGTGTATGTGTCTATGTGTGTGTATGTGTGTATGTGTGTATGTGTGTATGTGTATGCATGTATGTATGCATATGTATGTGTATGCATGTGTATGTGTGTGTATGCATCATTATGTGTGTATGTGTCTATGTGTGTATGTGTGTGTGTATATGTGTGTGTGTATGTGTGTGTGTCTATGTGTATGTGTCGCTATGCATCTATGAGTGTGTATGTGTTTATGTGTGTGTATGTGTCTATGTGTGTGTATGTGACTATGTGTGTGTGTATGCATGTATGTATGCATAGGTGTGTGTATGTGTGTGTATGTGTGTGTATGCATTATGTATGCATATGTGCGTGTATGAATTATGTATGTGTATGTATGCATGTAAGTATGTATGTATGCATATGCATATGCATTATGTATGTATATGTATGCATGTATGTGTATGTGTGTGTATGTCTCTCTATGTGTGTGTGTATGCATATATGTGTGTGTATGTGTGTATGTGTGTGTGTATATGTGTGTGTATGTGTGTGAATGCATCATTATGTGTGTATGTGTGTATGTGTGTGTGTATATGTGTGTGTATGTGTGTGCGCGTCTATGTGTATGTGTGTGTGTCTATGAGTGTGTATGTGTTTATGTGTGTGTATGTGTCTATGTGTGTGTATGTGTGTATGTGTGTATGTGTATGCATGTATGTATGCATATGTGTGTGTATGTGTGTATGCATTATGTATGCATGTGTGTGTATGCATTATGTATGTGTATGTATGCATGTGCATTATGTATGCATATGTGTGTGTATGCATGTAAGTATGTATGTATGTACGCATATGCATATGCATTATGTATGCATGTATGTGTATGTGTGTGCATGTCTCTCTACATGTGTGTATGCATATATGTGTGTATGTGTGTATGTGTGTATGTGTGTATGTGTGTATGTGTGTATGTGTGTGTGTATGTGTGTGTGTATGTGTGTGTGTATGTGTGTGTATGTGTGTAAGTGTGTATGTGTGTATGTGTGTGTATATGTATGTGTATATGTGTGTGCATGTGTATGCATTATGTGTGCATGTGTGTATTCAACATTATGTGTGTATGTGCGTATATGTGTGTATATGTGTGTGTATTTGTGTGTATGTGTGTGTGTGTCTATGTGTATGTCTCTGTGTGTGTCTATGTGTGTATATATGTGTGTGTATGCATATGTATGTGTGTGTGCATAGCTTGCTTCAACGAGATGCGTCTCTCTCTCTCTCTCTCTCTCTCTCTCTCTCTCTCTCTCTCTCTCTCTCTCTCTCTCTCTCTCTCTCTCTCTCTCTCTCTCTCTCTCTCTCTCTATCTCTCTCTCTCTCTCTCTCTCTCTCTCTCGGTCTCTTCTTGCTCTCGCGTCCAAATCCCGACACAAATGTGCCGAGAGAAATCGAATTTTTTTTTACATTCGAGAGTGTCGCATATGCGACGCTATCCAGTTTGCCAACATTGCAAATAACGTTGCTAGTTAGCAATGCTATTTGCGACGCACTCATTTAGCGTTGCATAAGTGACGCAGGCATCGCTTATGCGATGAATGCCCGTAAAAGAAAAACCCAAAAATAGCACCGTCGCTCATGCAATGCTAGCGTCACATAAGCGACGGTGCTCGTTTTTTTTCAATCCGGGGGCGTCGCTACGCCCCCCTATTGCTTGTAGTGAATACACAAAAGGATGTTTGGATTTATTGTGAAAAGAGTGCTTCTCAAGTAAATTTTCTCTTTTGAAGAGTGGTTTAGAATCAAAGAAATTGAGTACTCAATAGTTATATATAAAGGCATAAGGTTGGGAGGAGAATCATCTCCCTAATGCTTGGTGGTCATAATAGTCAAGTTCTTTAAAATATACAATTCTTGATTCATTAATACAAACAACTTAAGATCTACCACAAGTCCAGTGGAGCTTGGTTGGGTATTTATGTTCAATGTTTTTTGAGAAATAATCATTTTTTTACATCAAAGTACAATCATTGGCCATGGTTGAAAGAAATGATATATTTTGTACGTTGGCTATTCAGTTGGATGGTTCTAACTACACATTGGTGGTTTTACATGATGTGGAATGTATTGGTAGCAAAAATCTTGTGGAATACTATGTAGGATGTTGGAAAACATCCTCCTACACCTACAAATACTATGGCAATAGGTGATGCATGTGGTGTCAAAGGTGATGATCTTCATGTTCATGGTTGTACTATAGTCTATATTTCACCTATTCTAGAGAAACTCTATTGCAAAAGAAGAGATGCAAAACCATGTGCATTGAAGCTTTATCTATCAAACATACCATTATCCCTCACATTCACTCATGCAGAACAACCAAGGATGCTTGGGATACTCTTGCCACACTAGAGCATGCAAAAAATGAAGTTGATTTTTCTTACCTTAAAAAATAATTGGAGAGTGAGCCTATGAATGGGAGGTCCAATGAATAATAATCTAACAAAGTTTAAGGATTTGAACAAGCAATTCGTTGTTGCACATGGAATCTTGCCATATAATTAACTTATGTAGACTTTTCTTTATGCTCGTCTAGATTCTTATCAAACTTTTGCATCTATGCTTTGTTTGATGATAAAAGGCAATCCAAATGCCTTAAAGTTTGAGTAGTTAGTCTCTATTTTTGTCTAAGAAGATCAATCTAGAAAAAATATGGCAAATTATGCTTGTTTTAGATCAAGCTTCTTCTCTAGGCAAAAGGGCAAAGGTAAATCTATAAGGTAAATGATCATATCATTAAGAGTTTTTCCAAACTGTTTACAAAATATGCAAAGAAGAAAGATATTAGATTGATTGTTGCAGAGGTTTTTGGAGTTCGAGGTCTTTGGAAGCACATCAACAACATGAGCAAAAACAAGAAACTAGGAAACAACACAACACCAAATGAATTACCATGTGAATATACTACCAATGCACTCTCACCAATTTTTTGAGCTTTCCTTGATGTATATGATCCGAGGAATAATATGCAAAAAAAAACTTTTTGAGCAAAAATTAGGGTTAGGGTTTTCTTGCATTTCTAGGCCTTTGATGACAAAAAGTTATATACCAAATGAAAGGTCTCCTCAAGTACTATGTTATGAGCTAATAATAATTTTTGACCTTCTGTTATCAAAATTTGGCTAAGTACCAAAAATTAGGCTTGCATGAAATTAGGGTTTTGTGCTATTTTGGCATTGTTTCCAAAAAATCATTCGCTTGAATGGAATCAAATGAGAGCTTCTCAATTCAAAGTGTAGATGGAACTTCAAAACTATGATAAATTATTACCCTACTTTGGGATGCCATGAGAAGCTACACAAAAAAGTGTAAGAACTAAGTTAGAAATTATCTATATGACTCTCCAAGTATTCCCTATACTTAGATTAATCATATTAATAGGTCTTGATGACTCTTGAAGTACCTGCTGGACTTAGACTCATCATAAATCTTTATAATTTTGTAAGTATTCATGTATTCTTGCCCATCAAGCTGGCGAGAAAACATAATACTTGGCTTTCTTTTGATTCCTATGTTTTCTAAGCAACATATCTAGCATACTTAATGTAACTCTCCATTAAGTATTTGATACATGAGTATCACCGTGGGAAGGAATCTACTAGTTACTTGAAATGTAAGGTCATAGCTAGCATGAATTTGCAACTAAGGCAGCAACCCAAGGCTTATGACTACACTGGCGACCAAGGCCTAGACCTTGGCATACCTTGTCATCTGAGTCACCAAAGTCATCATTGGTTCCATTGGCTATACGAGAGGGAGGACCTCAATGATCAAGGAAGACAAAGGTTCTTGATGCTTCTTTGGAGGTCACACATCCAAGTTTGTTCCCCCCAGAGCTTGCTTAACTGAAAATCTCTCGCCACTTAGCCACACTCTTTTCACATTCTTGAGAAAGGGAAATATTAAGGTTCACATAAACTTGAACATGTTTTGGGCTCTCAAAGATTCATTCTTTGCTTTCGAAGCTTGTTTTGAAGCATTTTTGGGGTGACTTTTGGAGTCATTTTGGAGTACTTTCGTGCATAATTCTCATTACAATGGTTCAAAAACATCATGAAAATTGCACATTTGTACTTCTTTGACAAATAATATTAATCTTTGAGGCTATATTTTCAACCACACTAGTAAATCTATAGGTTTCTTAAAACGTTTTCAGTTGTCGTGGGAGCAACCACCACAAATTTATGTAGGTTTTTTGAACCTATAGAACAAAGTTGAAAAACACTTGGGGGTGTTTTTGGCTAGTGTTTGGGTTGTGCCTTTCAATGCCAGTTTACTACAGATAATGAGCATGTACACACTAGGTATGCATGCTACATAATATATGAGTAACTATGTAAGATCATGAATCAAGCAACCCCCATCAAGTGACAATAGTGTCAAAAGCTATCTTGTGGTAGAGCTTTAGTCAAAGCATCTACAACATTACATCGTGTATGAACTTTCTAAAGAATAATGTGCATATGAATTACACATATGTGGGTAAAGTTGTACTCAGTGACTTTCCACCCTGCATATTGAACTTATGAAGTAATTTGGATATGTACTCACTTTGGGACAAGTATATGCATCCTTTACTTCTATCATGAGTCATGCACGTGCCAAGAATATGTTTGGCATCCCCCAAATCCTTCATATTGATGATATATTTAGGTAGTCATATGTATAAGCACTCTAGGACTATCGAGGCACGTTTTTCACTCTTTAGGAGGTTTTTCCCCCGGCTTGTATATACGCCTATTGCCCTAATGGGCTACTTATCTTTGTACATTCTAGTGGTAATACATTCAGTACTGTGTGTTGTGCTCCAAAATTCTTCTTCTTCATTATGTTGTTCGCGTGCTTTCGCAAACGTCTAACTCCAACAATTGGTATCAGAGCAGGTCACCGCTTCATCTAGGGTGTCATCGACACCTCTCCAGTTGTAGTCTTAGAATCGCACAAAATTTGGCGAGCATACTCATGCTATTCTAGAGATCAAAACATCTTCGTTTTGTGGTGCCAAAATTGTGATCTGAGCTCATTTTGGCCTCTGAATGCACTATCGTAGCACTTGTGTAGGCTATTTTGTCTTTTTGTGCCAAAGATATAAATAGGTTTCGGTTCACCAATATAAGCATCTCAAAGCTTGTGACAGGTCTAGTCAGAACTTATTTGAGTAGTTATGTTCAACGTTTTCAGATACAATCATTTTTCTGCATCAAGGTATTTTAGTCAATGGCCATGGCAGAAAGCACTGATGTATTCAGTATGTTGGTTGTTGAGGATAAGTTCGATGGTACAAACTATCCATTGTGGGCTTATATGATGCCTCATGTACTGGTTGCAAAAGGGCTATGGAATATTGTGTAGGGTGTTCAAAGATATCTTGTTACACCTGCGAATATAGGTACTGCAAATATAGGTACTGAAGTTGATGCATATGGCATCGAAGATGGTGATATTTTATAGATTCTTGTTCGTGCTACGGTTTTTTCTGCACCTACTATGTAGCAAATTTGTTGGGATGTCAGAGATGCTTAGGCACATGCATTGATAGCTTTGTCTGTCAAACATGCCATTATTCCTCACATTTGCAAAATAGCTAAGGATGCTTGACATACACTTACCACATTGTATCAGGCTAGGAATGAGGCTTCGTGTTGCTTACCTCTAAAAACAGTTGGAGAGTGAGCATATGAATGAAGGTGATTCTAAAATCAACACCATATTGTTGCTTAAAACCCTTTGCAACAAGTCATGATTTATACTTTGGAGAAGCACTATCTAATGAGAAATTCGGCTTATATACCCATTTAAATGGTAAATCTTTCCTGCCCTTTGGCAAAGGTACTAAATCCCAAGTATCTTTTTTGTGAATAGAATCCAACTAACTCTTCATGGCATGCTCCCACTTGACATGATCCTTTGTCTACATAGCCTCTTTGTAGCAAGAAGGCTCACCTGCATCTGTTATCATAACAGAATCCAAACCTTAAAAATATATATGAGGAGGATGTGAGACACATTCAGAGCATCTCAATGGTTGTTGAACAAGAATATTTGTAGACTAATCTGGTTGAACATTCTTTTGAATATCCCTATGTGTAGCAATTTTATGCATGCTAACTAGATGTTTACTATCCTTAAACACCACTCTTCTCACTTCAACCTCTTTAATCAATTGTTTATGCATCTTAGACTCATTGAAAATGACATCAATGATTTTGATCACTAACCATGTTTTAGAATCTCATAAGTGATATCAAAATTGGCCTTCTCTCCCATATCCAAGAAGAATGCATTTCTTTGAATTATGATCCAACTTTTGGCTAAGATTCTTGGGTAAATGAACATATGTTTCACACCCAAAAACTCGAAGATGACCATAATATGGTGGCTTCCCTGTCCATAACTCTTGTGCCACTTTTAGACCTTTGGTAGTACTAGGTGAAAGGTTAATCTCATAAATTGCAGTCAACACCACTTCTGCCCAAAAGCCTTGTGAAAGGTTTGCATGATGCAACATAGAAACTACTCTATCTTGAATAGTTCTATTCATCCTTTCAGCCACACCATTTTTTACTAGGGTAAAAGAAGTTCTAAACTCTCTAGGAATTCATCATGATTGACAAAAAAGCTTGAGTTCATGTGACATATGATTATCTAAAAATAAAGCCTTAAGCTTAGTTCCTTTATCAATCTCAACTGAAGCAAGATATTTTCTAAAAATAGGGAATACCACATCCTTTGTCTTGATTGGATATATCCAAACTTTTCTAGTAGCATCATCTATGAAAGTGACAAAGTAAAGAGAACCTCCTAATGACATTGTGGGCATAGGACCATACACATCTGTATGAATGAGATCTAAAGGCTGAATTGAATATTCAATGTGCATTTTATGCATAATACTAGTTCGCTTTCCATATTGACAATGCTCAAAAAATGAAAAAATAGAATAAGATAACACATGTAAGTAGCCAGAATAAGAAAGATTTTCCATTTGACTATGAGATATATGGCCCAAACAACCATGCCAAATATAAGCCACATGTTGTTCAGTAACAACTAACAAGTGTTATTTCTATGATACAAATAAAGGATAAAGTGAGCCAACTTTGCTTCCTTTTGCAATAAACATATTGCCTTTTGATATGCAAAATGATTGATCATAGAAGACCTCTTTGTAACCAGGGCCATCAAGTTGATTAATTGACGTCAAACTACATGATAAGTGAGGTACATTACATACATTATGCATAGTAAATTTTGAACCATCAATGAACTACACAACCACATTTCAAATATTGACATCACAATAGTAAGAGTCACCAAGTCTCATAGTAGCTAGAATGAATGCCTTGCCTCCTCAATTAGATCTTCATAAAGTTTCATGTGAAATGGACTCAAGCAAGCTTGTATGGATTTATACGTTTAGTGGTGTGAAATGGACTTATGTAAGATTGTGTGGCTTCATGGCTAGCTTAGGTGCCTCCTTAACTCGAGGTAAAGAGTTCAATAGTTTTCCTACCACTTTTGGTGCTTTCTCCTATGAAAAAAAGTTGGAAAAAAGAACATGACATAATATTCAAATAAATGGTGATGTACCATTGCTTACAAGTTGGTATAGATGGTTAGCTAAAGTATCTCTAAGCCAAGTGGTCCTGAGTTCAAAACATGCATGCTACAAAATGCAATTACGTGTGGAAACATAATCTTTTGCTACGTAAACAATTCGGGATAAGCAAGTTTTTAGAAGAAAGAAGACAAATGCCTATGAGTGCTTAATGAAAAACTCATATACGTGGGAGAAGATAATGCTCAAGGTCACCATGGATCCTCCAATGCTCTGATACCATTGGAATGAACTAAGATCATAAGGACCACCATGTGCTAGGTAGATGACTCTCTTCCCAACCTTATGCTTGTATGTATAGATATTGAAGATTGAACTTCTTTCATTCTAAACCACTCTTTGAAAGAGCAACTTTACCCGAAGACCACTCTTTTCACATTCAATACACACAATTTTTGTGGATTGATTCCTCACCACCCTTTATCTTGAAAGGTGCAAATTAGAAAGAATGGTTCACAATGCTCTCGTTCATAGATCATTTGGTCGTTCATAGATCATTTGGGCAAAATCTTGCTCTTGTAGGAATTGAATCCAGGATCTCCTCCTTGCCCTCCTTAAGGCTTAATCACTAGGCTAAGTGGATTCACATCCTAAAGAGCATATGGGCCTATGCTTAATTCTACTCTTGAGATCTTTGGTCATACACACAAGTGACCAAATGTTGTTTGAATACAAATCTATCTAAACCATCTTGACACTCATATTATATACTTTAATTTATACCATATATATGCTTGGTGCAAAGGGATGAAATTTTCTACATAGTCACTACAATGATGCATTAAGAGGTGGAAGCAAGTTCAAATCAATTTTTAGACCAATTTTTGTGTCATTCCAAGATAAATTTTGGATGATTCCCTGTAGAAGTGACAACCTGCTCTGAAACCAACTCTTAGAGGCCAAGGGCTAAGGAAGCACAATAACAACACAAGGAAGAAGAAATGATGAGCACAACACCGTGTGTGTTACCAAGGGAATATATGAAGATAAGTAGCTAGTAAGGGTTATAATCATATATAACAAGTGGGGGGAAACCTCTTAAAGAGGGAAAAGGTACCCAAACAGCCCTATCTATGTTAACACACATCACTACCAAAATATACTAGCAAAATCAACATATCTTTAAAAGTTTGAATACAAAATACCCAATCAAGCTCCACTCGCCTTGTACAAAACTTGAAGGTGCTTGTATTGATGTGTGTATATGTGTGTGTGTGTGGGTGTGTGAAAACCACAAAAGTTCATCTCTACTCTCTTAAACAAGTGATCCACTTAGCCTAGTGGTTATGTCTCAAGGTTGTGAAGCAAGAGGTCTTGGGTTGAACCAGCATGGGAAGCATGCAAAGAACATTTTGCCAAAGGAGCTCTAGAGCCTTATAACTCAAGTTAACGTGAGTTAACTTTAGTCTAGTGGGACTTAACTCGAGTGGCGAGTACACCAACCACTAGTGGACTCAAGGGGAAGGTACTAAAGTAGTGTTCAAGATCACTCAAACAACTAGTAAACTCTATCTGGAGATCTTAAAGGAGTGGAGGAGATTTGCAGTCATCTCTCTAGCATGTGCTGGTCCTAATTTATCAGTTTCTCTTGCATTGGTATAAGAGCTCTAGGCAAGCTTTCATGGAGACCTTGCTCTCATCACCTTCTTCGCAAGCTCTCCTAGAAATCTTGGGAGGATCTTCATTACTTAATGAAACTCTTGGAGAATTTTTGAGCTTCTCATTTCTCTCTATTTGCATGTAATCGACAGACATGTGCTTCTAAATTCCATTGGTGAATCCTTCTGGCGATCGTTGCCAAATCCTTCTCACAATTTTGAATTTGGAGATGTATAAAAAAGTTCTTTTATCTCTCATAGCAAGGCATCCATAGGATAGGGGTTTCGAACTCGATACCGCTGAGATCAGGATGGTGTGTGACATCCACCCTACCAAGATTTTCACATACTTAAAGAAAATGAGGCAGCTTATTTCAGTTCTCATGATTGCTGGTAGCAAAAGCATACATTGTAAAGCTTATCGGTTACTCGTTTTTGAAATTCCTTTGTTGCAATGGGTCTCAAACTTGGACTGCAAGCGCAAAAGAGCTCCGTTTAATCTACAATGGCCTCATGATGAATTAGTATATACTAGATAAAGGGTTATACAAATTGTTTATCTACTCAATGGTGCACTTTTGACTTAGGACATAAAAATGAAATGTGTACTTTTGACGGAGGAGATAAAAAAAAAGAAACAAGTGCATTTTTCTCTTCTGTTCTGTACTATACCCGAACGTGAACATGATTTGATGAAGCCTAGTGAGCCGATAAAGGCAAAAACGACAGAGATTTGACGATAGGATTTGATCTTAGCACATCATGGAATTAAAGAACCACCTTGATCTTAGCACATCATGAAAACATCCAACCTTGATCCTATATATGTCTTTCTTATAATTTATAAAAAGTAGGAAAGCAAAAGGTCAAGACCTATAATGTGACAATAATGGATATCGAATCCGAGCCTGAGAATCGAACTCGAGCCCTCTCAAGCACAGAATATTGGTCTCTTCAAGAAGCTTTTCAATTGATGGACATTATTCAAGCATCTATAACTTGTTTGGAGAGGACATGAAGAAGAAAATTCCTTCGAAAAGTATGTGGCTCTTCTCTTGGACAATGGAAGGATGTAGCTTGATCTGGAGATAAGAATTTTCCAAGTTGATGTTTGCTTTCAATACTTGTTTTTGCTCTTGGCTTTCATGTAGAGTGCATTTTGTTATCAGCCTCCTATGTAATTATGCCATATTCACAAAAGAACGTAATAATAAAATATGTGATTCCTATTCTTCAACCCTTTTCACTAGTCCCCATGATCATATGCAACATATACATTTCTCTCTTTTCAGCTCATCTCCTCTCATCTCCGGCCTTATGCACAGATTGGCTATCGCATACAAAATATCCAACAGCTTGGCTGAGAATACGATGAGATGAAATCTCTTCCTTCAACATTATGTCACCATTATTTTGCGTAGACAAACAAGCTCTCTCTCTCTCTCTCTCATCTATGCCTACCAAACCATGCAACCAACCGTTTGAATAGTTAATTCATTACTCCATTCTTAATGCCAGAGATAACTCCTATACAACCATTAGAATGCACATATAGTTAGCAAAGCAAAATTCTTATCCTTTCCTTGCACATATACTGACCAAAGGGACAAAAAACATTTGCGACTTCTGAGTATGTGCCCATCCATCTCCACCAAATCACTATAGATCTGAGCTGGAAGAACTCTTCTTTTCATCACCTCCAATTCTATGGCAAAAGATGCGTCATGATTTCTCAATATTTTATTTCTTTGAACTAACTCTCTATTGAATGGTGAAAATGTTGAGCCAAACGAGGCTATGGCACCTCCATAGACACCTGTACACCAACAAAGATGATGATTACTATTCTTGGAGAGAGATAGATAGTTTTTTGGATAAGCTATCATGTGCCAGAGATTGAGATACATGGACATAATTTTCATTCAAAATCATTTTACATGTGGTCATGTCATAAGTTGACACATCACCAAATCTCCCCCTCAAGCTCAAAATGATCTTGAATACAAAATCAAATAAATACATATGTCCATAGAAGATAAAATCAACATGAAATGAAATCTACATACAAACCAAAGCTTCCTAAATCCCAAAGCTTCTCTGAAGTAGATGACCTTGTCTTTAAAAAGAGCTTTGGTGAAAATATCCTCCACATCTCTAGTGTTGATGAGAATTAGCTCCACTACTCCTTCTATGACTTTCTCATGAACAAAGTGATGATGAAGATCTATGTGGTTTGATCTCGCATAATAGCCTTGAATCTTTGATAGCATAATGCTACTCACATTGTCACAATATATGATCACCTATCTATCAATGTAGACTCCCATGTCTTCAAGAAGGTACTTAATGCATATTTCTTCACAAAGAGCTTGAGTAATGCCTCTATATTCAGCTTTGATACCTGAGAAGGTGATAATTGGTTGTTTCTTGCTAATCCATGAAATGTTTGCACTTCTAAGTGAGAATGAAAATCCACTAGTAGATCTCAAAATGCATCTTGTTGCATCCAAATGCACTTTGCATGGTTTATGCGTAAACTGAGTTACCAAGTGAACTACAAAGCTAAAATTTGGTCCTGCTTTCATTACATAAGTCAAACTTCCAACCATCTTCCTATATAAATTTGCATCATGCAAGTATTTCCTATCATTAATAAGCTTAGCATTAGAATCAAGTGTCATAACAACATGTTTGCAAGCACTCATACTGAATCTCTCAAGAATTTCCAACAGATGGTTGCATTGAATCATCCATCATTCCCTCTTGCATTGAAATTACTTCGATTCCAAAAAGTATTTTAGCTCTCCTAAATTTGACATAAAAAATTTAGATTTCAAATGATTTTTCAAATTAGTAATCCTCTTGCAAAACAATAAAGGATGCTTGGGATACACTTATCACTTTATACTAGGGAAGGAACGAGGCTCGTGTTATTAAACAGTCGGAGAGTGAGCACATGAATGAAGGAGATTTTGTGGATAGTTTCTTGACAAAGAGCAAAGATTTGAAGAAGCTATTGATTTCTATTGATGAAGTCTTGCTAGATAGTTCACTTGTGAAGACTGTTTTGAATGGTCTTCCAGATTCATATTAGAGTTTTGCTTCTACTCTTCGATTGATGATGAAAGGAAATCCAAATGCTTTAACATTTGAGGAGTTAGTCTCTATTCTGTTGTAAGAAGATCCATCTATTCACCATTACTATCAATGATCAGATTTTCAACATAAATCACTAGTAAAATCATTTCACTTCCATTATTCCATACAAATAAGGAATAATGAGCCTTTGATTGCATGACTAGGATTCTAGATACAACAAGTTTATAGTGAATCATTCACACCATGCTCTTGGACCTTGTTTTAATCCATAAAGTGCTTTCTTCAATTTGGACACATGACTAGGATACTTTGGATGTACTACCTTCTAGTTGTTGCATATAGACTTCATAATGCAATTTACCATTCAAGAGTGCATTGTTAATATCCATTTGATATAGTTTCCAATTGTTCATAGCAACCCATGCAATCATGCTTCTCAACATCCTCATTTTTACAACCCAACTAAATGTTTCATCATAATCCAATCCATATATTTGTGCATATCCTTTTGCAACAAGATGCGCTTTATATCTCTCCATTGAAGCATGAGTTTTGTGTGAAGAGGTGATGGAATACTATACAAAGATGAGACTGTGTTCGCAAAATCCTGCTCAACACTAGCCCAGGTAACTTCAGAACACTTAGTACACTCCCTAAGCTTCCACAATATGCATTGAAATCATCTAAGTCCTTTGGAGCATCATTCACAAAACTTTTGTGTCAAAGAAAATGAGTTTGGAGTTCAAGAAACTAGATAAAATTTCTATTTATGGAAGAGAAGCTCTCAAAAATATGTTCAGTTCTCACAACATGGTAGAAATTGTCCAGATATATTTTTAACACTTTCAATTAAAGTGTTAAGCTAACCAAATCAACTTATCGCATGAATTAGACTATACATACATTGAGATATAAGTCTAAGATGTTTGGTGGGTCACCACGACTTTTCAAGAAGGTGAAGAGGTGTAGACACATTCACATATAATCATCCATAACTTGAGATTTACACATCCAATGTTGATGAGACTTTTGAAAGCATGCTCCCAAAAGTCCTGAATACAAGATCCAATTGATGGATTGGAAATTGAGTATCTACACACAGAAATGACTATGCAAACATGATAGAGTTGCACAACGTATTATAAGATTAGATAGATGATGATAAGTCAATAGAAATGAATCATCATTTGTATTGATATTGCAACTATGATAAAAAGGGGTTTGTGGAGGGTTTCTCTCACTTTGAGATAGTATAATGTATATTGAAAATATCAATCATTCTATGTTGTTCTATTACGCCCAAATAGAAGTGTAGTATACACATTTTCATTTTTTATCGAGGTTAAGTCTCCTACCTAAAAGGTAGTCCTAATATATACGAACAATTTGAATTTGAATTCAAAAGCAAAGGTGGCATTTGGCTCCCTTCAATCATGAGATTCTCTCCATATCTTGATTTTACCATTGACTAAGATAAACTCAAAGCTTTGGCTTTTGAGCTCTTTAGACCATACGTTTAAGCCAAACAAGAGAGAAATCCTCTGAGCATTGAACAAGCTCTTAGGCTTGCTCTTTTCACCAATACATCCCCCTCAAGCCTAAGATGCTTGAGTCTTCAGTTCTTCAACACTTCTTGTAATCCAATCATAGCTTTGAACCTCTTCAACTTAACTCCATCCAATGCCCTGGTCACCATATCTACAGAGAATTTTGAGCTAATCAATCCATACCTATAATCTCATCACTCTCTTTCATTTCAATCACATGTTAACTCCCAAAAAAATACCTATCAAAAAATGTAAATGAAAGGTTTTCAATGTATCCTTTCGTATAGTGTAGTCTTCCATTGGTCATCTTTACACTTCTTAATATCTGCATGTTTGTTGATATATTTAGGTAGTGATGTGTGTGAACACTCTAGGACTACCAAGGCACTTTTTTCCCTCTTTAGGAGTTTTTTTTCCCCCAGCTTGTATATACGCCTATTTGCCCTAATGGGCTACTTATCTTTGTACATTCTCTAGTAATACATTCAGTATCGTGTGTTGTGCTCCAAGATTCTTCTTCTTCCTTGTGCTATTCGTGTGCTTCCGCAAACGTCTAACTCCAACAATTGGTATCAGAGCAGGTCATTGCTTCATCTAGGGCACCGTCGACACTCGTTCGGTTGCAGTCTCAGAATCACACGAATTTTGGTGAGCATACTCAACGTGTTTTTGAGATCAAAGCAGCTTCGCTATGTCGTGCCGAAATCGCGATCTAAGCTCGTTTCAGCCTCTGAATGCACTATTATAGCGCTTGTGCAAGCTATTTTTTCTTTTTGTGCCAAAGATATATACCAATTTCTGTTCGCCAATATAAGCGTCTCGAAGTCTGATACAGTTCTAGTAGAATTTGTCTTGGCAGTTCTGTTCAACTTTTTGAGATACAATCAATTTTCTGCATCAAGGTATTTTAGTCACCAGCCATGGCTGAAAGCAGTGATGTATTCCGTATGTTGGATGTTGAGGATAAGTTGGATGGTATCAACTACCCGTTATGGGCTTATATGATGCGACATGTGTTGGTTGCAAAAGGACTGTGGAACATTGTGCAGGGTGTCGAAAAACGTCCTATCACACCTGCAACTGTTACAAGTGCAAGTACTCAAGCTGATCTAGAAGGTGTCGAAGATGATGGTATTCTACATGTTCCTGTTTGTGCTATGGTTTCTGCTGCACCTACTACAGAGCAGATTCACTTGGATGGCAGAGATGCCCAGGCACATGCATTGATAGCTTTGTCTGTCAAACATGCCATTATTCCTCACATTCGCTCTTGTAGAATAGCTAAGGATGCTCGGGATACACTTACTACATTGTACCAAGCTAGGAATGAGGCTCATGTTGCTTACCTCCGAAAACAAGGGGGGATCACTACCGCCAGATTTGCATGCTTTTTCTGACTCTGATTGGGCTGGTAGCTATGACACTCGTGTGTCCACTAGTGGCTTTTGCTTCATGCTTGGTAGCTCATGTATATCTTGGTTGAGCAAGAAGTAGCCTACTGTGGCCACTTCTAGTTGTGAGACTGAGTATAGGGCAGCTTTCAGAGCTATTGCTGAGTGTGTGTGGCTCAGATGCCTTATGGCTGATTTTGGTGTTGGTCAGTCTTCTGCCACCACCATCTTCACTAACAGTCAGAGCGCATTGGCAGTTGCGAGGAACCATGTGTTCCATGCTCGCACTAAGCACATTGAGGTGCATTATCATTATGTCAGGAAAAGGTTCTGGGGAGATCAGCTTGGCATATGTGCCCATGCAAGAGAACATTGCATACCTTTTCACAAAGGCTCTGCCCAGGGAGAAGTTTGAAGCTTTCTGCAAAGCTTTGGGCTTACTTCCTTTTGTGGAGTGATTTCCACATAGCTTGGCACTTCCTTACACATGAGTGCCAACTACTTGTTCACTGCATCACTCCCAGGGGGGATTTGTTGATATATTTAGGTAGTGATGTGTGTGAACACTCTAGGACTGCCAGGGCACTTTTTTCCCTCTTTAGGAGGTTTTTTCCCCCGGCTTGTATATACACCTATTTGCCCTAATGGGCTACTTATCTTTGTACATTCTCTAGTAATACATTCAGTATCGTGTGTTGTGCTCCAATCTTCTTCTTCTTCCTTGTGTTGTTCGCGTGCTTTCGCAGATGTCTAACTCCAACAATGTTTAAGGTTATCTATATGTCCTATACCAATTTGAAATATAGGAAGCAATGTGTATTACCCAAATCAATTAGAAATTTGACTTTATGCACAAAAATCAAGCCAAACATAACTATAGAAGCCCTTGGGCAAGAACTAGTCACCATGCAACATAGAGTAGAGTTAGGACACTTACCTCCATCATCTGATTTGTCAATTGTTCCATGTTCCTCAATGATGTTTATCGTCTTCACTTGTGTAGGGTAAAAAATTACTTTGTTCGAGCATTGATATTTCTAATGTACTTTCTCACCATGATGAAAACACAAACTGAGTCTTTCTTCCTAGTCAATAAAATCAAGGTCCTATTGCCAATGGATGGGTTGACGCCTCTATTGAGTCTCCACCTGATCAACATTTGTATCTTGATTATTAGAAGATGAAGTTCTATTTGAGTTGTTCATGTTTATTGTAGCAGGTATGTGTGGCTTATGTCCCATCACAATGAATCTAGTTTTATTCACCTTCCGCATATTGAACTTCCAACCTAGGTGGAGGATCCCAACCTTTGTCTTGGACTCCTCACTAAATTTTCAAAGCTCAAAGAAGTCATATAATTTTTTTATCCAAACCTCCAGATCCTCACCATTCTTCTTCTCACGATCAAAATCATTCAATTTGGCCTTCTGGAAGGCTTGGTTGAGGGAAAAATCATCATAATCCATATCTTCATGATCGAAGTTTTGTTTTATGCTAGACATGCTAGATGTTCATGCTCCTTTATAAAGTTCGTCGTTCACCTCCACAAACAAATTTATGGAGCCTTCCGGTTGCTTTCTGCCTCATTCTTTTCATAGTTCTCCAAAAAGCTTTTGAATAAGCTCCTCTTGATCATGAATCTTCTGTGTCAAACTTCTCATAATTGTCCCAGATCAATTGTGCTTAGATACTAGTTGTAGCACTTCCCCAATCATAATATTTGCATCACTCAAAAATAGTAGAAGAAAGAAAAAGAGAACTTACACAAGATAAGAGAAAACTGACATTGAAGAGTAGACAAGATGTGATGGAGAGATAGAGAAGATCTAGTATTATGGATTTGAGTCATTAACAATATCTCTTGCAAAATATCTTCCAAACAAAGCCTTGACCTCATGAGCACCCCTAGGTATCACAATGTCATTCACACTCACACCCTAAATCTCACTCTCACTCACAATCTCACTCTCAATCTCAATCACCAAGTATTTCTTTTATTTTTGGCCTCTTTCTACACAACGCAACAAATCTATCTCAAAATAGAATTGATCATCCCTCAAGGAAGTGTCTGATCCATCAAATTTAGCAAAAGTTGGGTCTCCCCCTGTTGCATGCCAAACTTTTGCAAAAGCACGCATTTGTAATGGTCAATTGCTTTCTTTAGTGTCACTTGTCAAAAGTAGAAGAAATGCAATGAAAATACATATTTGAAGACTTTCACAAGTGTGCGTGAGAACACAAATGCATCAAAATTACAGATCCGAATATTAATAGAGAAGCCTGCTTGTTTTAAGTATTGGAAAAATCAACACTTTTTTGGGCCCTAAAACTCAAAAATAGTGCAAAATTATAAGATGCTTGTGAGAGGAAAGAAATTCTAGCTCTTTGATCTATACAATACTATTAGAGATGGCCTAAATCCAAACCCACCTCCAGATATCAGTTTTTATCTGTGTAGTTCTAGACATTCTAGAGAGAGAATAAAATCAACACATTATCTTATACTGAACTAACTCTAGAGCCCCAAATGAGGTACTTAAAAGATGATTCACATAATTTTCATAGAAACACTTATGTTCTCTTATGCATGCTCTGCCTTTGTCTCATACAACATTATTCTTGATTCTTTCATCTTCGTGTTCAATTTTCAACTAGAAATCATGATGTACATGAGGTTTAGAGAGAAAATATAAAACTTTTCTTCCCTAGATTTTTTTTATATACATAAAATGACCTAAGTATTCATTCTAAACATTATCCACACAATGTATAACAGAAAGTTGAAATTTAGTTATTTCACTATTGAAAGGCTTATTACACTACAATTTTTGCTTCAAATGCATTTTCCTAGCCTTTGTTGATGTACCATAGATTTTCTGAATAATATCCTAGGCTTCGTTCGGTGTACTATCTTTCATGATGTGTGACATAAGAATCTCATAAATGCATAAGTATTTCCTATGGAGAACCTTTTTGGGATTTCTCTATCCACATCTTGTAATCTATTTGTTGGTTGACATTTGGGTTTTCTCGAAACTTAGGACATTTATACTCTCCATTTACTAATCCCTCAAAGTCCTCTAGCCATTAGTAATTACGTTCCCCATCCTATAAGATCATACGTGGTAACTATCCTTATTAAGCTTATCCCCATTATTTGATCAATATCATGAGCCATTCTTATGACTTGAGCACTTCTCTATATTATGAAAATTTTATGGGGGAATCTAGAAACAATTCAATAGAGTTTTGAAATTTTTTTGTGATATAAGCACCAATAAAATTATAGTTTGCAAGTAATCTCAATGTCCTCTTCTTCTTCTTCTTCTTCTTCTTCTTCTTCTTCTTCTTCTTCTTCTATCCACTCCCTCCATCTCCTACACATGAGTATGCTCACTTATGACATCTCCAAGAAGAATTCGACAAAATCTCTTTTTTCCAATGTGAATGTGTGTGTGAAGTAAACTATCATAAGACCTCACTAAAACCCATACATTGTATGAAAAGCATCAAGAAAAACACATAACATATGTAAAATCTCACTGATGGGAATCCACAATTTCATACATTCATCCCATATTTACTACACAATGCCTTTGGATTGTCTTCCTCTTCGGATCTTCCACCTATATCACCAAGGTATCTCCAAGATAAGCATACCTCAGTTAAAAGCCTCTCCATTTTGTTTAAGTCAAGTTTTCAGTAGGAAAAATATATCCTCACAAGTACGTGAGTTGTCCAAATTAAGGGCCCATGATTCCATACATACATCTCACCACATGTGAGTAGTGTTCATTGAAGGACCCGCAAGTGTATACATAATGTCACCTGCCACATGCACTTAAAAAAAGATAAAAAAAAAACAAATGTGTACCTAACATTATAGAAAACCTCTTAATAATTTTCTCAATACTTTTCTTACTTTATAAGCCTGGATTTTCTTTTCGTGTGTTGGAGGTTGGAGCTCATTGATGATATTCTTCTTGCTCGAGTTGCCAAACAAGTATGAAGCTATAGAAGAGGGAATTGATGTTGTACTAATGCATCATCCTAAGCGAGCTCACTTGCATATGAGGGCAACGTGCCCCCTTCCCACGACTATTGTGTGTGGTTTGTGGATCATGTAAATTTTGCCATAGTATGCACAGATGTAAATTTTGCTTTTTTTCCATGGAATTGAGATGAATATGATCATTAACTTTGCCTATTTATGTATTCAGACAAAGCAGCAAGCACATAAAAGAACTTTTTCAATGTTCCAACTCATATGTGAATAGGTGGCTGGCGGCACTCTCATTTTTTATCATTCCTGCATGGAGATTCAAGTTTTTTCATCTATGTTCTATTTCATTCTCAGAAGCTCAAGCCATGATCGAAGTTGTGAGCAGAGGTGGGA
Source organism: Ceratopteris richardii (assembly GCA_020310875.1). NCBI lineage: Eukaryota > Viridiplantae > Streptophyta > Polypodiopsida > Polypodiales > Pteridaceae > Ceratopteris > Ceratopteris richardii. The sequence goes on from CM035407.1 coordinate 164,782,576, forward strand.
GAGAACAGTCTACCTGGGAAACATAGGTTTTTTCTATTCTTCACAGTCACGCACAGCTGTGTGTTGTATCTTTCTTGCCTCCGTGCTTTCAATACCTCTCGTGAGGAGTCACATGTCTACTTGTCTCAATGGGGAAGATATTTTGTTTTTAAAATGGAGGTTCAGCCGAAGCCTACTCCCTGGGACTTTAACTTTGAAATTGCAACTGTACAAGTGAATGGGCATAGCACCCATGAGACCTTCTGTATCCCACAAAGTAGGGGTTAAACTATCCGAAGGTGACACAAGATCCCACAAAGCAGGGGTTAAATTGCCCGAAGGTGACACAAGAGGGAACTGGTCTCAACAAGAATATCATGGTTTTACACTAACCTTAGACCCACAATATCCTCCCGATAATGAGGATTGAACCCTCACCCCTACCTCAAGAGGTAAAACGCCCAACCAACCCATCTAACGTGCACGGACCATCAATGGAGAAGATATTTTCTAGCAAATTCCATCTATATATAACTGCGTATAGTGCCTCATTTGCATGATGATATAGTGGACATGATACATTAGAGACATAGATACATAGTCATTGCTCTAATAAAAGAAATGAGCACCATAATTTCAGAGCCCCGTAGGGGCACATATCAAGGAAAAAGCACGTAGGTGGAAAGGAGGAACCAGGGCCAAGAAAGTATCCATGAAGTGCAAGAAGATAATTGGCAGGTACTAATCCTTCCACTGATAGCGTGCAATGAAAAGAAAGTAAACAGGCTTAAAGCAATACAACAGGGTCAGATGTGTGCAACCAGGACAAATCAGAAGACCAAAAGTTAGAAAGAGGTAGAGGCTGAAAAGTTGAAGAGAGTAACTAAGAACAACACATTCTTAGCCACTGGTGGCATGCGTGGAAACCCAACTCAATACAACCCAGATATGTGATATACGGAATACCAAGGGGCAAACAAAAGCAAAGGACATACCTCGGATAAGATAACCAATTGTCTGACAGTCCTTGTTGCCGCTTCGACCGCTGGGTGCGTGTATTCAGACCTCTTAAACAAGCTGAAGACAAGAAGTAAAGCCTGTCAAGGGACGACAGAGACAAAGAGGGGGAGAGTGTTGCAGAGCGAAGAGAGCACAAGGCAGAGAAAAAGATGGGCCCCAAAATTTTTTCGATTTGGACACCATATTTTTGTATCATAATCATTTTGTAATATAATTTCTGATGTAAAAGCACTAGAGGAGTCCTCTAGATGCATCCCCACAGAAGATTAGTAGCTTACCCATGTAAATTAGTAGGAAATTAACCTTTTAGTGAATAAAGTGCCGGTCACTTGTGTGAAAGGACCATTTTTAGGGCACATGTATATAAGTCAATTTGTGACTCTTTGTAAAGACTTTTGGCCATTGTGAGAATCAAGAGCACAGAATTTCGAATTTGTGTCTTCTCCTCTCTGTATCATCTTCTTTGTGAGCTTGTATGCATGTGTGTTGCTTGAAAAGAGTGTTAGGAAGTGTTTTCTATCCATGAAAGTGCTTGTTTGCTGTGGTTAAGGTGTGTGTGAAGTGTAGGAAGTGCTGAAGTGTAGGAAGGTTATTCCCGTGACTCAGTATTTTGCTCATAACATGAAGTAGAAGCGTCAAAATTGAGTGAAAATACAATCATTGGATGCGTCTTTTTGAGAGCTTCGAAACACATATGCTATTTACTATATTTGGAGTTCGGAGCTGAGAGAAAAGCTCAATTTACTGTTGGCTGTTGCACCAAGTATCGCGACACCATAACTGACAGATGAAGCTTGTTTGGATTAGTCTTTGCATTGTTTGCACTCTTTGAGTAACTTATTTGCATTGATTGTCATTTGAATGCATGTCTTCATACACTCGGCTAGGTTTTGATACTCATCGGATTGATAATTAAAGCGTGAATCCCCACTATATGCACTTGAGGGGGATTGAGGTATAGTCTCTTTCTCCACAAGTCCCTAAGTTGGTTCTTAGGTACACAGCGACCCTTCTCGGAAACGCATCGACCCAAATTAACATTAATGGCAAACTTTCAAAGGTGATCAACCTTAGAAGATCTATCAGACAAGGGTGCCCATTGGCTCCCCTTCTCTTTGCCATTGCCACGGAAGGGCTTAGCAGGATGGTGGAGCATCAAGAGGAAGCTGGGAATATCAAAGGCCTCCGTTTGCCTCATGACCACAGCCAGATCACCATGAGACTTTTTGCCGATGATATGAACGCGTTTGTTCACAATTATAGTACCAGCCTGAAGACGTTCTGGAGGTGTCTGTATACCTTTTGTGATGCCTCTGGATCCACAATCAACCACTCTAAGACCACCTTCAGAGCTATTGTTGGGTCACAACCCGACCTTCTCATTGATCATGGCTGTCAAATCATTCCGCAGGGCCAAATTTTTTAGCTTCTAGGGACTCCCTTAGGGTTTCGTGTCTCTATGGAACAACAGTGGAATTGGGTGCTGGCCAAACTAAAAAACAAGCTTAACTATTGGAGAGGTATGCAAATCAATCTTGCTGGTCGTGCTATGGTTATCAACATGTTTCTCCTATCATCTACCATTTATTTCCTTTCTTTTTGGAGACCGAAAGAGCAAGATCTATCTAAACTGGATAGTATTTGTAGAAACTTCCTTTGGACGGGCGACCACAAGAGGAGGGGGTGCCTAAAATCAAGTGGTCCATCTGCACCAGCCATAGAGATAGTGGGGGCCTTGGTATCCTGGACATTGGGTGCATGGCTAACAAACTAGCGGCCAAATGGATGATTAAGGCTTGGTGCAATGGGGAGGCCTTGTGGGCCAAGTTGATCTTCAGAAACAAGAATGAGCTAGGTCTCATGGGTTCCCAAATTGGAAGAATCTTGACATCTTGACCTTGCTGTCTTCCTCGATCCCCATCTTCCCGAAAGGCTCAAATCTTGTGTGCTCCCTATGGAAGAGTTGCAATAAAGTCAAAAGCTACACAAGAATTAGTGAAGACTGGAAGTGGGCAGCCGATATCAGACAAAACGACTCTATCTGGTTTCCGGTCCATGGCATCCAGAGTGTGGAATCTTGGAACATTCAAAATGCCAAGAAGTTATGGAACAAAGTCTTCAAAAAATGGAAACATCTCTGGAAGCAAGACACCAACCGATGGATCAACTTTGAGGATATTGACCCTTGTGTCAACATTTCGTACGAAGAATGGAACACTTTGCAAAGCAGATGTCTCGCCTGGTGCTCCTCTTCTTTTGTGTGAGAGTGTGTCAGAGCTCTCTTCTTTATCTCCTTTCTCTTAAGAATTCCCACTGAGCAATATGATATCAATCATTAGTGACTACCCAAGTCTCTACATGAAAGGGTCCAATGAAAATAAAGAGCACATGAATGTGATGGGGACCCTAGAGAATCTTTCAACCATGGATGATCCCACCAATGCTATATTTCAAGTTCATGAACAAGAACTTACAATGGAAGAAGCTAGTGTCCCTAACCATAAGTCAACAAAGGTCATAGATTTTGAACCTCCCAAGAATTTCAAGAAGTATCAAATAGAGGAATGCAAAATCATTGCTTCAATGTCCAATTGAGAAAAGAAAAAGGGAGACAGTTATGTAAACAAGGGAAACACGATGAAAGTGGTCACAAATGAAGAGGGCAATGAATAAATATGCTCTTACATTATCAATGACTTGTCAAGCGCTAAGGAAGAAGGTATCCTACACCTCTTTTGAAAACATCTAGATATATTCACTTGGACATACAAGGATCTAAAGGGGGTTAATCCAATCATTTGTGCACACCACGTGAAAATGGCACCATATGCTAGGCCAAGTAATCAGAAGCCATACATCTACAATGATATGTATTCTTGTAGAACCAAAGTAAAGATTTATAAATTACGTGTAGCTAATTTTGTTTATTGGATCAACTATACAAAATGGGTCTCTCCAACAGCGGTTGTACCGAAAAAGAAGCAAGAAAACTACATGTTTGAATAAATCTCAAAAGTAAACATGGCCACTATCCAAGATAGCTATACTTTACCCATAGTATATCTTTTTTAGAGTGGGAAGTTGGCCTATGGCATCTTTGACAATAGTACCCACAACGGCCCATAAAGGCTTGTACCTCTTTCACATTCTTGGGTTGTGGTAACTTTTCAATGGCTCTAATTTTATCTTCATCTGTTGATATAATGTTCTTTGAAACAATCAACCCTAAAAGTTTACCTTGCCACATCATAAATGCCAATTTATCAGGGTTTAGTCACACTTGATACTCTCAACACTTGTCAAATACTTTTCTAAACTCAAATATGTGATCTTTTCTCCTATTGAAATGTGGGTAAATATCATCCACATAGACTTCTAAAATCTTTTGTATGAATTCCTTAAAAACATGGTCCATCAACCTCTGGGAGATGTTCAGTTCATTGCTTAGCCCAAATGGCATCACACAAAAGGCATGTGTGTCGCATGCAATGCCAAAATCCATCTTGTGTTGGTCTTCTAGGACTATAAGTACTTGATTGTAGCTTGAAAATCCATCAAGGAAGCTACAAAATTACTTTCTAATATCCTATTCTTAGAAGTGATCTATGGTGGGAAGCATATAACTATCTTGAATTGTTTTGGCATTAACCTTCTTCAAGTTAATACAAATTCTCTAGATAACTCTAGCTTCTTTGAACCTATGGATCTCTTCCTTTATCTTGGTAGTGTAGATATCATTATACTTATAGGGTATTCGTTTTGTGGGTTTTGCCTCTTTGTTCATGGGGATTTGATGAGAACACATCTATGGATCTACCCCTTTTTGGTCTTTATGCATCTGAGCAAATACCTCTACGTTCTCCAAGTAAAACTATCAACTCTTCTTCTTTATATGGGCTTAAGTCATCAACTACGTATGTGCATCATTTCTCTTGATTCTCAATTTTCACTACAATTTTACTTATTCTTTCCTTGTTATCATAAGCCTCTCTTGTTGAAGCCTCTCTCTTAGGCATCCACACTAAGAGTTTTGTATCATCAATTTCATAGTTCATAAAGTTCTTCGGCACTTCAAATAGCGACTCGTCCTCTTCTAAAATGGTTTTTTTACTTTTTCTCTTCTTCTTCTTTTGAAATCTTATTTTGAGGGTTATGGTTTCTTAAGTTTTGACCATACCTTCTTCTCGATCCTTTTCTTTTAATAAATACAAGAAATCTTCTTCAGACTCAACATAGGTCTCCATCCTAATGGGTCTCTCTTCTTCCACTTTTTTTCCTTCATGTATAATAGGCTTGCACATAATTGGAGATACATCATAACCATCTAGATTAAAATGAGAGGTTGAGTATTTCTCATTTGTAGCTATATCCATGGTTGCAAGTATTCATACCCAACTGTGAGGTTCAAACTCTTCATTTGGAAATATCCTCACTAGTCTTTTAGAGATCTTATAGTCTTTGATTTTTGTGGTTCACTAGCTCCTAGATGTTTCTCTATGCTTCAGCTACTTTACACATCCATAAAAGGGTACTTGGTAGAACAAGATCAAGCTCTCACCATGCATCAAGTAATTTTGTGGATTATTCTCTTATTGCTACATCATGTAATGAAGAGCCACTTTCTTTTGAAGATGCATGTGACGATCCACAATGGATGAGTGCTGTGCAATTAGAAATGGATTCCATACATAGGAATGGTACTTGGGAGTTATGTGAATTGCCAAAAGGAAAGAATGCCATTGGTACAAAGTGGGTTTATAAGATTAAGAGAAAATCTGATGGTAGGATTGATCGCTACAAAACTAGATTGGTTGCCAAAGGATATGCGCAACAATATGGCATTGACTATGAGGAAACTTTTGCACCTACTTCAACATGACTACCATTCGTACCGTGGTTGCATTGGCTGCCCATCGAGGTTGGAAAGTGCACCAATTGGACATAAAAACAGCCTTCTTGAATGGAGATTTGCAAGAAGAGGTCTATGTGAAGCAACCTCCTGGATTTGCTATGAAAGGGAAAGAGCATATGGTTTGTCGCTTGCATAAAGCCTTGTATGGTCTCAAGCAAGCTCCACGTGCATGGTATGACAAAATACATAAGCACTTGATTGCTCTTGGCTTCACATGTAGTCCGATTGAAAGCACACTCTATGTACGCAAAAATGGGGCTGATCTTATAGTGCTTGTTCTTTATGTTGATGACATACTCTTGACTGGGTCATGTGATGCGAAACTTGACATTCTTATGGCTGATTTGCAGCATACTTTTGATGTCACTTATCTTGGTCTTTTGAGCTACTATCTTGGCATCCATTTTGTATCCGTTGAAGGGGAAATTGTTATGCATCAAGCAAAGTATGTTGAGAAACTACTTCAGCGTTTTGACTTTGAGGATTGTAAGCCAGTTTCCATGCCAGTTGAGACAGGATTCAGGTTCTCAGTTGAGGATTCCAGTGATGCATTTGATACTTCTCTTTATCAGCAGGCTGTGCGATGTCTTATATATGCATGCAACACAAGGCCGGATATACAGTATGCAGTTTCCCAGTTGAGTCGATTCATGCATAGCCCTGGCACTAAGCATTGGCAAGTGGTGAAACGTGTGTTTAGATATCTTCGAGGCACTTTGAGCTTAGGTCTCTTTTATGGCAGAGATGTTCAGCCATGCTTGCATGCTTTTACAGATAGTGATTGGGCTGGTTTTTATGATACTCGCGTGTCCACTAGTGGTAATTCCTTTTTCCTTGGAGACTCATGCATATCTTGGTTGAGTAAGAAGCAACCTATAGTGGCAACATCGAGTTGTGAAGCTGAGTACAGGGCAGTTTTCACAGCGACATTGGAGTGTATATGGCTGAGACGCCTATTGATGGATCTTTGCATGGAGATTGATGCTGCTACGCATATTCTCATAGATAGTCAGAGTGCTTTGGCTGTTGCACGAAACCCAGTGTTTCATGCACAGACCAAACATATTGAGGTGCATTATCACTATGTGAGAGAGCGTCTTCATGCAGGAGATATTGATTTGGTATATGTGCCTACACAAGATAATGTGGCAGACATATTCACCAAAGCTCTTCCATGGGAAAAGTTTGAAGCTTTTCGCAAAGCTTTAGGCTTATTACCTTGTGGGGGCTGATCTGTCACTCCCTGTATGTGTTCACATCATTCGCTCCAGGGGGGTTTGTTACATTTATGTGTTGCTCGAGTAGCTTTGATGTGAACCTTTTCCCTATACATGGGCACTTTTTACTCTAGTGCTGGCTAGAGGTTTTTTCCCCATGTTACCACATACTTGATACTCTCATATGTGGTGGTACTTTGTACTTAGGGATATTATTCAGATCCTACTTCAGTTCAGTTCATCGATCAATAGAGAGAGCTATTCCAGCCATCGTCTTCTCCGTGTGTCTTGCTGCGTTTGTGCTCCTTGTGTGTGCTTCTTGTGTGTCTTTCACACTTCTACACACACCCAACAGTAAGGAATTAGAATCAAAGTCTAAACGTTCTTCTTATTGATGCTTTGACTGATCCCCATATAGAAATGGAATGTCTAAGGACATTGATCATGAAAATCATCTATTCCTTGACTAGGTGGAGGATTTCCTTGGTTTTTGGACCATTTTTCTTCATGAATTTTCAAGTGATAGGAGGCATTCCATAATCCATCAAGTTAGGAACATAAGCTTCTTGTTGGTAGAAATTTCCCCTCTCATTATGAACGGAAGGAGAACCTTTTGGGACTTCTACCTCCTTCTTAGTAACCAATTGCTCTAATTGTTCTAATACACCCTCAAAGTGCAACTCTAGTTTTATGGAGTTTGAGAGATTGAGAAGTTTGTTAGCTTCGCTTCAGAAGGATGACACAGATGACAAGAAAACAAAAAAGCAAAAATTGTTTTGCAAGCACTATAAAGCAAATGATCATGTCATAAAGAATTGTCCAAAACTGTTTGCAAAAGAGGCAAAGAAAAAATAGGCTAGAATGGTTGTTGCAGAGGCCTCTACACCATAATACATTCCATATTGTGTTATGCTTCAAGCTTCTTCTTCTTCTTTGTGTTGTTTGTGTGCTTGTCTAGACCTCAAACTCCAACAAGTACTATGCATTGACGCAAAACTATTGGCATTTTGGACATTTTGTAGAATCAAGGAGAACATGGGAACTAAATCTCTATCTTGGCTTTTCTTTTTTACCGCTACTTATTTAACTGAAACTAGATTGGCAAGAGGAGGTGATTGCCGATCTAAAATTGGTTGAGGTCTCTGTTGGGTTTGCTACTCATATTGATAATTTTGTTGAGGCCTCTAAAATTGTTGTTGTTGATATGTAGAGAGGCATTCGTTTTGGTACCTATTGGTTGTTGATATGGATCTCTAACTACTTGCTTGTCTGTAAGGACAAACTTGAGCTAAGTGATTGGTGTAAAATCCTCTCTATGGTGGTGCAGTAATAAGATCCTTGGCCAGTGGTAGCTTCTGCTTGCCTGGGGCAAGCATTTTCCATATAGTCTCCTCCACATGTATAAAAACACTTTATCATCGTTACTCTTTGGATTTGCTTATTGTGAAGGTTATCTCCTAGCTTTTGACTATCAATTGTGCTATCTCCTCCACAGAAGAAGCAGAAGAAGATCTGGAAATAGTGCTAGTCAAATATTTTGATCCTCTATAGATCTTTGAAAGCTTTAACTCCTCTCTTAAGTTATCATCTATGTCAATACACATTTTTACACATTGTTCTAAGGTATCAAGCTCCTTCAATTACACATATGACCTAAGCTTTCCACTAAGCAAACTGTGTAGGACCAATTACCCATTGTGGGCTTATATGATGCGACATGTATTGGTTGCAAAAGGACGGTGGAACATTGTGTAGGGTGTTGAAAAACATCCTATTACACATGCATACAAGTATTGAAGTTGACGCAGATGGCATTGAGGATGTTGATATTCTTCAGATTCGTGTTCATGCTGCAATTTCTACTGCACCTAATGCAGATTGAATTCGTTGGGATGGCATAGATGTTCAGGCACATGCATTGATAGCCTTCTCTGTCAAATGTGCCATCGTTCCTCACATTCGCTCTTGCAGAATAGCTAAGGATGCTTGGGGTACAATTACCACATTGTACTAGGCTAGGAATGAGGCTCGTCTTGCTTACCTCCAAAAACAGTTGGAGAGTGAGCGTATGAATGAAAGTGATTCTATGGATAGTTTTCTGACAAAGATCAAATACTTGAAGGAACATTTGATTTTTGATGATGAAGTTATACCAGATAGCTCACTTATGCAGAGCATTCTGAAGGGTCTTCCTGATTCATATCAGAGTTTTGCTTCTACTCTTTGTTTGATGATGAAAGGAAATCCAAATGCCTTGTCATTTGAGGAGTTAGTCTCTGTTTTATTGCACAAAGATCAGTCTAGGTAGAACAGGTCCATTATGCATGTTGCAGATCAAGCTTTCTTGGCTAGTAGAAGGGCAAAGGTAAATGGAGCTCATTTACTAGTAAGCAAAAATCTGCAAATGATGCACATTTGAAGAAGGAAGACAAAGATGAGAAGAAATCAGAAAAGAAGAAATTGTTTTGCAAGTACTGTAAAGGAAACCATCATGTCATAACGAACTCTCCAAAATTGGTTGCAAAAGAGGCAAAGAAAAAAGAAGCTAGAATGGTTGTTGTAGAGTCGTCTATGCCAAAAACAGAGTGAGCTAATCTTGTGCAGAATGAAGAATGGGTGTTTACTATTGTTTGCAATTTTGACCCATCTTCTCCTCAACAATGTGTATCTGTAGTAGACTCAGATGTTTTGTACTTTGATAGTGGGGCAACCAAACATATTACCTCACAGTGTAGTTTCTTCACTCCACTAGAGCCTTTCCTACAAGGAATACTATCACATGCGCCAACAACTCCTCTTATCCTATCATGGGAGTTGGTAAGATCATTCTGACTACTGCTGATGCTAGTTCTTTCACTTTGTTGGATGGTTTGTTTGTGCCTGGGATCAAGAAAAATTTGTTATTAGTTTCTGCATTAGCCAAGATTGGCTTGGCTGTGAAATTTGTTCATGAGAGATGTATAGTTCATGATCTATCCAATGGGGACATGATTATTGCTTCTGGCATTTTATGTCGTGGGTTGTATAAGCTCACAGACTATGAAAAATCTATAAATGATTCAGCATGCGTTGTACATGATTCTCAGGCTATGTCAGATGCCAAGCTTTGGCATGCATGCTTTGGTCATCTAAATATTGCTAGTTTGCTATGCCTACATAAATCTAAAATGGTATCCTCTTTGCCCATACTTGAGGCACCCAAAAAACATGTATGTGAAGGTTGTATTTTAGGCAAAATGTAGTGTTCCTCCTTTCCAAAAGATGGTTCAATTCGAGCTACTCAGAAATTGAAGCTTGTTCATAGTGATGTTGTGGTCCTATGCAGACACCCTCTTTTGGAAACTATCTCTACTTCGTGACTTTCATTGATGATTTTTCTAGGCATGCATGCATATATCCATTGAAAGAAAAGTCCAAAGTGTTCATGTTCTTCAAACAGTTTTTGGTTTTGGTTGAAAATCCGTCAGCATGTAACATGGGCACCCTCCGTTTTGATCAAGGGGTGAATATATGTCTTCTAACTTTTTAATGCATTTCTAGCTGAACTTGGTATAAAACATTAGTGTACAATGTCGTATACACCTCAATAGAATGGAGTTGTTGAACGGAAGAACAGATCACTCATGGAGATGGCGCGGTGTATGGTCAAGAGTCAGGCTTTACCACATAGTTTTTGGCTTGAGGCTATCATGTGTGCAGCATATAGACTTAATAGGTGTCCCACTAAAGCTCTGCAGTCTATCACTCCATATGAGGCTTGGCATGGTCGCAAGCCATTTGTTGCTCATCTGCATATTTTTGGTTGTCTGGCATATGCATTAGTGCCTAAACAACATCGTAGAAAATTGGATGATAAAGCACTAAAATGTATTTTGTTGAGTAGAGTTTTGAAAGCAAAGGCTATCTTCTGTATCATCCAAAGACTAAACACATTTTGGTTAGCCGTGATGTTGTTTTTGTGGAAGATGCTATTAAGCCTTTACTTTCATGTACGAAGAAGACATTTGATAGCTCTAAAGACATGTATGATACTTTGCTGCCTCTTTTTATAGGTGGACTATCTAGTGCTAGTCCTATTGAGCAACTTCTTAGCCTTTACAAGTTTCATGTGATGATGTAGATCATTCCATTTTTTATGCAGATTTGCATGATGCACTTGTTGATGAGAGAGCAGATATTGAGGAGGCAAAAACTATGCCAAAATGGCTAGTGGAGACTTTGCGTGACAACAAATTAGATGCACCTCTGTCATACCATACTCGTTCATGCTCTCATAGTGCATCTTTTGCATCAGATTGCTATGCTATGGCTACCTCTAGTCTGAGTGATGAGATTGAGCCTATTTTGTTTGATGAAGCACAAAATTCTGAACATTGGATGGCTACAATGCAATCTGAATATGATGTTATCATGAAAAATGGTACCTAGTCTTTATGTGACTTGCCTCTTGGCAAGAAGGCCATTGGCACTAAGTGGGTATACAAGCTGAAGCGTAAACGTGATGGAACAATTGATAGCTATAAGGCTACGCTTCTTGCAAAGGGTTATGTGCAGGAAAGAGGCATTGATTTTGATAAAACCTTTGCACCTACATGTCGAATGACTACTCTTCATAGCATCTGTACACTTGCAGCTCATCATGGTTGGAATGTACATTAGTTCAACATTAAAACAAAATTTTTGAATGGTGACTTGCATGACAAAGTGTATGTTTTTTAGCCATGTGGCTTTGTGCAAAAAGCGCATGAAAACAGGTGTGTTGGTTAAAGAAGGCATTAAATGGTTTAAAGCAAGCACCATGTGTGTGGTATGAAAAGATACATGCCTATTTGATTGCACATGGTTTTGAGAACAGTCCAACTAAAAGCACCTTATATGTTAAGTGTGCTAATGATGTGCTTCTGATCATTGTTGTGTATGTTGATGACATACTGCTCACTAGTCCTCATGAGAAGCATATTGCTGATTTGAAGGCTAATTTGCATGCCTCATTTGAGATGTCTTATTCGGGGCATCTACATCATTATTTGGGCATTTAGCTTATGCAAGTTGATGGTGGAATAGCTTTGTGTCAAACGAAATATATTGACACATTATAACATCATTTTGGCATTGAAGATTGTAAACCTATTGCCACTCCTATGGAGACACGTTTAGATTGAGTCTTCATGATGATGAAGATGCATTTGATGTTGTTCTCTATCAGCAAGCTATTGGATGCTTGATTTACTTATGCATAACTTGGTCGGATATTCAGTTTGCTATCTCATAGATGAGCAGGTTTATGCATTATCAAGGTGTCAAGCATTGGTAGCTGATTAAGTGCATCTCTTGCGACTTGAGTTGTTCCCAGCTACTTGGGTTGTTTTATCCCAAGGGGGATCACTACCACTAGATTTTCATGCTTTTTCTGACTCTGACTGGGATGGTTTCTATGACACTCATGTGTCCACTAGTGGTTTTTGCTTCATGCTTGGTAGCTCATGCATATCTTGGCTGAGCAAGAAGCAACCTACTATGGCCACTTCCAGTTGTGAGGCTGAGTATAGTGTAGCTTTCATAGCGATTGTTGAGTGTGTGTGGCTCAGATGCCTTATGGCTGATTTGGGTGTTGGTTAGTCTTCTACCACCACCATCTTCTCTGACAGTCAGAGCACATTGGCAGTTGCGAGGAACCATGTGTTCCATGCTCGCACTAAGAACATTGAGGTGCATTATCATTATGTTAGGGAGAGGTTCTTTGTTGGAGAGATCAACTTAGCATATGTGCCCATGCAGGAGAACATTGTAGACCTTTTCATGAATGCTCTGCCTAGGGAGAAATTTGAAGCTTTTTGCAAAGCTTTGGGCTTACTTCCTTTTGTGGATTGATTCCACATAGCTTGGCACTTCCTTATACATGAGTGCCAGCTCCTTGTTCACTACATCACTCCCTCGGGGGATTTGTTGATATATTCAGGTAGTGATGTGTGTGAACAAACTAGGAACATTGGGGTACTTTTTTCCCTCTTTAGGAGGTTTTTTCCCCTCGGATTCAATATATGCCTATACCCCTAGCAGGTTACTTATCTTTGTACATTCTAGTGGTAATACATTTAGTATTATGTGTTGTGCTCCAAGCTTCTTCTTCTTCCTTGTGTTTTTTGCATGCTTCTGCATTCGTCTAACTCTAATAGCTTTTGGGCTAAAAAATTCACCTAAATCTTATAATAGATCAATGTATCTAATAGTAGATAAATTGTTAACAACATTTCTGTGCATTTTCATGGATGAATTTTAAGTATTCACATGTATAGATAGAAGAGTAGTGGCCAAGATTTTCATCATCATTTGGAAAATTTTAAGTAAATCTTTGAGTAGTTTCTCAAGACATGTTTGAAGTTGAACCCTACTAAATGTCAATTTTTGGTCACCAAAGGCACTCTTCTTGGCCACATAGTTTCGACCAAAGGGATAATGGTTGATCCAGCTAAAGTAGCTGACATTCTTTCCATGCCCATTTTGTGGAATCCTAAGGAAGTGCAAAGTTTTCTAGGCCATGCAAGATAACATAAAAGATTTATAAGAATGTACTTGGAAATAGCTAAGCCTTTGTCACGGCTTACTAGCAAGAAGATTCATTTTCCTTTGGGTCTTGAAGTAGAAAAAGCATTTAGTGAACTAAACCAAAGGTTATGTACTGTGCCACTCTTAATTGTTCCTAATTGGTAACTTTAGTTCCATGTGCATGTAAATGCTAATCTTCATGCAATTGGAGTAGTCTTATTGCAACCATCCACACACAAGGTCAATCAACCTAATGCTTATGCAAGAAAATTACTTATAAATCCAGAGAAACATTATAGTACTACAATTTTGCAATTTCTCACTTTTGGAAAATTTCTTGTGAACATGACTCCATTAGAGAAGAGGAAATTATTGTTTAAGGCCAAACCATTTTCACTCATAAATGTTCAGTTGTATAAATATTGCCAGGACGGTATTTTGCGAAAGTGTGTTTATCAATAGGAAGTAAATTTTTTCTTCAAGAAGTACACAATGAAGGGCATCTCAAGGAGAGGACTTTGTGCACAAAATCCTCCATAAGGGATTATGATGGCCTTATATTTACAAGGATGCTATCAAATTTTCCAAAGATTATGACATCTGCTAGAGATGTGCTCTTAGGCCAACAATGCTAAATTTTCATAAATTAGTCATTTCAACTAGTTGGCAACCTTTTGAATGGTGGGATCTTGATTTCATTGGACCCATCACTCCAACTGGTCAATTTGATGGTAAAAAGATACATTTTGATGGCCACATGCTATTCCACTAAATGGGTAGAAGCTAAGGCTACTTTTAATTGCACTGCCATGATAGTGGCCAAGTTTATGTATAAACATATTTTTTTGTGATCGGCTTGCCCATTAGAAGTTACAAGTGACAGAGGGATCAATTTTTTAAATCCTTTGCTGCAATTCATTTTCAATAGGTACAAGATTCTCTACAAAAATTCATGTGCCTATTATTTGAGAGCAAATGGGTAGGCAGAAAGCTCCAACAAGATTGGCATTTGACCACCACAGCTCTTCGCTGCAAGCTCTCAATTGTGCAATTTGGGCCTTTTGTACAACGAGAAAAGGCACACTAGTGAGAGTCCATTTCTCTTGGTCTATGGTAAGGAGGCAATGCTCCCTTTTGAATTCATCATTAGGAAAGAAATTGAAGCCAAAACTATTAGAATCGACCCTCACATTAGGAGACTTGTAGCATTGGAACAATGTAAGGAAGTAGCTATGAGGATATTACAGGTAAACAAAGAGGAATGCAAATGGATTCATGACAAGTATCTAAGGGGTAATGAAGTGTATGAGGGATCATTGGTCCTTGTGCACCAAAATTTGTGAGTACCCACTAAACTAGAGCATAAGTGATCAGGGCCATACAAAGTGATGAAGATATTTCCACAAGGAGCAATACAATTTGAAGATCTGTAGGGTGAGAAGATGCCCCTGGTTAATATTTCTCAGGTGAAGAATTATTTGAATTGAATCCAACAAGAGAGAGTTCAATCATTGTAAAATACCATATTTTAACTCATTTTGTTTTTGTAGTTCGTTTTCTTTGATAAGTAAATAAAGGAGACGTCTTCACTAGGACCATGCAAAGACTTCATGGGGGGTCTATAGTTGGACAAAAGGTAATATCACTTTTGCATTGCTTGAAATATAGTACTTTCCTTTCTGGAATATGCAGATATGACTTGGGCTAGCATTGGCCACCTTGACTATTGAATCCATGGGCTATATTTTTGTACATTTTTGGGCAATATATCTTGCAAAAGTCCTTTTCTTGGGGCTATGGCATGATTTCTTGGAGCATATTCTTGGAGCATAGAGTGTGGGTCGTGGCTACCTAAAGTGAGAACAAAACACTCAAACAAGCAAGGGGCCTACTATCTTATTCAAACTCTAAAAGTGATGACACACATGGGATGATTTCAATTCAATGTACTTGGTGTGATAGGTGATTGATTGATGAACATGAGGGAGATCCAAATTCAAATTTAAAGTACGAGTTATCATGCTTGTCTCCTTGCTATATGATGTGCTAGGTGTCCACACAAGATGAGGTTCTTATGCTCCTATGGTTTGAGCTTGAATTTCAACAATAACCGCCTAACCTTTAGCTTCATGTGCCCACATTTTCATTATTTGTCCTTAATCACTTATTCTTTGTAGCACATGATTATTTGATTTCGTCTTTTTTTGAAGCCTCAAATTTAAACGTAAGTGTGTGTACTCCTTTTTCATTTTTATGGTCACATTCTTTCCCTAAGGTTTTTGTATTAATACACTTAGTCTTTTCACTTGATGGCCTTGAGGTTTCTTATAATCAAAGGGGAGTTTAGTTGTATCCAACCTTTCGTCTCTTGCCTCTAAAGTTTCATCGTCACCTGAAGTGAAAATTCCAATCTATTTTTGGCACATGTGCACCAAGTTGCAATAGCACATGATCACATGCATGCTTTGTATTAGCTCAATAGTCCCTAAGAATCACAAAAGACCCATTAAAATTATAAAAAATTAGCTCAAAAAATAACTAGATAGTATGTGGTATTGTGATAGGCCTATCTATCACGATAGACCTTGCCTATGACAATAGAGTGGGATTGTAGTGATGGATTGGATATCTCACCATAGATGGGGTCTATCATGATGTGTGGTCTATCACAATAGCGTGATCTTATCACGATAAAGGTGCTCTATCATGATGGATGTGGTCTACCATGATAGATTGAGTCTATCCTAGTTTTGTTCTATCATTGTATTTTATTATGATGGGGTGGCTTCTTCATGATAGACTTGGTCTATCATGACAAGGCGATCTATTGAGGATCTTGGAATCTTGCACTAAGGTGTAGCTATTGTAATAGATCAGGTCTGTCATGATGGTATGGATATGTCGAGGTTGATATGTCATGATAGTCTAGGCGTGTCATGATAGAGTGAGTTTATCATGATAGATGGAGTCTATCCTGATAAACTACCTATGTGATGGATTCACTCTATCATGATAGTGTAGAAACTCAATCTTTTTCTCATGTATCTAGTGATTTTGAAAGGTGATAGGGAGATCTATCATCCGATGTTGACGTGATTTGGAAAGATGTGATTTTCATCTATCATAGCAGACAGGGTGTGTCATATCAAGAGTTGTGATGAGATCTATCATACCTTTCAACTTGCTCAAGCTAGAAACAACCTTCAAGTAGCACAAAAACATAAAACCTTACATGCACAATAGCTCTCTCTCTCTCTCTCTCTCTCTCTCTCTCTCTCTCTCTCTCTCTCTCTCTCTCTCTCTCTCTCTCTCTCTCTCTCTCCCCACACACATAGACTAATAGGCCTTTTGATAGTGAAAAAATTCATTTTGAACTTCTTGTTATACATTGTGGGGATAATTCTTAGAAGGAATAATCAAGTCATTTTAAGCATAGAGTAAAAATTTAGGAATAAAAAGTTTTATATTCTCTCTCTAAATCTCTCTTCTAGTATGCTTGAGTGATCAAAAGCTTATGATTGAGGATGTTATATGATTGAGGAATCATTACAAGTGGTATCATAGCAGAATCAATCCTTGGGAATGATGGAAGGTTTGGCACAAAAGATCCGTGAGCAAGAAGGATCTTATTCAAAAGCTTCTTGGAGAATTACATGCAGAACAGGGTGAAAAGCAACCAGAAGGTGCAACAAATTTGTTGATGGAGCTAAATGATGAAGTGAATGAAGGTGAAGGAACATCTAGTGTGCCTAGAGGAAGACAAAAATGCAAATATGAAGATATGGAGGCAAGTGAGTTTGCCCTCAATAAAGTCTTCAAGAAGTCAAAATTGAATGATTTTGAAGGTGATAAGAAGAGTAGTGAAGATCTCGAGGCATGGATTGAACAGCTAAAGGATTTCTTTGATCTTCGGCAATTTAGTGCGGAGGCTAAGGAAAAGATTGGGATCCTACAATGGTGTGGCATCGTAAAGCTATGGTGGAAGTCCTATATGAAGACCCAAACATGTCCTTTTTTGGTTCTATGGAAGGAATTTAGAGAGCAAGCAGAGAGCACAAACAAAAAATTGATCAGTTTTCTTCCAAAAGAATGTTATTTAAGTCCTAAGACATGGGAAACCACCTATTTAGGCACAGTTTGGGCCTACTGCACTGTGACAAAGGCAACCACTTAGTATTCCCCATTCATGTTAGTTTAAGGGGTCACTCCTCTTTTGCCTATCGACCTCTTACTTGGGTCTGAAAGGGTCACCCAGGGATACGGATACTGAACGCCTACCCCTCCAAGCAATACCACGAGGCCCATCACCTTAACATGGTTGGAGGAAGTTCACAAAAAAGCTCACTCTAGGATAGAATACACACAAGTGAAAAGGAAAGTGAGACACAATAAGAACATATGGACCTCTAAGGTTCAAGTACATATGTTGGTACTATTATAAAAACTAGCTAGGCACATGCAAGAAAGAGGCATATTCACTCCGATCTAGGAAGGACCATACAAGGTTTCAGTGCAATAAGTCAAGAAGCAGCTAAAGGATGTGTCCTTGCCTCTTTTAAATGTATCTAGGCTCAAGATATATCACACCTAGATTGAAGGAAAAATGCAATTGTAAATAACTCAACTTTTGATAAATGTAGAAAGTTGGAAAACCCGTCAATCTCCCTCTTCTGATCCTTTGGTCTAGAGTAGAATCTCTCTTCACAACTCTTTTTTGTTCTATCCTCTTGTTTTTTCCACTGTGTGGCAAAGTGAACTTTGGAAGTGGGCATTGTACCTCCAGTGGATGTTCAGGATATTGGTTCATGCAAAAGACCTTTTTTCCAGACCAGTTCGGGCTATTGTTGGAGTTATCTCACCTCCATAAATTAGGATCCAACCAGTCTAAAGCTAAAGCAACACCAAGTACAAAGAATACGCCTACAGATTTGGGAAGGAACCAACCATGAAGGATTGTGCCTATGGATTCCGAAGGCGAGTGCCGACCATGCCAGATTAGTGTACTGCCTAGATTATTGTTATGCGCCCGTGAGTATTCCAATGATTCTGAAGCATTGATGAGTGAGACATTAACTGCATCCATGCCACCAACTTAAGCTCACCATTGTAATGACGTTCGAGGGCACGAATCCAAGATCTCAAAGGATTTGCTTGTGCAACTGGATAGATCAGGTAATCAAAGCCATAATGATGCAATATGGCAAAACCATGCACGACCGCTATAAAATGAGGGCTTTGGAAGAGGCAAGGGATATATATATATATATATATCGGGGCGGGGGGGGGACATATACATAGATCTTGGTGCACCCAGATACTAAGGGAGGAAGGCAAGTAGATATACATAGACAAACATACTCATAGAAGAGAGGAAGGTAGGTAGTCATACTCAGGTGGGGCACCATGGGATGGAAAGGAGGCATTCATAGGACTGTAGGTGAAATGCGAGGGAAAGAAAAAAATATATATATACCCTGGTGGCAATACTGCAATACACCATTGGTAGGATAGTTCTTTGTGTGATGTGCAACAAGACACATGCAAGCAAATGAATGCAAATATAGGAACTATAAGGCAAGGAGAATATAGAGCATAGCAATGAAGGAGGAGGAAGCAGAAGCACAAAGTGAAGGGAAAATGGTTGGACGTAGAAGGTTCGGAAAGGCTCAGGAAAGTGATGGGTAGAAGCGCAAGAGAGAAGGTAAAGATTGTGAGCTAGGATAGTTGATGGTTCTAGAAGGATTAGAAAAGCTACAAATGGTGTCAAGGAGGAAGATGATTGTGTCCGTAGTGGGTGATAAGTGCTAATTGAGTATCAATAAAGTGGCTATGACAGCTATGCTAGAAGAACAATGGCATGAGAAGCTTGGGTAGTGACATCAGATGGAAGATGACAGCCACTAGATCCAGACCTTCACGAAAAAGACTTACGTGGTTGGAATCTCTTGAAGGTCTATGTGTTGCGTACTAGTGCATCGTCATGAAACCATAGGAGATTAGGGATTGATGAGGTGGTGATTCTTATAGTAGGGTGTCCCAAAGGCAATCAACAGACAACAAGCGAAGGAAGGTTTAGCCAGCTTCCTCTTCCACTCCATGGTCTCAGAGACAGAAAAAGCCTCTTCCTTCCTTTTGGCGCTATAGTGGTTTTTCTAATGGTGGAAAGGACATCAAGGTTCAAAAGGAGATGAAAATTGTGCCATCCCATCCATCTTAGATGCAGACACTTATGTTACTTTACTAGAAATTGTTAAGGCATCTATATTATATTACTATCTTGTTCTTGTTTGGCAGAGGTGGACTTTCTATAAGTGTATGCGCCAAGTGAAAGATCTCCCTCAATTGGAATTTGTGTAAAGACTTGGTGGATTCGTGCAGCTGTAATTATTTCTCATTGAATAAAATAAATCTCTTAGTCACTTATTTCTACTTGTTGTTCCTATTGTATGGATTACTTCCTAAGGGGTTTCGTGTGAGTCCATTACACTATTGAATTCTGGTGAAGTTAGGCAACATGCGGGGCCAAAAATGGGAGAAAGATCTAGATGGTCTAGAGTCACGATCAACTCTCTACCTCCCTGGTCTCCTCATATAAAGTCTGCCCTAGTTGACCATCAATGCTATACAGGAATGATATAAGGTTTCACACAAAGATCCATGAGGAAGAGGATCTTATTCACAAGCTTCTTGGAGAATTATGCAAAGAACGAGGCAAAAAGCAACATGTTCCTCAATCTGAATGATGAAGTGGATGAGGAGTAGGAACATCTAGTGTGCCTAGAGGAAGACAAAAATGTAATTTTGAAGATATGGAGGTGGGTGAGTTTGCCCTCAATCAAGACTTCAAGAAGGCAAAATTGAATGATTTTGATGGTGAATAGTGAAAATTTGAGGGCATGGATTGAAGAGCTAGAGGATTTCTTTGATCTTTGACAATTCAGTGAGGATTCCAAGTCAAAGCTTGGGATCCTACACTTGCACGGCATTGCAAAGATATGATGGAAGTCCTATATGCAGACTCAGATGCATTTTGGTCCGGTTATATGCAAGGAATTTAGAGAGCAAGTAGAAAAATGTTACTGTTCTCCACTCTACCATATGGATAAGGAGATGTATTTCTCAATTTTTGACAACACAAGAATGACAAGCATAGCTTGTCTGTTGATGAGTACAAAAAAAAATTTCTATGCCTTCATAAATATGCATTTGAGATTAGTGTTGAAGCTCTTAAGAGAAAGTTTATTGGAGGGCTTTGTGATGAGCTTTGCTATGAAGTGAAGGGATGTGGATGTGTTGATTTTTTGGATACTATTGCGATGGTCAAAAATTTTCAGAAGATGGAGAAGTTAAATATGCAAAAGGCAAATAGAACTAGATTCATTGCGATGGGACATAGGCCATAGAGACATGCCACCACAAACATGAACAATTCAAAGAAGACTTTGACTTTTAATACTCAAGGTAAGAATCTTGCTCAGGTGGAAAACCAAAGCAGGCATCAACCCATCCATTGGAAGCAAGACCTTGATTTTATTGGGCAGGCAAAAAGACTCAGTTTGTGTTTTCATTGTGGGGAGCAAGGGCATCCGCCATAAGAATGCTTGAACAAGGCAATATTTTGGCTTGCACAATCGAAGGTGATAAAAATCATTCATGAAGATGCAACAATTGACAAAGCAGATGATGAAGGTAAGTGCCCTAACTCTACTTTACATTGCATGGTGGCTAGTTCTTTCCCAAGGGCTTTTGTAATTACTATTTTGGCTATGACTTTTACACATAGAATCATATTTTTGATCAATTCAAGTAGTACACATTGTTTTCTATCTTTTAGATCAGTATAAAATTTAGCGATACCCCTGAATATGCAGATAATAAGACGTGTGGTGATGGCCAATGGATGATGACACTATACAAAGTGATACGTTGAAAACCTTGCAAACTTGCATTTACTTTTTCTGATAGGGTATTTTCTGGGAGTTTCCATGTGATTGAAATGAAATAGAGTGATGCAATTATAGACATGGACTAGTTAGTTCAAAATTCTACAACAATTGATTGCGAACAAAGAATAACCACTTTAAGTCTAGATGGTTAATCTATCCATATTCTAGGTTATGAGCATAATCCTAGGCCTATTCTCATTTTTGTTATGCAGATAATTAGAGGTATATGTGATGGTTGTAGAACATTTTTAGTGTATGTGAACAATCTGCATGAGCAAGATAATGATGAAAATCTTTCGAATTATGTAGAAAATCTTTTGAAAGAATATGCAGATGTATTTCTAGAAGAGTTGCCTGGTATACCTCCACCTAGGAAGAATGATCATGCCATTGACATATATCCAGGGAGTGAACCATATTCTAGAGCGCCCTATAGATTTAACATAGATGAATTAAAGGAGCCTAAGATTCAATTGGATTAACTTCTGAATAAAGGCTTGATAAGACTGAGACTTTCACCTTGAGGTGCACCTATTTTATTTTAGAAGAAGAAAAAGATGGATCTTATGGATTATGTATTAACTAAAAGGGTTGAATAGAAGAACACTTAAAAATAAGTACCCATTCCCTCACATAGATGACTTATAAGGTTAATTAATTGGACTGACTGCATTCACTAAGATTGACTTAAGATGTGGTTATCACCAAATTAGGATAAAAAACGATATACCCAAGACAACTTTCCAAACACATTATGGCGACTACGATTTTATATTTTTACCTTTTTTATTAATAAACGCTCCTACCACATTCATGTGCTTGATGAACAATATTTTTCATGATTACCTAGGCAAATGATCTTAGTATTTCTTGATGATATATTTGTATACTCTAAAGATGATTATGAGCATACTTTACATCTCAAGAAGACTTTGAAAACTCTTAGAGAACACAAATGGTATGGCAAGGAGAGTAAATTTTTCTTTGATAAGGATAAACTTGTGTATCTAGGAAGAGTTATATCTAAAGAGGGAATTCACATAGACCAAGATAAAGTCAAAACAATAGTTGATTGGTCAGTATCTAAAATTGTAAGGGATGTTAGAAGTTTTCTAGGGTTGTCACAATATGAAAGAGCACAAATTAAGGATTTCTCTAAGATAGTTAATCCCTTCACAAACCTTACTAAAAAGAATGCAAGATTTGTGTGGAGTGACACCTATCAAAAATCATTTGAATCATTGAAACAAAAAGTCATTGAAAATAGTGTTTAAAAAATACTCGAAATGGGAAAACCTTTTGTGGTTGCAAGTTATGCAAGTGGTAGTCAAATAGGATGTGTTCTTTCATAAAGATGGCACATTTCTTTCCTATGAAAAAGATTGATACTGCCTTGAATTTCGTAAGGCTATTTGTAAAAGATTTTCTTTGATTGCATGGAATGCCTAAAAACACAATTTTTGATAGAGACTCTAGGTTCACATCAAACCTCTAGAAAGAAACATTTGAATGAATTGGCACTCAACTTTGTATGAGTACAGCTTTCCATCCACAAACTGATGGGGAAACCGAGAGGGTTAATCGGATACTTGAAGATATCTTGCATATGTATGAAAAAGCAACATAATTGGAGTGAATATTTTCCCTTAGTCAAGTTTGCATACAATAGTGCATGACATGCATCTATAAAAATGACTCTGTTTGAGGCTATGTATGGTTATAATTGTTTGCCTCCATCTTCGTTTTTTGGTTTTCCAAATAATGTAGAAGTTTCTAAAGAAATGCTTGAGAAGATGGATGCAGAACTTGGAAAACTTAAGCAACACATGAAAGAAGCTCAGAAAAGGCAAAATAAATTCTATGATTTGAAGAGATGACCACTTGAATTTCAAACAAATGACATGGTATTTCTTAAAGTCAATCCTCACGGATCTAACTTGTTTCTAGGGAAGGATTATAGACTTTCTCCATGATATGAAAGTACTTTTAAAGTTTTGAAGAAGATTGAATCTCTTACTTATTTATTGGAATTGCTTGAACATTTAAATTGTTGGTATATTTAGGTAGTGATGTGTGTGAACACACTAGGACCGCCGGGGCACTTTTTTCCCTCTTTAGGAGGTTTTTTCCCCTAGGCTTGTATATACGCCTATTGCCCTAATGGGCTACTTATCTTTGTACATTCTCTAGTAATACATTCAGTATTGTGTGTTGAGCTCCAAGCTTCTTCTTCTTCCTTGTGCTGTTCACGTGCTTCTGCAGACGTCTAACTCCAACAATTGGTATCAGAGCAGGTCGTCGCTTCATCTAGGGCACCGTCGACACTCCTCTGTTTGCAGTCTCAGATTCGCATGAAATTTGGTGAGCTCGTTTCGGCCTCCGAACGCACTATCCGAGCGCTTGTGCAGGCTATTTCGTCTTTTTGTGCCAAAGGTATATACCAGTTTCTGTTTGCCAGTATAAGCGTCTCGAAGTCTGCTACAAGTCTAGCAGAATTTGTTGGGGCAGTTCTGTTCAACTTTTTGAGATACAGTCAATTTTCTGCATCAAGGTATTTTAGTCACCAGCCATGGCTGAAAGCAGTGATGTATTCCGTATGTTGGCTGTTGAGGATAAGTTGGATGGTACCAATTACCCATTATGGCCTTATATGATGCGACATTTTTTGGTTGCAAAAGGATTGTGGAACATTGTGCAGGGTGTTGAAAGACGTCCTGTTACACCTGTAACGACAGGTACTGAAAATACAGGTGCTGGAGCTGATGAAGATGGTGTCGAAGATTATATTCCACAGAATCCTGTTCGTGCTACTGTTTCTCTTGAACCTACTGCAGAGCAGATCCGTTGGGATGGCAGAGATGCCCAAGCACATGCATTGATAGCTTTGTTTGTCAAACGTGCCATTATTCCTCATATTCGCTCTTGCAGAACAGCTAGGGATGCTTGGGATACACTTACCACATTGTACCAAGCTAGGAATGAGGCTCGTGTTGCTTATCTCTGAAAACAGTTGGAGAGTGAGCACATGAATGAAGGTGATTCTATGGACAGTTTCCTAATGAAGATCAAAGACTTGAAGGAATAGTTGATTTCTGCTGATGAGGTTATACCAGATAGCTCACTTGTGCAGACCGTTCTGAATGGTCTTCCTGATTCATATCAGAGTTTTGCTTCTACTCTTCGGTTGATGATGAAAGGCAATACAAATGCCTTATCATTTGAGGAGTTAGTCTCTGTTCTGTTGCAGGAAAATCAGTCCAGGCAAAACAGGTCCATTATGCGAGTTGCAGATCAAGCTTTCCTAGCTAGTCAGAAGGGCAAAGGAAAATGGAGCTCTTCAACTAGTAAGCAGAAATATGCTAATTCTGCATATTCGAAGAAGGAAGATAAAGATGAGAAGAAATCAGAAAAGCAGAAATTGTTTTGTAAGTACTGTAAAGGGAATGATCATATCATAAAGAACTGTCCAAAACTGGCTGCTAAAGAGGCAAAGAAGAAAGAGGCTGGAATGGTTGTTGCAGAGGCCTCTACACCAAAAACAGAGTCTGCAAATCTTGTGCAGGAAGAAGAATGGGTGTTTACTAATGTTTGCAGTTTTGACCCATCTTCTCATGAGCAGTGCATGTCTGCAGTAGACTCACTTGATGGTGGAATGGCTTTGTGTCAAATGAAATATATTGACACATTATTGCAGCATTTTGGCCTTGAAGACGCTAAGCCTATTGCCACTCCTATGGAGACAGGTTTACGATTGAGTCTTCATGATCTTGGAGATGCATTTGATGTTGTTCTCTTTCAGTAGGCTGTTGGATGCTTGATTTACTTATGCATTACTCGTCTAGATATTCAATTTGTTGTCTCACAGATGAGCAGGTTTATGCATTGCCCAGGAGTCACGCATTGGAAGGCGGTTAAGCGCATCTTTCGCTACTTGAGTGGTACTCGGCTACTTGGGTTGTTTTATCCCAAGGGGGGATCACTACCGCCAGATTTGCATGCTTTTTCTGACTCAGATTGGGCTGGTTGTTATGACACTCGTGTGTCCACCAGTGGTTTTTGCTTCATGCTTGGTAGCTCATGTATATCTTGGTTGAGCAAGAAGCAGCCTACTGTGGCCACTTCCAATTGTGAGGCTGAGTATATGGCAGCTTTCACAGCGTCTGTTGAGTGTGTGTGGCTCAGATGCCTTATGGCTGATTTGGGTGTTGGCCAGTCTTTTGCCACCACCATCTTCACTGACAGTCAAAGCGCATTGGCAGTTGTGAGGAACCCTGTGTTCCATGATCACACTAAGCACATTAAGGTGCATTATCACTATGCCAGGGAGAGGTTCTCTGCTGGGGAGATCAGCTTGGCATATGTGCCCACGCAGGAGAACATAGCAGACCTTTTCACAAAGGCTCTGCCTAGGGAGAAGTTTGAAGCTTTCCGCAAAGCTTTGGGCTTACTTCCTTTTGTGGAGTGATTTCCACATAGCTTGGCACTTCCTTATACATAAGTGCCAGCTCCTTGTTCACCGCATCACTCCCAGGGGGGATTTTCTGATATATTTAGGTAGTGATGTGTGTGAACACACTAGGACTGTCAGGGCACTTTTTTCCCTCTTTAGGAGGCTTTTTTCCCCCGGCTTGTATATACGCCTGTTGCCCTAATGGGCTACTTATCTTTGTACAATTCTCTAGTAATACATTCAGTATTGTGTGTTGAGCTCCAAGCTTCTTCTTCTTCCTTGTGTTGTTCACGTGCTTCTGCAGACGTCTAACTCCAACATAAATGTGCATCCTATATTTCACGTTAGCTTACTTAAAAGATATGTACCTAATGTTGCTCATGTTTTGCAGGAAAACTATAAGCTGAAAGATCATGACTCTTTGGAGCTTCGACCTGAAACAGTATTAGATAGGAGGGAAAGACTACTTAGAAATAGATCTATAGTCGAGATTTCGGTAAAATGACACACATGGAGTTGAATATTTGTCTTAGGTGAAATTAGATATTTTTTCACATATTATCCTTCTTTCCAACTTTGAGGATAGAGTTCTTAAAGGAGGGAAGAATTGTAATAGGCCTTTTGCTAGTGAAATAATTTATTTTGAAATTTGTGTTATACATTGTGGGGATAATGCTTAGAATGAATAATCAAGTCATTTTATGCATGTAGAAAAAATTTGGAATGACAAATTTTATATTCTCTCTAAACCTTATTTGCATCATGTTTCTTGTTGAAAATTGAAAGGGAAGATGAAAGAATTAAGAGATGTTGTATGAGAGAAAGGTAGAGCATGCATAAGAGAATAAAAGCATCTCTATGAAAATTTTGTGAATAATGTTTTAAGTACCTCGTTTTGGGCTCCACATTTAGATCGTTGTAAGATAATTCCTTGATTTTACTCTCTCTTTAGAATTTCTAAACTTGCAAAGCTGAAAACTGGTTCCAGGCGGATTTCAACCTAGGGCATCCCTAAGGCTATTGTGCAGATCGAAGATCTAAACATTTTTGCCTCTCAAAAGCTTCATCTAATTCCTCACTATTTTTTAGTTACAAGGCTCAAAAAGTGTCATTTTTTGATACTTAAAATTAAAATTTGTCTTCTCTATTTCTATTCAAATATGAGATTTTGATGCATAATTGTTGTCATGCCCACTTACATATGTCTTTAGATGTGTCTTTTCATTGCCTTTCTTCTACTTTTGATAGATATTGCTAAAGAAAGAACTTGACTATTACAAATGCATTTGCAAAACTTTTGCATGCAACATGGAGAGAGCCAAGTCTTTCTAAATATGGAAGATCACACACTTCTTTCGGGGGTGATCAACTCTATTTTAAGACGGATTTGCTCTGTCATGAGGAAGGAAGATGAAAATGAGAGAATTACCTTGTAATTGAAATTGAGAGTGAGAGTGAGAGTTAGAGTGAGATTGTGAGTGCTAGTGTGAATGAGATTTTGATAGCTCACATTTGGTCGAGAGATCGAGGCTTTATCAATAACCTATTATCCAAAGCATCATCAAATATATAATAGCAAAACTTCTCTTTCTCTAAGTCATATCTTGTCTACTCTTCCATGTCATATGTTCTCTTATCTTGTACAAGTTTTGTTTTTCTCTCTTCCATTGTTGTTGAGTGATCAAAAGCTTGTGATTGGGGATAGCTTGTGATTGAGGATAGCTTGTGATTAAGGATAGTCTTGTGATTGAGGAAGAGCTACAAGTGGCATCAGAGCAGAATCAATGCTCAAGAATGATGAGCAAGAGGAGCTTATTCATCAGCTTCTTGGAGAATAATGCAAAGAGAGGCAAAAAGCAAGTAGAAGGTGCAAAAAGTTTGTTCATGGAGCTTAATGATAAAGTGAATGAAGGTGCTAGAACACCTAATCTGCCTAGATGAAGACATAAATGAAATTATGAAGATATGGAGGATATGGAGGTGGATGAGTTTGCCCTCAAAGAGCAGTGAAGATCTAGAGGCATGGATTGAAGAGCTAGATGATTTCTTTGATCTTCGATAATTCAACGAGGAGTCTAAGGCAAAGGTTGGGATCCTACACCTGCTTGGAATCACAAAGATATGGTGGAAGTCCTATATGCAGACCTGCATGCATTTTGGTCCGGTTCTGTTACATAGTATACAAGTAATTGTGTAAGGTCCTGCATCAAGTAGCCCCCATTAAGTGACAATAGTGTTGAAAGCTATCATATGGTAGAGCTTTAGTCGAAGCATCTGCATCATTATCTCAAGTATGAAACTTCTCATGCACTCAAGGGATAATTAGTCTCTAATGAAGTGATACCTCACCTAAATGTGCTTGCTCTTTGCATGATAGATCGGATTCTTAGCCAATGCAATGGCACTCTAACTATCATTGAGTAAATGAGATACATATTGAGGTAGAAACATATCACAAGCAAGATGAGAAAGCCACAATGTTTCCTTACATGCCTCACTTGCTCCAACATACTCTGCTTCTGTAGTGGAAACAACTATACATTGTTGAAGATGAGATTGAAGTAATTTGATGGCGATGCACCATAGTGTGCTCTCCTTCTTGAGAGCTCCATGATGATATCCTCTGAGTAGAAAATTGAGCTCCTAAGGCCGCACACAATACTCACATAGAGGCTATAGAATACACAGAAAAACACAATACACAGGGAGCACGAAGACAAACTTCTTAGGTCTTACAAATGCGATCAAACTTATAGTCTGTGACTGACTAGGCCACTATATGTTTTATTAAAGAACATATAAAAAGAAGTGTCCGATGGCCATTTGGCCTTTCACATGGACACTAACAGTAACAATATCCCACTAAAGGCCAATATGGCCAAAGTAATTATTGGAGAAAAATAAAGAATGATAAAGAATACCTGAGTGTACGTATACAAACTATACCTCCCACCTGATGGGCATGTTACACAGTATACAAGTGACTATGTAAGATCATGAATCAAGTAACCCCCATCAAGTGACAACAGTGTTGAAAGCTATTGTGTGGTAGAGCTTTAGTCAAAGCATCTACATCATTATCTTGAGTGTGAACCTTCTCAAGAATAATGCACTCAGTGGCTAAGCAATCTCTAATGAAGTGATACCTCATCTCAATGTGCTTGGTCTTTGCATGATAGAATAGATTCTTAGCCAAAGCAACGGCACTCTGACTATCACTGAGCAAATGAGGTACATGCTCAGGTAAATCCATATCACAAGCAAGACGTGAAAGCCACAGTGCTTCCTTACATGCATCAATTGTTGCAACATACTCTGCTTCTGTGGTGGAAGTAGTTGTGCATTCTTGAAGACGAGATCTCCAAGAGATAGCACCTCCAACAAAATGAAAAATGTATAATGATGTAGACTTACGATTGTCTACACAACCAGCATAGTAAGAATTTGTGTAACCAATAATGGATGCTTTCCCTCTACCTAAGCATAAACAATTGTCCTTAGTGCCACTTAGATATCTTCAAATCATCATGACCACTTCCCAACGTTTCTTGCCAGGATTAGACATATATATGCTCACAACTCCCATTGCAAATGCAATGTCTGGTCTCGTAACAACCATAGCATACATGAGATTACCAACAGCAAACTGATAGGGAATTTTGGTCATGAATTCCTTTTCCTCATCTGATGTGGCATAGTCATCCTTGCTCAATTTCACATATGTGGGTAAAGGTGTACTCAATGCCTTTCCACCATGCATATTGAACCTATGAAGTACTTTGGATGTGTACTCACTTTGAGACAAGTATATGCATCTTTTACTCCTATCACAAGTAATGTGCATGCCAAGAATCTGTTTGGCATCCCCCAAATCCTTCATATCAAATGTCTGACTCAACTTCTTTTTGAGAATCGACAAATCATAAGAGGACTTCCCAACAATCAACATATCATCAACATAAAGTATCAAGCATATCAAGCTGCCATCTGAGATCTCTTTGTGTAGAGAAAATGATCCTCATTGCTTCGAGAACAGCCTTGAGACTTCATAAAAGCATCAAAATATAAGGTCTTCTTGAGCTTACAAACTAGACTTTCCTTTCCAGGAACTACATAACCCTTTGGTTGTTCCATATAGATCTCATCTCTAAGATCTCCATGCAAGAAAGTAGTTTTCAACATTTGGACTAGCTCTACATCCTCCATTGCAACAAATCCAAGCAACATGTGTGTTGAAGATAAATGTACAAGCTCATTTTCACATGCGATATTCTTGGATAAATTTACCAAATATAAAGATAAAGGAAAAGAAGAGAAAAGAAAAAAAAAAGGAAAAAATTCTAGTCAAAACTCATGATTAGTAAAAGATACAATATCTGCCTTGTAGTAAGTGGCATGTAGTGGGCAATCAAATGAAAGTGGTGAGTTAAGGAGGCACAAACTTCTTCACATGCTCATTGGTTATACAAGTGGAGTGGGAGCACATTCTAAACAAGGAGAGAAAGAGGCAAGAGCTCCCAATAGTCAAATTTCCTCATTTTGTCATTTTGTCTTCCCATAGACTCTTTCCAGCTGCATGTCATTTTGTACATAGATCTATTGTGAAGTTGGCTTCTATTGGATAAACTGATTATATGCAGTGGATTCAATCACTCACTATGCAGGTAAACATGTCAGTACTTGCAATTTTATGATATTTTGACACTGGTCATATGCTCATTTTGCAGAGGATACTCTGGCAAAAGTTTTCGACAATTTTGGGTTTAGTCAACTATACAATGGTTGATTTACTCCTTAATACACTTATTTATTGGTATTTGGACTCTTCTGGCTCCATTATCATTCCATTTAGTTCTCTATCATCATGGCATCAGAAGTCTCAAGCACATCTAGTGGATCAGGGCCTGGTGCCAATGTTCTGAGGAGGAGCTATAACTTGCAAGGCAAAGACCATTTTGAGATCCAAAATTTTGATGGCAAAAATTTTTCTCTATGGAAGAATCACATTAAAGATGTGCTGATTCAAAGGAGGCAATGAAAGCCAGCAAATGGGATTTCAAAGAAGCCTGCTGACATAGATGAAAATGATTGGGATGAGTTAGATGAAATGGCCAAGTCTACCATTTGCTTGCACCTGGTAGATAATGTTTACTTTACAATGTTAGACTGTGAAAGTGCAGAGGAGATTTGGAAGAAGTTATGCAATACATATGAGAAAGATACGGCATCAAATAAAGTGTATCTATTGTGAAAACTATATGACCTTCGTATGAAGGACACTGATAGTGTTGTTGCTCATGTAAATGAGTTTGATGCCATATTCTCCCAATTATAGGCTCATAAAATGGATAGGGATAATGAAATGAAAGCATTATTGTTGTTATGCACCTTGCCATCATCATGGGATACACTTTGCACAACTATTAGCAATAGTGCACCTGGTGGTAAACTCGTCTATGATGACATATCTGGAGCACTCTTGAGTGAGGAGATTCATAGAAAATTTATGGTTGGCACTCAGAGTGGAGATGCATATAATGTTCATGATTCTTACCAAGGAAAGAATCAACAACGTGACAGGAGCAAGAATAAGGAAACGAATGGTCAACATAATAAGAGTAGATGTAAATCAACGAAGAGGGATATCGAATGCCATTTTTGTCATAAGAAAGAACACATGAAGAAAGACTGTTATGCATTAAGAACGCTAAAGGTAAAGCATTGAATGTTGATGGGCATGTTAAATAGTTACCTGCACCATCTACTTTGACTATGAAGATTGAAGAAATTAATGCTATTTCTAATGATGTTGATGTGTTGAAACTTGATAGTACTGTGCCAACTAAGACTCTTATGGCTGATTCTCTTTCCCACACATGGATGCTAGATTCTGGTGCTTCTTTCCATGTGACACCACATAGAGAATGGTTCTCTAATGATGTAGCAAAGTCTCTTGGTACCGTGAGACTTGGTGACTCTTACCAGTGTGATTTTGTGGGGATTGGAGATGTGGTTGTGTAATTCGTTGATGGTTCAAAATTTACTATGCATAATGTACACCATATACCTCAGTTATCACACAGTTTGACGTCAGTTGGTCAACTTGATGACCTTGGTTACAAGGTGGTCTTATATGCTCAGTCCTTTCACATATCAAAGGGCAATACGGTTATTGCTTTTTGGTACTTAGCCAAATTTTGATAACCGAAGGTCAAAAATTATTATTAGCTCATAACATAGTGCTTGAGGAGACCTTTCATTTGGTATATAACTTTTTGTCATCAAAGGCCTAGAAATGCAAGAAAACCCTAACTCTAATTTTTGCTCAAAAATATTTTTTTTGCATATTATTCCTCGGATCATATAAATCAAGGAAAGCTCAAAAAATTGGTGAGAGTGCATTGGCAGTATATTCACATGGTAATTCATTTGGTGTTGTGTTGTTTCCTAGTTTCTTGTTTTTGCTCATGTTGTTGATGTGCTTCCAAAGACCTCGAACTCCAAAACCCTCTGCAACAATCAATCCAATATCTTTCTTCTTTGCATATTTTGTAAACAGTTTGGAAAAACTCTTAATGATATGATCATGACCTTATAGATTTACCTTTGCCCTTTTGCCTAGAGAAGAAAGCTTGATCTAAAACAAGCATAATTTGCCATATTTTTTCTAGATTGATCTTCTTAGACAAAAATAGAGACTAACTACTCAAACTTTAAGGCATTTGGATTGCCTTTTATCATCAAACAAAGCATAGATGTAAAAGTTTGATAAGAATCTAGATGACCATTAAGAAAAGTCTACATAAGTTAATTATATGGAAAGATTCCATGTGCAGCAAATTCAATTCCTTAAACTTTGTTATATTATTATTCATTGGACCTCCTTCATTCATAGGCTCACTCTCCAATTATTTTTGAAGGTAAGAAAAATGAACTTCATTTTTTGCATGCTCTAGTGTGGCAAGAGTATCCCAAGCATCCTTGGTTGTTCTGCATGAGTGAATGTGAGGGATAATGGTATGTTTGATAGATAAAGCTTCAATGCACGTGTTTTTGCATCTCTTCTTTTGGAATAGAGTTTCTCTAGAATAGGTGAAATATAGACTATAGTACGACCATGAACATGAAGATCATCACCTTTGACACCACATGCATCACCTATTTCCATAGTATTTGTAGGTGTAGGACGATGTTTTCCAACATCCTACATAGTATTCCACAAGCTTTTTGCTACCAATACATTCAACATCATGTAAAACCACCAATGTGTAGTTAGAACCATCCAACTGAATAGCCAACATACAAAATATATCATTTCTTTCAACCATGGCCAATGATTGTCCTTTGATGTAAAAAAATGATTATTTCTCAAAAAACGTTGAACATAAATACCCAACCAAGCTCCACTGGACTTGTGGTAGATCTTAAGTTGTTTGTATTAATGAATCAAGAATTTTATATTTTAAAGAACTTGACTATTATGACCACCAAGCATTAGGGAGATGATTCCCCTCCCAACCTTATGCCTTTATATATAACTATTGAGGACTCAATTTCTTTGATTCTAAACCACTCTTCAAAAAGAAAATTTACTTGAGAAGCACTTTTTTCACAATAAATCCAAACATCCTTTTGTGTATTCACTACAAGAAATAGGGGGCGTAGCGACGCCCTCGAATTAAAAAAAAAAACGAGCACCGTCGCTTATGCGACGCTAGCGTCACATAAGCGATGGTGCTATTTCGGATTTTTTTTTACGGGTATTCATCGCATAAGTGATGCCTGTGTCGCTTATGCGACGCTAAATGAGTGTGTCGCAAATAGCATCGCTAACTACTGACATTATTTGCAACGTTGGCAAACTAGATAGCGTCGCATATGCGACGCTCTCGAATGTTAAAAAAAAAATTCGATTTCTCCCGGCACATTTGTGCCGGATTTGGATGCGAGAGCAAGAAGAGACCGAGAGAGAGAGCGCACGAGAGAGAGAGAGAGAGACGCATCTCGTTGAAGCAAGGTATGCACACACACACACTTACACACACATACATATGCATACACACACATATACACATATAGACACACACACACAGACATACACATAGACACACACACACATACACACAAATACACACACATATACACACATAATGTTGCATACGCACATGCACACATAATGCATACACAGGCACACACATATACACATACATATACACACACATACACACATACACACACATACACACACATATATGCATACACACACACACATAGAGAGACATGCACACACATACACATACATGCATATATATGCATACATAATGCATATGCATATGCGTACATACATACATACTTACATACTTACATGCATACACACACATATGCAGACATAATGCACATGCATACATACACATACATAATGCATACACACACATATGCATACATAATGCATACACACATACACAAACATATGCATACATACATGCATACACATACACACATACACACATACACACACATAGACACATACACACACATAAACACATACACACTCATAGACACACACACATACACATAGACGCGCACACACATACACACACATATACACACAGACATACACACATAGACACATACACACACACAGACACATACACACTCATAGACACACACATACACATAGACACACACACACATACACACACATATACACACACACATACACACATAATGATGCATACACACACATAATGATGCATACACACATACAGACACATATACACACACATACACACACATATTAGCATACACACACACATAGAGAGACATACACACATATAGACATACATGCATACATACACATACATAATGCATACATAATGCACATGCATACATACACATACATAATGCATACACATACATAATGCATACACACATATATGCATACACACACACATAGAGAGACATATACACACATACACATACATGCATACATACACATACATAATGCATATGCATATGCATACATACATACATACATGCATACATACACATACATAATGCATACACACACATATGCATACATAATGCATACACACACATACACACACATATGCATACATACATGCATACACATACACACATAGACACATACACACACATAAACACATACACACTCATAGACACACACACATACACATAGACACACACACATATACACACACATATACACACACACATACACACATAGACACATACACACATAATGATGCATACACACACACATGCATACACACATACACACACATACACACACGTACATACACACACACATGCATACATACACATACTTAATGCATACACACATACATATGTACACGTATATATATTGATTTCTAACCCATTTTGTTTTATATGTTAGGTATTATGGATCCTAGTAGAGAGAGAAAGGTGAAACTCACTCTCATAAAAAGTCTTATGAGAGCAAAAGTTCCGTCTGATACTCTAGGGGCCATCATGCGTGATTAATCAGAGATGTCTGATGAGGAGCTATACTATACGATCCAGATGCTTACCCAACGATCAGAGGAGGGCTCTTTTGCGGCTCCACATGCAGGAAGACAACTATCTGCTCATAGGTATGTTTTTTTTTCATAAACTTTTTTAATGATATTATAAAACATATTTTTATTTATTTTTATCTATCTATTTTTAGGACACCTATACCACCTCCAGATCGTGATATCAGAGCAGAGTTGCCTATGAGCACATTTTTACACACACATACACATGCATGTAGTTACACACATATAATGAATACACATAGACACATACACATACGCACATACACGTACACATACTCACATACACATACACATGCATAATCATATGTACATACACATAGACTCATATAATCATATTTACATGCATATATACATATACACATGCATATATACACACACACACAACACATGCATATGCACATATAGATACACATACATACACAACACATGCATACACATAAATAAATAAATAAATAAATAAATCCTACTTCAAAAATCCTAAATTGAAAACACTAATTTCGATTTTAGGGGTTTAAAACCCCTAATTTAAAAACTCTAATTCAACCTTTTAGCCATATGTTTGAAGTATATGTACACATTGCATCTATTCCTTCGACGTCCTACTAGAGAGATGTCTCTCCTCCCAACCTTATGCCTCTATATATAGCTACTCCAATCAACGAGGATCATAATATATTATAAAGATATATACACATCATGTAGATACACATACATAAATAATAAAATGGAGTAGATATATTGTGCATCACACATACATGCCTAAATGCACACATAAATATATATATATATATATATATATATATATATATATATATATATATATATATATATATATATATATATATATGCATACATATTTACATGTACACATTTACACATAGACATATATACATATATACATGTACACATCACATATACATGCCTACATGCACACATAAACATATATATACATGCATACATATTTACACAATAGACACATATACATATATACATGTACACAATTATAAACACTTGCATATATTACATGAATACATGAATCTTTTACATAAATGCATATGCATATATACACATATGCATATTTAACACATGTTTACATATATCACACACATGCAAACACATACATATACATGAAATACATATATATGCATACTAACATATGTATACATATAATACACATGAATACACACACATATGCATACATACATGATAAAAATTTGCTCCTCGAAGATAAAGCTATATATAAAATAATTAGGCATACCCCCGAGCTTCATGTTCTAACTTAAAAGAACATGATTTCATCTCTCTAGTAGGATTCATCATTATTCAAATTAATAAAAAAATCTATTATCTGATATCCATTCAGAAGCTTCAAGTTATTGATCGATAACTAGAGTAGAATTTACTATCTAATCTGCTCATATGTTTTCATTGTTGCCATCAGTTTGGTAAGACATCAATATAGTCTCATATTCATTATCCTTATTGATTTCATTTATTTCTTCTATTGTTAAATCTATGTTCTCATGAATCACATCATCTATTGATGGATTAATATCTATTTCTGATAATTCCTCTTCCTCATCAGTAGAATCAGTATGTAGAGAATTATCCTCTTCATAAAAAAGATTAGTATCATTATACATATAATGATTCTAATTTCTCTTTCAGATGTTGATGTATCAGTATCTGATGCTGAATCATCAAGAGGACTTTCTTCGATCTCTCTAACAATAAACTGTTCAAACAATGACCTACCTCTAGGTTGCACATGAATGACTTGCCACCAAGGATGAGCATCTTGGTTTTTATAAAAAAAGCTTGTTCAATATGCGTAGGAAGAATATATGGTTCTTTAGTAGATCGCATTACCTTGGAAGAATCAATTGCCCAAAACCCAAATAATTCCTTTCTTAATGTGGAATTCCTACCTTTATACTCGGCTCGAAACCAGCCAACCTTCAAAATGACCTATCAAAATATATAACAACAAAAACCCATTCTTAGGTCTTAAAAAAATAACTAGCTCTATCATAAAAAATATAAAATTCTTTCTACCTGTTTGAATGTACGAAATGAAATTTCGTAGATACCAACAATAGCTCCTACATAACCAAGTTCGCTATCTATAAGGTTCGTGTCTTTTGAGCTAGCACGTGATAGTTGCTTGAAAGAAGCAACAATACTAGAATCCTCTGTTTTACGTAAAGAATCAATGGCTTTGATTCTAATATGCTATCCAAAGGCCCACATATAAATGAACATTCGAGCCTACAAAATAAATTCAATTAGTAAATAGAAACTAATATACATATATGAAAAAAATAAAATATTATTTTAATAAAATTACCTTTCGTTCACAACCTATCATTAACTCTCTTTGCTCATCTGAGATTTCTTCATTATTTGTGTTGGCGCGTTGCAAACGACTATATAGCCAATCCGTGAAAGAAGATATATCTGTAATCTCATTATTATCGAGATTACATCTATATCTTTTGTTTTTTTGCGTTTTACTTCGGAGATTTTGAAGTTCCTCGTACTCGCTAAGGAATGCTTGCATGCATTTGCTATTATATGCTACAAAAGTAGAAACATCATTTTTTTCTTGAAATGTAAATAAGAATGGAATTCCTATACCTGATAATACCTCATCTGTTATTTTTGAAGAAGACTCGTTGGTCCATGCACGTGGAGCTTTCGCTCTTTGTCGCACATAACCTTTTAATATTTCCATAAATCGCTCGACCCAAAACATCCATCGAGTGTTGACAACACCTGAAATCTCTATTTCATCTACAAGATGGACTAATAAATGAACCTGAATATCAAAAAATGAAGTAGGAAGTTCTTTCTCCATCAAACATAGTAGCTCTTTGCATTCATGTTTTTTGTGTGGGATCGAGTTTTTGTCAATCTGTTTGGATGTAATCCACCTATACATATCATAAAAACAATTATAACGAAGTTAATTAAAAAATAGAAGATATCCAATATTCATACATTTTAAATATAAAAGTATCATAATTACCTCATAAATGATCCAAGACAATAGATCACACCTCGTACTCCTTTCATTGTACATCCATCGATAAGCAATATGTTTCAAAAAGTTATGCCAGTCATGGGTCTTTAACCCAGATAAGCTCTTATCATCCATAGTAAACATGTTTTGAAAAAATGCTCCATATCCTGTAGGAGTCTTAATATCAATTGAATTCTATTGTTGATACTCTCTATCTCTTTTGTTGTAAGTACCCAAGGAGCAAGTGCATAAGTCGTTTTTTGTCGATGTCTATCAAAAACTGGCCATAACTTTGGTTTGGATTTTTGATCTTTCAAATCATTCCTTGATGTTGTGGTATCTTTTAGTCCAAGAAGATGCTTCCATAGTGAATAACCAATATTTTTTAATATATGCATAGGATCAAGAAGATGACATACTTTTAACTCTTTCCAATACTCCAAAGAATACCATATTGATATGTTCTCTGCGAGTGCACTCTTCACATACTCATTATCTGAATCATCACTGAAGATTTCTGATTTTGGATCTATCAGAGGTCCATCTGTCCATTTTTTATACCAATCCATAGGTGTCATATGTTTTGGACACTAACTTGTTTCAAGCTTTCCATTAAAATGTATCGCTCCTCTTTTAGATCTTAATGGATGATCATCAGGCAAGAATCGTTGATGTCGAAGATAAATATTTTTGTTGAGATTCTTACTATAGATTGATCTCAACCAATCACCACAATATGGACAAGCTTTATAACCCTTAGTAGATATTCCTGCATCATGAAAATGATAAAAATATAATTAGATTAAATCATATTTATTTACATGCATATTGAATGAAAAAATTACATCAATACCTAAAAAAACACCATATCCTGGAAAATCGTGAATAGTCCAAGCCACAATACCATGAACTGTAATATGTCTTTCATTGATGCTTTTCGATACATCAATGACATTAATTCTCCATAACTCTTGGAGATCATCAATGAGAGGACCAAGATATATATTCATATCTTTAACTTGTCTTTTGCCTGGGATTAAAAGTGAAAGCATTAAATGTTCCTTTTTAATGCTAAGATATAAATGTTCCTTTTTAATGCTAAGATATGGCAGAAGATATATATTCATATCTTTAACTTGTCTTTTGCCTGGGATCACTGCTCTTTTAGATACAAGAGGATATAAATGGATGGGAGGAGAGTGGCACACACATCATTCGCAAGTCTCTTGAGGAAAGCCTCACACTTGGTATCAAAGCTAGTTCTTGTTGAGCTAAATTTAGAAGAATTTTCGTGGAGAAGAGGAGCTTGTGTGCATGTTCTCGTTTTTGTTGACCGCGAGCGTTTCTTCAGGGGTGTTTTCAGCGATCGTCGTCATCAGTTCCGAGGCCCCGTCGGGGTTCTCTTCTGCGGATCGAGAAGGAGATTGAGGAACCCGTGGGAGCCCCCTTCTACAGCGTTCAACGCAAATGGAGTCTCATAGGACCGCCTCTTAGAATTCTCCGTGTGACTCTTGCGCAGGCGTCGGGTGGATCTGTCTTGCGCTCCACTTTAGAGATAAAGGCCCACGCCTCGTCATACAGGAGGAGTATGTATTTCAAAACTAGCCGCCTCGCAACGGTTGTCAAGAGCTCTCCAATCGGGAGGATTTCAGTTTTCAAAAGTATAGAAGAAGCGCTCTTCCACTCGAGGCAGAGAGACATGGTTATGTCTTTTTGCTTACTTCGTTGAACAGCTCTCCGGCGCCATATAGTTCAGAAGTTCTATAGATCTACATGTGGGATAATATAAGCTAAGTGCGCACATCCTGATTTGCCGCTGCAGAGAAGAGAAGCTTGACAATCCATTTACGAATTTGTTTTTTTTGTTTGTCATGGCTAAAAACTCACCAACATAGCGATATTGACCATAACTTGGGCAAATTATATCCAAATTTGGAGTTCTTGGGCTTGTTAGAAAGCTCTCTCAGAGATCTTTCCAGAGAGTGGCTATAGGCCATATTTTGGGTTCAGGTATTTCCTGCAACAGAGATTAGAAGTGGATTGTTCTTCATCGAATACCGTCAACGAAGCACTTTTTGAAGATTTGTGCGATCTACGAGCAAAAGGGAGTCGATACTCTACCCGTAGCTCTTCAATTGGATGCTCCAAGAATATCAAAGAAAATCTGAGATAAGTATTTTTGCAATATTTGGTTGGTTATTCTCTTGATTGTGCATATTAGAACTATTTTTGCATTACGCGTAGGATGACGTAATTAGAGCGTAAATAGAGATAGATGTTCGATGCTTGAGCTTTTCTTACAGGTGGTAAGTATCAGCAGGTATCGACCAGAAAAATATTTTGATTGAGGGTATGTAGTGCCCAACAGCATATTTGGAAAAGTTTTCTATTGCAGGTGTTCGAAGATAAAAAGAATAGATCGTGCCTGCCGGCACATTATTTATGCTTGACGTTTCTATTTTCTTCGAAATTATTTCGGATTTCAAAGTGACACCGTTAGGCTGGCAAAATTTTTAAAATATTAGCATGCATGTGCATTAAAATTTAGAAAGCATATTAAAGTTTCTTTCTATTGTCTTTTTCTATTTAGCAAAAGCTTTGACTGGTTCTTTTTTCCGCTTGCCAGTAGTATTTACATCTGTTTAGTCTTTAAAAAAAAAAAAAAACAGAAAACCAAAAGAAAAAGTTTCTTGCCTAGCATGGAACCCAAACCTTCTTCACCTGTTAGGACAGAATTCATTATGCCTGAACCTCCAGTTGATCCCATTCAAGCTATGAACAATAGAATTTTATCTTTAGAAAGTTCTCTTCATGACATCTTGGAACACGTGCGTGGTTCTAAGAAAGAAGAAGAGCCTCTTGACGTTGATCTGCCAGAGATGGAGGTAGATGCTCCAGATGAGCATCAAACTTCAAAAGTCCTTAAAGATAGCGTCTTAGTTAGAGAAGCCAGATGGCAACTTAAGGATCTTAAGCCGCCAAGATATCATGGCTCAACTAGCGCTAGGAGTGCTGACGCGGTTGAGCAGTGGCTTAGCAAGTGGGAACAGTGTTTCCGTCTGTGTCATATCATCGATGATAGGCACAAGATTCAGCAGGCCACTTATAATCTTATGGATGTCGCTCATAGGTGGTGGCGTAAGATAGAGCAGGATAAGAAGGAGCCCACGACATGGGATCAATTCAAAATCCTATTGTATAATAATTTTGTACACCTGATGAGAGGTCTAGAGCACTAGACACCTGGTTCTTCATCAGTCAGAAGAATCAGTCAGTTTAGGAATATGCAGATAGGTATAGAGAGGTACTTCTTAAAGTACCTGATACCATTCCAGAGTTTCTTCAAGTCCACAAGTTTGCCTTGGGACTCAGAGAAACTATCCGACCATTAGTGAGGAAAGAGCGGTGTCAGTCTTTGGCACAGGCCACAGAGATGGCCTTGGTTTATGAGGATGGCCACAGGAGCACAGGTTCCCAGGGTCAAAGATCCCCATGGACTAGGGTTAGCTGACCTTTCCATACTCCGACTCCTGGTTCAGTCAGTGCACAGCCTTCTAGGGAGGCTAAGCAGGTGCACATGATCCAGACAGTCTTAGGAGAAAAAAGAAAAGTGTCTGCTCTGGCTGAGAGGGCATATAACCGATCTATTCTTATCCCTCAGCATAAAGAGAAGGCAATGAAAGAGGGTTTGTGCTATGGATGCTTAGGACAACACTTATATAAGGATTGTCCTAAAAAGAAAAAAATAGCAGCCACCATAGTCATAAATCCGACTCAGGCAGGGGGTGGGAGTGACGATGAATTTGGGGATCCCCCATCTCCATTATCATCTCCCATAGTGGCTATGACAGTCACTAAAAAGGTTCCGACTGTGCCAGATGCTGTGCTTTCGCCAGTGGCACAGAAAGGATACCGGTTCCCAGATACTGAGCTTATTGTTATGAGAGGAGTCGTGGCAGGATAGCCTGTCAAGGTACTCTTTGACACAGGTTCAACTCATAATGTTATTAGTTTCCGATTAGTCAAGAGGTTATGCTTAGATACGGTACAGTCAGACTACACTTATACCGTAGAGCTAGCTGACGAGAAGGGAACTGAGACTTGGGATAGATGAGTAGTTGATCTTCCTATTCAGATCCAGTCCTATGAGGATAGATTGGATTTTGAGATAGCGAGATTAGCACGTTTCGACATAGTTCTTAGTAAGAAGTGGCATGCGAGGAAGAAACCAGTCATTGATTTTGCTTTGCATGTGTATCAGTTTGAGCATGAGGGAAGGAGATTACTGATCCGTGGAGAACCAGATCTCCAAGAGACGCGATTGATGACTACTACCAAGTTGCTCAAAATTTATTGAATGTAGAGCATAGAATCGAATTGGTACCAGGAGCGAGTCCGACCGCTCAGCCACCATTTCGAATGAGTTTGCAGGAGGAAAATGAAGTCCGCAAGGTCGTGGACGAGTATCTTCAAAAAGGGTTGATTAGACCCAGCTATTCACCCTTTGCCGCACCATTTCTTCTTGTGAAGAAGAAGGATGGATCTTATAGGATGTGCGTTGATTATCGAGCACTCAATAAGATCACTATTAGACACAGATATCCTATGCCCTGGATTGATGATCTTTTAGATGCTCTAGGTGGAGCCATTATATTTAGTAAGATAGATTTAAAGAGTGGCTATCATCAGATTAGAGTGAAAGATCATGATGTACATAAGACAGCTTTCAGGACCCGTTTTGGTCATTATGAGTATTTGGTCATGCCTTTTGGTTTGACAAATGCTCCAGCTACATTTATGATGTTAATGAATGATATTTTAAGACCTTTCATAGGAAAGTGTGTTGTTGATTTTGTGGATGATTTACTAGTGTATAGTAG
This sequence comes from Ceratopteris richardii, assembly GCA_020310875.1. NCBI lineage: Eukaryota > Viridiplantae > Streptophyta > Polypodiopsida > Polypodiales > Pteridaceae > Ceratopteris > Ceratopteris richardii. The sequence continues at coordinate 164,826,129 of CM035407.1, forward strand.
GACTGTGCATGAGCATGAAAATCATTTAAGGTTTGTGTTGAATATTTTAAAAAAGAAATTAAGTTGTATCTAAATCCAGAGAAGATACAGTTATTTCTTTCGAGGATAGACTATCTAGGGATGTGATTTCAGCCGATGGGGTTCAGATGGATCCTAAGAAGGTATCAGTTATTTTAGCATGGCCTACTCCTCAGGATGAGGGGCAGTTACGGTCATTCTTAGGACTTTCCGGTTTCTATCGGAAATTCATTTCTTCATATTCGTCGATAGCAGCACCTATGACGAACTTGCTTCAAGGCAAAATTCCATTTGCATGGAAGCAAGAGCAGCAAGAGAGTTTTGATACTTTGAAACAAGCTGTTTCAGAGGCTCCTATACTCAAAGTGGTAAATCCTCAGAAACCATTTGAGTTAGAGACAGATGCTAGCAGCATAGCCATAGGCGCAGTCTTGAGTCAAGATGGCAGGCCAATAGCTTTTGAAAGTAAGAAGTTAAGTAGTGCACAACGCAATTGGCATGTGCATGAACAAGAGTTGTATGCGGTGGTGCATGAACTTAAAGTTTGGAGACACTATCTTTATGGTGCAGACTTTAAGGTATTCACAGATCATCATACACTCAAGTATTTCTGTAGTCAGCCAGATCTTCGAGGCCGACAGGCTCGTTGGGCTGAGCTCATGCAAGAATTTCACATGGAAATCTTGTATAGAGGAGGCAAAGAAAATATAGTAGCTGATGCATTATCTCGTATAATGTATCAAATCAGCTTTACAGTTTTAGAAAGCTCATTTCTTCAAGAAATTAAGGAAGCACAGGTGGAAGATCCACATTTGTTACACATAGTTAGAGCCATTAGTAATGACTCTATTTTAGGAGACGGGACAGTTCCAGCTGTTTCTTCTTCTACGAAAGCAAACAAGTCCATTCCGTATTCCAATTTCTCACAAGAGAATGGAATAGTGAAGCGGAAAGGAAAGGTTTGTGTGCCAGATTCCCGAGATTTGAGAAAGAAAGTCATGCATGATAACCATGATGTTCCTTGCGCAAGACATCCTGGTGTTGACAAGACAATACAGCTTGTTAGAAGAACATTTTGGTGGCCTAGATTAGCCAGAGATATCCATACTTATGTTCAACAATGCTTTATGTGTCAAGTCAACAAAGCAAAAAGGGTAAAGACACCAAGTCTTTTACATCCTTTACAAGTTCCAGATCATAATTGGGATAGTATATCCATGGACTTCATAGTGGGGTTACCGCGGACCCAAAGGAAGCGAGATACAATCCTAGTTGTGGTAGATAGACTGAGCAAGATGGCTCATTTCATACCTACGCAGGAGATGATAGAAGCTCCACAGGTAGCGGAGTTGTTTATCCAGAATGTCTTCAGATTGCATGGGTTACCTACATCCATAGTCTTAGATAGGGATGTCAGATTTACAGGACACTTCTGGAAGTTTGTATTTGACAAACTGAAAGTGTCACTAAAAATGAGTAGTGGTGATCATCCACACACAGATGGTCAGACCGAGAGGGTCAACCAAACTCTAGAGGATATGCTGAGGGTATATGTGTCTGAGAGACAGACAGATTGGGATAGTTATTTGCCATTAGTAGAGTTTGCTTATAACAATAGACCTCACAAGGTGACTGGGATGTCTCCTTTTGAGATGAACTATGGCATGAATCCCACTGCTCCCAGTACCATAGGAATGCCTCAGAAATGTCCTAGTGCTTCCGAGTTCTTAGCGAATCTCCAAGCAAACCTTGAAATAGCTAAAGCCAAGATGCAACAAGCAGCTGATAGAGCCAAAGAGTATGCTGATAGGAAAAGATCTCCTAGATCCTTTGAGGAAGGAGACCAAGTCTTCCTTCAGGTACCGGCTAGATCTACTTCATTGTCCACAGGGAAGTGTAGTAAGCTATCACCAAGGTATTGTGGACCTTGGAAGATAGTCAAGAAGTGGAATGATGTTGCATACCGATTAGAGCTTCCTCCAGATTGTAGAGTCCATCCAGTGTTTCATGTCAGTAAATTAAGAAAGTATATCTCTAGGGAGGATAATCTAATAGAGGGTATTGTTTCTTTGCTGGAAACTGATAGAGAAGATCATTCTCGAGACAGAATACTAGATACGAGACAGAAATGGTTAAGGAATCGTGTCATCCAAGAGTATCTGGTAGCCTGGAGAGAATTACCACTTACTGACTCTACTTGGAAATCAGCAGCTCTGGTTCGCAAGTACTTTCCCTCATTGATCATTGAGGACAATGATCTTTAGAAGGGGGAGAGAGTGTCAGACATTGGTCTACAGAGACCATTCCATGTGTGTGTGGGACGAGGGCTAGTTAGCCAAGGTCCTAAGCTCGGGGGTATATCCTAAGGTATTTGATGGTTAGTGGGGATGAGTGTTGCATGCTGGCCACATGGCGACGCTAGAACATTCCAGATCACTGCTATTTTAGATACAAGAGGATATAAATGGATGGGAGGAGAGTGGCACACACATCATTCGCAAGTCTCTTGAGGAAAGCCTCACACTGGCCATGTTGACCATTTACTGGATTTCATGGAGAATGGATTAACCCCATCTAATGCAACTCCTAACTTTAGATTCTGTGGATTTTGTGCAAATTCAGGCCATGTAGAATCAATATGCTGAAAAGCAACACTATCATGAGGAATTCTGATTATTCCATCAGTACTTTTGTGATCATGTCCCCAAGTCAAAAGCTTTGATAATTCGGGGCTTTGAAACATATGTCTAATCCATGGAGCCAATGGAAAATATCTAAATACCTTTTTTGGGATTTTACCTTCTTCGCCCTTATATCGAGGAGATTGACATTTGGGACATGTCAAAGAGTCTGCTTGTAATTGATGAATAGCAAGTCCATGACGTGTACGAGGTATATTAACATTATGAGAAAAATTATCATCATCATCATCATCATCGAGCAAGTATTCCTGTATATCAACAGTAATTTGATTTTGTATATGGTTTTTAAACAAAATAATGACATTAATATAGATAGAGAATACATACCCAAGCATTATCACGTTGACCAGGTGATGGTGCACGCTCAAAAGTACCATACTCTGCCTCATGCTCAATACATTCCAATTATGGTCTTTGATATGTGCCATAACAAGAGTTACACCAACATATAATATGCTCTTGATAGTAAAATTCATCATAATTCCTATCGGAGGACACATGTGAAGTCGTTGCATGGGTAGGAGGTGGTGGAGTACCCTCTGATTGATCAGAATCTGCACATAATAAGAAACAAAAAAAAATATAAGTTATGTATCCATCAAATATATTTAAAATTAAATGTTTGATATACTTACAGTATATAGTCGTTGGACAATGAGGAGACGGTGGTGGGGTTCCATCTCATTGATCAAAATCTACAAATAATGGTATTTGATATTAATAATCTGATTATCTACATACACAAAAAATTCACATATACATATTTACACATACACACATATTCACATATACACATTTACACATCCACACATATTCACATATACACAACTACACATTATTGTGGGATAAATGCATGTATTTTGTATGAATGAGTGTATATGCATGCATGTGTGTGTACATATATATGTGGATATGTATATGTGTGTCTATGTTATATGTATGTATATGTGTATATGTATACATATATGTATGTGTATATGTTTGCATGTATATGTGTATGTGGGTATGTGTATGTGTATGTGTGTGTATATATGTGTATGTATTCTTATTTTTTTTCTGTTTGAGATTAAATTAAGAGGAGATATTGTATGGTGGAAAAAAATAAGAGGCGACCTAACATACCACCTGAGACGTGGTAGTTTTTTCGTAGACAGCTACGTCTTCAGGAGTCATTTCCTCAGCAGAAGGTACACAAATTAATAGTTTATAATTATAGTTTTTATATATTTTAGTAATTTTTTACATTTAATTTATGTATTTTTTTTCTTAAATAAACAAGCTGCTACAAAGAAGAGAGTGGAGTCGGGCCACACATCGCACCTAGGCCAAATGGGCCATAATGGTTTTGTAGCTACATTTGTATGTATATGTGTTATTGTGAGTATATTTATTATTTTAGTTAAAATGCAAGCAACTAATCTTTTTTATTTGTTTCAATGCAGCGGAAGGATTATGGCCGATATCCTACGAAACATGAGATCGAGTATGCTACACATTTTGGATATCGGCGTTGGAGTGAGTATATGTGAGGTCATCCTGATGCCTTTGTGAGTATTATTAAATTTTATATAATTATTTTATTTTTATGAATGGTTTAATTGTTTTATTTATTTATGTTTGTTATATGTAATACAGGAGTATTATGGAGAGATAGATATGGAGAGACAGATATGGAGAGACAGACATAGGAGGGACAATCTTGATCGTCACAGGGTGATCATGATGATGAGGATGAGGATGATCAGGATGATCATGATACTGCTGATGATGATGATGATCATGATGATGATGATTAGGATTTTAGTTGATTATGACATTGGATTATATGTATTTACATTGATATATATATATATATATATATATATATATATATATATATATATATATATATATATATATATATATATATATATATATATATATATATATATATATATATATATATATATATTATATATATATATATATATATATATTTTATCTATATATGTATATTTATCTATATATTTTTCACTTTAGTTATGTTTTGAATTGTGTGTATGGTATTAAGTAATGAAGAGTTTTGTTCTATTGATTGTTATTATTGTTTATATTAAGCATGTGTTTTAATACTTTAATTATATAATTCATTCATATGTGTGTACCTAAGTGTATATGTATGTGTGTGTATATGTATGTATGTGCATGTGTATGTGTGTGTATATGTATGTATGTGCATGTGCATGTGTAAGTGTATATGTGTGTATGAGTATGTGCATGTGCATGTGTATGTGTGTGTATATGTATGTGCATGTATATGTGTAACTCTATGTGTATATGTGTGTATGTGCATGTATATGTGTATATGTAGGTATGTGCATGTGTGTGTGCATGTGTATACGTGTTTTAATACTTTAATTATATAACTAATTCATATGTGTGTACCTAAGTGTATATGTATGTGTGTGTATATGTATGTATGTGCATGTGTATGTGTGTGTATATGTATGTATGTGCATGTGCATGTGTAAGTGTATATGTGTGTATGAGTATGTGCATGTGCATGTGTATGTGTGTGTATATGTATGTGCATGTATATGTGTAACTCTATGTGTATATGTGTGTATGTGCATGTATATGTGTATATGTAGGTTTGTGCATGTGTATATGTGTTTTAATACTTTAATTATATAATTCATTCATATGTGTGTACCTAAGTGTATGTATGTGTGTGTATATGTATGTATGTGCATGTGTATGTGTGTGTATATGTATGTATGTGCATGTGCATGTGTAAGTGTATATGTGTGTATGTGTGTGTATATGTATGTGCATGTATATGTGTAACTCTATGTGTATATGTGTGTATGTGCATGTATATGTGTATATGTAGGTATGTGCATGTGTGTGTGCATGTGTATATGTGTTTTAATACTTTAATTATATAATTCATTCATATGTGTGTACCTAAGTGTTTATGTATGTGTGTGTATATGTATGTATGTGCATGTGTATGTGTGTGTATATGTATGTATGTGCATGTGCATGTGTAAGTGTATATGTGTGTATGAGTATGTGCATGTATATGTGTAACTCTATGTGTATATGTGTGTATGTGCATGTATATGTATATATGTAGGTATGTGCATGTGTATATGTGTGTGTACGTATGTGCATATATATGTGTATAATGTATGTATATGCATGTGTATATGTATTCCACATGCATGTGTATGTGGATGCATTTCCATTTGCATCCATGTGCATGCATGTGGATGTGCATATACATGTATTTGCATATATGTTAGTGTGTGTATGTATATATATATATATATATATATATATATATATATATATATATATATATATATATATATATATATATATATATATATATATATATATATATATATATATATATATATATATATATATATATATATATATATGTATGCAATAATGCATGCATGTAAGTCTTTTTATGTGGTTGTAGAAATGTTTGTGCATATGCATGTGTATATGTGTGTATGTCTAAGTGTATGTGCACATGTATATGTGTGTATATATGTGTGTGTATGTGCATGTGTATATGTGTATATGTGTGAAAGTGCATCTTCATCATGTATAATTGTATAAGTGCATATCAATAAGTGTGAGTATGCTATCTAATGAAAATAACACAATTCAAATGATATACAAAGAATAGAAATTTCTTACAATAGTTAGCCATACTTTTTGCTTGGTTAGCTTCTTGAATAACCTGCAATAAAGAGAGAAAGAAGAGAGAGAGAGATAGAGAGAGAGAGAGAATTCAAAGAGAGAAAGATATAGAAAGAGAGAAATAGAGACAGAGGGAGACAATAAGAGAGAGCTTAGGCAAAACAACAATTCTGCATATACTTGCTTCAGCTCGTAAGCGCAGCGTAATTGCGTACGTTGGAGAGCTCTTCGATCAGATGCATGAAAATGCCGATCAAAGAGCCTCCAACATTTTAATTTTTTTCCGTCAAAAAACCGTCGTGTAAGCGATGCTACGCGTCGAGTTGGCGTCGCATAAGCAACATCTTTGAGTGTCGCTTATGCAATGCCAAAAGCGTCGCTTATGCGACGCTATTTAAAACCATCATGTTAGCGACACTCTATGCAAGCATCGCAGACCCCGTCGCACCACAAGTCGCAAAAAATGTTGTTTGGTTTGTCGTTTAATCGACGGTGCGCACGGGATGCTCATTGCGATGCATTTTGCAATTTTATAGCGACAAAATTCTATCGCCTTAACCGTTGGTATACGCCCGTATTCCTTTTAGTGATTGATTCATCACCATCCTTTATCTCAAAAGGTGCTAGTTATAAAGAATGGTCCATAATGCTCAGACTCATAAAGCTTTTGGAAAAAAACCTTGATCTTGCATGACTTGAACCAAAGACATACTCCTTTCCATCCTGAAGACTTAACCACTATGCTAAGTGGATTCCTTGTCCTAGAGAGCATACAAACATATGCTTAAGTCTAGTCTCCAGATCTTTGGACATAAACATGAGTGATGAAATGGTGTCAAATTTCAGATCTCTATGAATCGGGCAAACAATCAAATCATAGACTTTACTTTATCACATTCTTCCCTCTTGGCAAAGATTTGCATCCTAAAAAATAAATTTACATATAATAAAGTGTGGACATATCCTTGAGCCTTCATTCTAACCTAGAAGAATATGTTTTCATCTCTGTGTTGAGACTCATCTCATATTCTAAATGAATAGAGGAGAATCTACTGGCTGATCCTTGCCTAGATAGCTCAAAACACCATCTAGCTCTGCACTTGATAAATTGATCTAAGTGCAAAGTAGAGAATGAATATTAAGTTGGATCAAAATGCATCCCTGGCCATTTCATTGTTTATCACTTTGTGCTATTTGGGCAATAACATGTGAAATGGGTGGATTTAATTTAGGAGCTCATTTCTTGGCATCACTAGTGCATGGATCCAACAATTCAGGTGGGATTTCTATCCCTGCCAATAATCTAAGAGAAAATTTTGTGTGTTTCCATACCCAAACGAGCCTAAATAAAATTTCTGATGCTAGAGATTGAAATCATTTTGAGCTCCTAATCAGCTTGATTATGCTCCTAGTCACCGTGATTGTGTGTCCCAAGACCAAAGAGCCCAAATAAAGATTTTGATGCTAGATATTGAAATAATTTTGAGCTCCTAATCAGTGTAATTATGGAAACTAATTTTTTTGTGATACTAAGACTTTAAGTGGAAGGGTCTCGACTATGCCCTAAAGAAACTAGTGACCTACCATAATACCAATTATGGAGTCCAAGGACTACACAAGCAAATCAAGAGGACAAAGGAGAAGAAGAAACTTGGATAAAAACACAACATTGATTGTATTACCACATTAATATACAAAGATAAGTGAACCATTATGGATATAGGCATATATACAATCCGAGGGAAAAAAATTCCTAAAGAGGGGATAACGTGCACCAGTGGTACTAAGTGTTTTAAAATACATAATTAGCAAAATACATCAAGAGAGACCTCTACTCCTAAAATAGAGTGTACTAATCATGTTCAAGATGAATGGGACTTTATCACTCAGTGGAGTTATGATCCATCTTCTAATGAACAATGTATGTCTACAATGAACTCAAATGTTTGGTATTTTATGAGTGGTGCAAGCCAACATACTACCTTAACGCATCATTTCTTCACTTCAACTGAGCCTACTCCTCCATGAAACATGTGCTAGTAACTCCTCTTATCATGTTATGGGATTTAGAAAGATTATCCTTAAGGCTATGATGGTAGAGTATTAACTTTATTAGAAGTTTTATATAAAGGAGGGATCTAAAAGAATATTTTGGTAGTTTCATCATTAGGAAAAATTGGCTTAATGGTAAATTTCTTTGATCATAGATGTTCAACTCATGATCTTTTTGATGGTGATAAGATCATGATATCTCGAATGCTATACCATGGGTTGTATAAGATCACAAATTATGGTAAATCTGTGAGTGATTGGCATGTGGAGTTGAAGATTATCATATTATTTGAGATGAAAAACCTTTTTCATGCATGTTTTGATCGTTGGGATTTCGCTACTTTGTTTCACATGTGGAAATGTGAAATGATGTCCTCTTTAACCAAACTTGAGGCACCTTTTAAGCATGTGTTTGAGAGATGTATTTTGATTTAAAAGCAACCTTCTTCATTTCATAATGATAGTATGGTAAGAGCTGAAAAAAAAATTGTAGCCTATTCACAATGATGCTTGTGGTTCCATGTAGTCACCCTTTTTTTGGGGAATTTTCATTACTTTATGACTTCGCATGCATGGATGTATCCATTGAAAGCAAAGTTTGGAGTGTTTATATGCTTTAAATAGTTCCTAGTTATAGCAAAAAAATCTTCCATAATGTAAAACTAGTGGCATCCTCTACTCTGATAGAGGGGAAGAGTATATGCGTTTGAATTTATTATAGTTTTGGCTGCTTATGAGATAAAATCATTGTACAATGCCATAAACAGCTCTACAAAATGGATTTGTTGATACATAAAACAAGTCTCTCATGAAAATCACGAGGTGTATGATCAAAGTTAAGGCTTTACCACATAGCTTCTAGCTTGAGGTTGTTATATCTACAACATATGGACTTAATAGGTGTGCCACTAAAGCATTAAAACCAATAGGTTTTGTTTTGGTTACCCCCATATAGATACTTATGATGATTGCATCATCCAATTGCTTTAATTCCTGAGCAATGTATAAACTTCCCTGATACTTTGTGGTGTAATAATTGAACTCCTATGGAGAAGCCTTTTAATATGCACTCTCTACGTCTTATTTCTTGTTGATGTGATTCTTTAATCCATGAGAGCACATAAGCCACTATATATTGTGTGACTTGCTATCCAGGATAAGTAAAAACTTCTAATGATTTGTAAAGTCTTTGGTCCTCATCATCTAAACACAATCTATTATCTTGAAAGTTAATTTGAGAAATAGAAAATAGAGCTTCCTATTCCCTCATTGCAAGTGTCTTTCGGATTAAGTAACCTCAGATCCATGTTGGGTAGTTATTCTACAAATTGTTTTCCTGAATATGGCCTACAACTTCTTTACAATTTCCCTCTTGCATGAGAAGGAGTGTCATATAGGTTTCCATCTCCTCTAGCAAAAGATTGTCTTTCATCTTACAATCTTCAAGATCCTTTTTAGATGTCGGATCAATTGATTTTTTTTTTCTTGCTCATTCTTCTTCTTGCCTTCTGCATACGCTTTGAGGAAGGACCAACATACACACATCATCGATCATATGAATGGAAGCACAATGGGACTATCAAAGATATACATCATCAAATCTTATATAATATCAGAAAGAAAAGTCAGATGGTGGGAGGGCGTTGAGAAACCTCTTTAACCTTTGGTTAAAGAGTTATCCTTTCCATACATGTACTTGAGGAACTCAATCGGTTTCCAATAAATTTTTGTACGTAGAATACTCAATCTATACTTTAATACATGTTGGGCTATGTATTCTTGTACTTCCTTGGTTGCTTCTGCATGAAACATGAGAGTCTTCTCAAAATCAATATGGAGAATGAGTATATGTGCATACTCTTACAACTCTAGGTTGCGCCTTGCCAATATCTCCTTCAATGCAACTTGGGTGGCATCCATCACTCTCTAATCAATCTTACATTGTAGCATGTAAGACCATGCACAAGAGTTCTCTCACAAAAGTTTCCAAAAATGAATTCGAGCTCGAAGAAAGTGAGTTTATACGTGGATTTTTTTTTTCTAATATCTAACGAAAAAATAGAACACAATAAACTCAATTAGAATAGTGCTCAGTTGTTGTTAAGTAGACATGATGATTAGATAATCATGATTTCATCTCAATTGTATTCAGTTGTAAACTCATTTTGTTTATACAAAAGAGCTCTCCTGTCGCTTGCAAATAACTTTAGCATCAACAAAGGAATCCAAGTTTATTTTAATACAAGAGAGCTCTCCTATCGCTTGCAAATAACTTTAGCATCAACAAAGGAATCCAAGTTTTTTTCCATCCAAATCTGATGACAAAGTACTCTCGTAAGTTTACAAGCTACCACTTTTCATTCATACTGGCATCATGGATTTTACCCTCTTCCTCAAAAATGTGAAGATCTATCTATCATGGTGTGCGGTGAGTGACTTTATACAATGAGTCATAGCCTTTTCCAATCCACATTAATGGTGTTAGATGAATTTTTCTTCCATGAAAGATGCATAGAAAAACATGCATAGGAGAAAAGAATGGCATTTTGGATATGCAAACCATATGTTCACTTCATGGAACATTATATCTCCATTACAATCTTTTGACTAGAGAGAGATATTGTAGCATTATCAAGAATTGTCTAATCAAGACTATCCAAACACTATGAAGGTACGATTTCCACTTTACCTTATGCTCTTGATATGATGATGGACTTATATATGCCTCTATAGGATAATATATCTATCTCAACTAATATAGAAGGATTCACATCTACATATACCAATTCCGTATCTTTGCATGCAACACATTGACACTCCTTGTTAATGCTTCTAGAGACTTTCATTCATTGAATTTTGATGAAAAGACGTTTACAAAATAGTATCAAAGCATGACATTGTTAACAACTAAAAAAATCAATTAAATTGCAATCAAAATTTGAAGGATAGCTTTACATTACATTGTCATGGAACTTCAAATATGATGCATTGTTGGCATGTTGAAGTTTGACTATCTCCCTCTGTGTGCTATATCAGAGGTCAATGATGTCTCCTCTCCCATGGTTCCTTCTCTGGTTGAGATGTTTCCTTAGAGCTTTGTGAGCTTAGGCGGTGTATAAACTTTCTAATGCAACCATTTATTCCGGCCCAAATGGCACACAGAATTCTAATGCAACCAGTTATTCCGGCCCAAATGGCACACAGAATTTTAGTATTACACCATGTGCCTTGAAACGTTCAAGCACAAATATTCTTTTGATAATTATTACCAGTGTTGTTGTGATGAACATTAATTTTCCTATGATCTAGGAAACTAGAAATCAAGTTCAAAGACTTGATTCATTGGTTACCAAGAACTACCAACCTCGAATGTCATGGATTTCGGGCTTCCCTCTTTAATCCTTTTGAGAAGAATAAAAGTCTAATAGCAATAAAGACTTATCGATAAAAATATTCTTATGAGATGCCATAAGTGATTATACACTTTTAGAAGAATAAAGTTCCTCAATGAATTCTCTTTCTCTAAAGTTGATCTTCATAACAAATTTGGACTTTGAAGAAGTCCTTTCAAGCATGATATAAGCTTGATGTCCTAATACCTCTTAGCCGAACTTAACAAACATGTTCATGAAGGCTAGAACTCTAGTTTTGCTCGAGTGCTTGGTGGAATTCTACAACATTCAACCTCTTCAAAATGCATTTGTAGATGGAGTGTTGAAGAAATTATCATATTTCCATTTTCTAATTATATGCCTATTTCACTTCTATAGCTACATTATTATTTCTTCAATTGTACTTGGGATCCCTTGTCATTTTCTTCTACCTTGTATTCATTCGCCTTCAAGAAGAATTATCCCACATATGATGTATATTGAGAGCGTCATCCAAATCTATATAAAGAGGGTTTCTCCCCCACCTTGTGCTTGGTTACAATATTGAGAGCTCACTTCCATGCCTTTGACAAGCTAACTCTAATCCATATGTGAGTTTTCCCATTTCATGGTCTACCCACTTTTGAGTCTCACACTCATTTCCATTTTGCGAGTACATTGTCTATTTGATTTAGCTTCCACGTGTATTCCTAATTGAACTTACAATAGAGGCCTAGGGAATTGAAGAAGAAAGAGTTAGGGGGTTAGATTAATGAGAATTTTAAGTACAAAAAGAATCATTGGCTTATGAGCTTAGTAGAAATTTTAAGGAAAGGATGTAAAAGTGCATAAATTATCTTCTCTTAATTCCTTTAGATTTCTCAAGTTATTGAAAGATTCTAAAGTTCCACATATATTAATGGTTTGATCTTACAAATTTGACTTGGCAAGAAATATTTGGTTGTCCCCTTGCTGTTATACAACTCTAGAAGTTGGATGTGTCATCTAATTTGGGATCTAGTAGTTTGATATATGAGTTGGTACCTACTCATTGGTACCCTTAGCATTTATGAGCAACTAGAACTAAACCATCTTTAGGGAAGGAAGAATGCTACATTTTTCCCAAAATATAACATTCATGGACATGTTTAGAAGGTGCCTCAAGTTCGAGAAGAGAGGATGCCATTTAAGATAGCTCAAGGGAAATGAAGAAGCTGCATTGCAAGGTAATATGTTTGGTTGCTACACTATCAAAATATCCAACGTCCGAGTTAAGTGTAGACATACATTCCTCATGAGAAGACGGTTCATAGCTACACATAGTAGTAAACACAATCATCATTTAGTAAAGAATTAGTAGACTCTGTTTTAGGTGTAGGGGCCTCTACAACAACCATTCCAACCTCTTTCTTCATTGCCTCTTTCATAGCGACCTTTGGACAACTCTTTATGAAATGATCATTTCCTTTACAATATTTGCTTTTTTTTTGCTTTTTTGTTTTCTTCTCATCTATTTCTTCCTTCTTCAGCTATATAGAATTAATAGATAGCTGAAGAAGGAAGAAATAGATGAGAAGAAATCAAAAAAACTATATAGCTATATAGTAGATAAGCTCCATTTACCTTTGTCCTTTTGGCTAGCTAAAAAAGCTTGATCTACAACATGCATAGTGGACCTCTTCTATCTAGATTGATCATCCTACAACAAAATAGAGAGTAACTCCTCAAATATTAAGGCATTTGGATTGCCTTTCATCATCAATCTAAGAGTAGAAGCAAAACTCTAATATGAATCTGGAAGACCATTAAGAACAATCTGCACAAGTGAACGATCTACCAAGGCTTCATTAGCAAAACTCAACTACTCCTTCATATCTTTGGTCTTTTTCAAAAAACTTTCCATAGAATCTCCTTCAATCATATGCTCACTCTTCAACTACTTTTGAAGGTAAGAAACACAAGCCTCAGTCTTGCCTAGTATAAATTAGTAAGTGTATCTGAAGCATCCTTTGCTGTTTTGTAAGAGCGAATGTGATGGATAATGGCATGTTTGACAGACAAAGCTATCAATGCATGTGCTTGAGCATCTCTTCCATCCCATGGAAATTTCTCTATAGTAGGTGCAATAGAAATCATGGTAGGAATAGGAGTTTGAAAATCATCATCTTCAATTCTATCTCCATCACCTTCAATAACTTTATTCACAGATGTAGAAGGGCATTTTTCAATACCCTAAACAATAATCCACAACACTTCTGCTACCAATACATGATCCATCATATGTGCCCATAACAGGTAACTAGTACCATCCAACTTTTTGTCAACATACAGAATACATCATTGCGTTCAGCCATGGCCACTAACTAAATACCCTGATGTAGAAAAATGGTTGTATCTCAAAAAGTTGAACAAAACCACCCTATTGAGCTATGTTAAATCTATCGCAGACTTTGAGGGCTTGTACTAGCAAGATAGAACTTGTATATATGTTTGGTACAAGAGGATGGAATTGCTGGCACAAGTGTTGTGATAGTGCATTCGGAGGTCGAAATGAGCTCACATCAAAATTTCGACGTCAAATAGCAAAGCTCTTTTGAACTCCTAATTGTCTTGAGTATGTTCACCAATTTTCATCAAAAGTGTGAGAAGGTGTTGGCTTGAGGGATACCTGTGGTAGTAGGTGATGTAGAGTTGAAGATGGATTGGAAGTCAAGGGACACTATTTTTGAGTTGAGAGGGTACCACAAGTTGTAACAAGCAAGGGGTCAATTTTTGAGATGATGTAATGCCTCTAGAATACCTAATGCGTCTGCCAGCACTTGGATGGTAGAGAAAAGGACTTCATCAACGTCTTCATGTAGTAATTCTTGTTCCAATAAGGTGCATGCTCTTTCTTCGATCTATATATTTTTTTAAAGTAAAGGAAGTTCGGTCGTAGCCTACTTTCCCGGACTTGAATTAATTAAAAGAAAAGTACGAGAAGGGGACTAGTGCCCACTGGATCCCCCAAATCCCATAGAACAGGGGTATCCTTTACAGGGTTTAGATGGCATTACAAAGAAGGTTAATCACCCTCTCATCACCCTCATGCGTGGCCCACTTGGGTTTAAGCTTGTTGATCAAAAGGAGCACTTGATGACGCGTGAATGGGGGGGATTTCTTATAGTTAGTGATTCTGTTGCTGAGGAGGAACATCGATTTCTCAATCGACCACTCTTTGGGGGAGTCGCCAAAGTTAAAAGCACATCTTTCCTGCCAGATCTTCCATCGGACCTCCCCTCTAATGGCATTCCAGAGAGTCGCCAAGCACCCGATCGCTTCTCCCAGTAGAGCTTGTTTCCAACTGATATGTTTCTGAAGTCTAATCTTCTTTCCGACAATCTGCTAGAGCCTATTGGAGTTGGGACAAGTATAGAAGATGTGAGAAACATCTTCGATGGACCAATAGCAGCATTTGCACTAGCGAGGCATCCCACAAATTTTGCTAGCCTTAAGGTTGGTCCAGATTCCATGATGAAGAATTTGCCATAAGAGGATGGACTTTTTGATTTCTATGAAGGGGTGCCAGATGGCCATGAACTTCATGTCCCACCGCAACCGTGTTGGAGGGCATGAACTTGTTCAATTATGGCCCACAATGTTCTAATGGCCTTAGAGTATGTCGGGTGGTCTCATTCCTCTTCATGTTCTTTCTCTTCCTCTTTGTCTATTTATTATGTAGGATAGCTTAATCTTTCATATTCTTGTGAGGCAAAGTATGTATCTCAAGAATCAATATCTTGGAACTCATCAATAACTTCAAAATCAAATGAGGTTTTGTTCATGCATAGAAGTATCTTTAGCGATGGGGAAAACAAAACCAGTAGCTTCACCTTGTGTCTCTGAATCCAAGACCAATTTCTCCATCTTGTTTGTTTGCTCTTTTGGTTTGTGTCTTTCTTGTGGTTGTGTGCGGGCCACTAGTTGTTGAGCCTCACCTTGTGCAGGGTAATTGGATGGTGGAAGGGGGCACAAATTTTTGTGGCTGGTGGGTGAGTGGGAAGGTGTGAGAGGGCTACAAAAATGTTATAGTGCCTCTCATATGCTTAAAGTAGTGTGCAATGGAGGATGTGGTTAGCGCTCATAAATCTTCTACCATCAAAGCTCTTTCTATAGGCACATTTTACGCCAAACACATTGATACAATGCAGGTTATAGAACAACATCCATTCAAAAATTGCTTATGGATGCATCTAGAATTATTTGTATACAAATCTTCACTGATGTGATGTGATACATCCAACTTCATGCTATTTTTCTATGCCAAATATAATCCGAAGTAGATGCACTTATGAGGCTCGGTAAATGTATATTGTCCAAGAAAAGAAAAGTGATGCATTCACATGCATAGATCAGTACATCGATTTGGAGTCACTAAAGACATTGTGAAAGCTACAATATATCACTTTTCTTTATATCATCAAGTACAAGGATCTCCTTATCCAAGGGGTTGTGAGTGACATACATGCGTAAAGATTCTCTCACCAAACCATGTGTCAGTTTGAATTTCTTGAGAGGTTAAACTGCAAGTAGTGATGGTACCACGAATGTGCCTTATACATATCCAACATATTCTTGATGTAAAGTATACTTCATATAGTAGCAAGTATGCTTCATATAGTAGCACTTAATGAAATTTTCCTCTCGTAGGGGTGCACCGAAATAGACATCTAATCCTTCCTTTTCCAAGAGAGGCAGCAAATCTGTTGAATTTTGGAGGCTGTTGAACTCATGTGAGAAGAACTAAAAATGCCCCCATTTATGGTCAAACTCAAGCTCTTCATCCTAGATATAATGGGTGTCACTTAAGTGTCCTAGGTATTTGTACATACGGCAAGTCTATGTGCTTGATCATATTCATGGAATACTTTGAACTTTGAGAAGAAAATATGTGCATAGTCATCTATCCTTAGTTCATAGCTAAGGAGAATCCTCAAATCGTTTTTACCTATTGTAAAAGGTTCTAAAGATCTAAATTCAAGACTTAATGTAAGTATAAAACGAGCCAAAGCCCGAAAATCATATTTGAATTCAAAATTCAAATACGTCACTCAACCATGATTGGAATCTTCTAGTAGAGTCATCAACAACAAAGAAAATCGAGGGAAAAAGCCTAGATATAGAGTTTCCAAGCAAGAAATAGGAAGTTCTAGAGCATGTTATGAAAAGAACCTCTCATCTCTCTTCTCTATCATCTCTTCCTCACAGTGGTATCAAAGCATCATCATAGATGGAAGCATATCTGGAAGGAAGAAATTTATATGGATACATCTCTAGAAATGCACTGATGCCTATGCGAAAGACCAAAGGACAACCAACTCAGGGAGAGCAAGAGAGGATGAATTCATAGTGCCCATAATATTCTTTGGAAGGGTCATATATCTTAAAGTCTATCTTTGATTCCTTACTTCCAGACATTATGGGCTAAAAGACTTCACAAGAAACCTATAATGCACTTGAAGCATCTTTTCTTCAAGCACTAAGAGGGGCAAGCATCAATTGTAAATTGATTTCAAGCCCCTCAAGAAACAAGCCAAGAAAAGTATCATTGAATTCATTACCAATATAAAAGACATAGCTACCAATTGGGAAGCATTTGAGAGATCATAGATGAAAAGAAAATAGTCAGAAAAGTCATCAATGGAATGAAAGCATATGATGAGGGGGAAGCACTCACCACTGCCATGGACTTCTACATGGGCATGCAAGTACCACATTTTCAACCCACTCATGGGACAACTCTTCAGCCATGAAGCCAAGATTATGAAGAATGAAGATACATAAAAAGTAATCAATCCTCTACCCTATACATAGATAGAGGTAGAAGTAAATATGCTAAAACAAAAGGGAAGATGTTTGATGAAGAAGCAAGTACCTCCCAAGCTAACTTTGCAAGTGGAGGGAGAAGTTCAAGAGGAGGAGGTAGAGGAGCTGGACAAGGGAGGGAAAGATCTCAAAGATGCTCAACTTGTGCTATGTGGAATTATAAATCATATAATTGTGCATTGCTTCAAGAATCCAAGTAACTAGAAAGGAAGATGATATTGAGCTCCTAGAGGCAAATACGACAACAACTATGGCTAAAATGGCAATAAAAACTTCAAGAATAACTGTCAAGGAGGTTATAAATGAGGAAGAGACTACAACAACTATGCTAATGATCAATCACAAGAAGGCTCACTTCTACTCATGAATATGACTATGCAAGGAGGTAAATCACAGGAACATGTATTCTATATTGATTCTAGATGTTCAAATCATGTAGCAAGGAATGAAGCACTTTTCTCATATTTGGAAGACCCCAATAACAAGCATGATGTGCAAACAAGAGATGACAAAGATGTATTCTATATTGATTCTAGATGTTCAAATCATGTAGCAAGGAATGAAGCACTTTTCTCATATTTGGAAGACCCCAATAACAAGCATGATGTGCAAACAAGAGATGACAAAAGGCACCCTGTGGAGAATATTGGAAATGTGAAGACATGGCTTGCTTGTCAAATTTATCAATAATTGATGCTCAATTCATGATCTCCCAAACCAATAAGATAAGTTCTATTTAGCTCCTCGTGCTTTGCCAAAATATCTTCCCTTCAAAGGGAGATGAGTAGGGCCTTAACTTTTTAAAGCTCTAGTCAGGCATCAGAGGTTTTTTCGTCAAGAGGTAGACCCACATTACTCATCATTAACGAGTGTGAGAACCCTTGCATGAAGAGCAAAGTAGCTGACAAACAAGGAAGTCCCTTGATGGAAACACATGCCTTTCTCAACATTAGGGGAAAAATGAACCCTACAGTGGCCTTTTAGATTGAGGAGTCATTAGTGATGGACCAATCAAAAGAGGGTGGTTTCCACAATCTATACCCTATAAAATACTAGGCTCAAGGGGGGAGAGGGGAAATATTTCTACCTTATTTAATGCATTGCCTCTAGAGAGAGGACTATCATAACTTGGCTATACCCCGAAATTCTTTTTTTTTTTTGAAAGTAAAAAACTCGGCATAACACCTAAGAATGGATCCCTCATTACCTTTTAGGTCAAAAGTACTCTTTTTGACCCCAAATTCAAAATCCTTGCAAGTTTTAGGCTGAAAAAACTAAAAAAAAACTCAAAAAAGAGTTGTTTCCCTCCTAAACCTCACATTTTCCTTCCCATGTTCCCAAAATTAATCTTTTTCCACTACTTTCTCTCCGTAGCACACCATTGAAGCTCTTCTTTCTAGATTCCAACCTTTCTACATCTCCTGTCTCCATATATTGTTGTACCTTGAAGATTTTCAACTCCATTGGCAACATCTAAAGCTTCTAGGCAACCAAAAGGTGAAGTCCTCACATTAACATGTCATAGTACCAAAGCTATAGATGGACAATGGCTATCACATGAGTACTCCAAGTTGCATGGGTGTACATGCAACCCTCTAGAGTTGGGCCTCATTGAGTAAGCGATCATGGAAACTTGGATCTTCATTGCAAGGGAAAGCTATCTTGCTTCAAGAAGCACAAAGACCCTGGGATGGTTGCTATTTTACAACATCTTTTTACAATGGGAACTATGAAAATTGAAAACTCTATTAGAATGAGATATCATGTGAATTGTAAGTATCTCTATAATATTGTATGATTTATGGTGTTGAATATATTTATGAACTATTTAGATATGCTTTTATTTGTTTCAGATATATTTCCTTCTACTTTGGTGGAAGAGCAACCAATTCATAGTCTTACAAGTACTTTCCAAGCATTGCATGCACATGTTGGTGCACTAGTCTTTCCACAAGTATCTCCTTCTCAAGTTTTCCATGATCTTTTGCACACATCGATATGTTGTACCCACCCTCTAGAATGAATGGTTTTGGAAGGTTAGAGAGAAGTGAAGTAGATTCTCTTCTTAGCTTGGAGTATCCAAAACTTGATATATGGTCCATATCATCTTTGAATCACAAGATGTTAATGGATATATGTAACTCTTTGAAATTCATAGAAGTGTCTAGATCTGTAGGTTTGCACTCGTGTTTTCCTATCCATTTTTTTGTATATTTATTTCAAGGATTATCATTTCAAGAGACTTCCACCATGTTCATGTGTAGAGATACCACATATGAGCAAGTTGAAAGTCTTCCAGGTGAAAACAGGGGTTTGATAGAATGAATTGCAAAAGATGAAAATTGAATGCCACTTACAGTTTAATGGATAGCTTGCCACTAAATTCTCATGCACTTTCAATTGTGATGCATTTTAGACCTGTTGGAATTTTATGATCTCCCACTCTATGCTATGTTTGCGATCAATGATGTTTCCCTTATAGTGATACTTTCTTTCATTGAGATTATTTGTTAGAACTTTGGTAAAATCCTCTAGTGCTAGGCTTCGTGGTAATCCATATATTCCTCATCAAAACTTGGATGATGCAACTTCTATCCTCTTGCAATATCACTTTGTCAAAAGGTTGGATAGTCGTATTGAGTCTTCTTTGATGTGGAGGTTTCTTCATATGACAACCTTTAGCTCTATAGATATGCGCCACAAAGTAGGCCTCTTATAATAAAGAAGATATCTAACAAATTCAAAAGAGAAAATGCTTGAAAAAGATAAATTTGAAGTATTTCGTTTGGAACTATTTTGTTGGTGTCGAACTATTTCGTTGATGTGGAGCCATATTCATGGTTCTCAAAGTACAATATACCTTCCACTCTATAGGTGTGCACTAGAAATTAGGAAACTTGTAAAAAGAAAGATGTACATGATATACAAAAATAAGCTTCTTGAAATAGATAATTGTTAGTTAGATCCATAAATATATAACTCCTCTAAGCTATTTCATTGATGTGCAACCATCTTCCTTATTCTCAAATTGTTGTACATCTTCAACTCTATAGATCCACACTACAAAGTAGAATAATTCCTAGGAAAAGGAATTGTACGAAATAGAAGGAGAAAATTCTTGAAATAGAAGAATATTAAATAGATGTATAGAATTAAAATTATATAGAACTAAAGATCTACAAGAACTATATATATACAAAAAGTATCAAAGATCTAGGCAAGAAACAAGAAAATGTGAAACTTACACAACAAATGTGGTAGAAGTGAGCTCCAAAAATGGTAGAAGGAACAAAAACGGTAAAATGGTTTTCTTTTAAGAGGGAACTAGAAAATGTTAGTAGGTATGTTTCCAATCATAAGCGTGATCTAAGAGGACTTATCAAGGGGGAAAAGCATCACGTTTCTTTGGATGAATTCAAACAAAAAGAGATGAAAATTGACATGCAGAATTACTTACAAGCTTTTAGTACATGAAAATGAAGAAAAAGCACCATCTCAACAAAAAAAAAAAAAGAAATTGAACTTGTCATGAAGTTAATATAAAGAATCTCCTCTACCTTTAACCTTTGATTATATTTCTGTTAGGGATTGCATACTCAATGTTTTTCTTGAGTTGGAAGTCCCCTACTAGCTCTCACATAAACTATTTTCAATTCAAGGAGCATGCTAATCCAACAAGTTTCATTCAAGGATAGCATGTAGAAAAAGATGGCTAGAGTGTCAAAACCACAATGTTTCAATTGTACCTACATGATGATGGTTCAAGGGTGCGATGCCTCAAGTAACGCCACAATGCCTTGAGAAAGCACACAATGCCTCAAAGAACGCCAAGATGCCTCGAAGAGCCCACAATGATTTAGGGATGTTGGAAATGGCTCTACATTTTTCAACACAAAAATGATCATATCTCCTCAAATAGAAGAAAAATAACTTATATTTTTCATCATTGTGAATGTCTTTAAAAGATGTACATATCTGTCTCAATCAAAGCTCCTTTTGAAGAAGTTGTGCGAGCTCTCAAGAGTCCTTATAGCTACTAAAACAGATTGTGAGTGTAGTGACCGAGCACATTAAGACATTCATCAAGCAAGAACATACATATACATGATAGACAATCCAAAGAACACCATGGATTGGCATTGGAAAGCAAGAAGAATAATGCATGCAGCAAGTCGACAAGAGACACAAGTATAAGGAAAACGTTTATACTCCAAACGAACAATTTTACTAATGAACCAAAGTCGTCTCCCAAAGGAACTCATTTCTCTTATATAGTAATTTTTTAATACTAATGTCCATTCCTACTTGAGACCGGACAAGGTTATAAAGCTTAGATTTTAGGATTCTCACTATCTACTTAGGTTCAAATCTATTGCTCGGATACACTCAAGAATTCGTGTGTTGGCTTTACTAGGTTTGTATTTACAAAATTATGTTGCTTTGCAATAGAATTACATCATTTCCTTAAAAAAAACCAAGCATTTGGAGATATCCATGGATTTACTCAGTTTCATTGCTCTTGCCTGTCTTCTATTTGATGCTTGAATGCTTCAACCTAGTCAAATTTTTAAAGAAAACATCAGAGGATCTATGGTTCCAAGTGGTGCATAGCATTAAAAAATGAAAGCAATTTACTAAATCAAAGATAAAGGGCTGCCTCGTAATCAAAACAAGATTGGAGTGCACCTACCATGATAAAACTCCTCGATATCCAATAAAAGAGAAACCAACAGATCGAGGGCATGTTGTTGTAGGTTCATGAATCGGTCATATGTTAACAATCATGATGAAGATCCTCTCTAGAGTTCGACCACTCAAGCTAGACCTTTCTTCATGTCTTAGTAGACATCCATGAATGGATATCTAGGTAAGGATAGGAGCTATATTTGACTCATAATTTTTTTGTTGTGAATTCTTTTCCACCTATTTTGTATGGTTATCTAATGGACTTGCATTTGGATACCATTTCATATTGATCGATTTTCATTTTAATAATTTTCGACCCCGTCAAATATGATAAAGCCTAAGGGTATGAGCACGAACTAAAATAGGATGAAATGGGATGAAAGAATCGCTTATGAAATCGCTCTTATATTCAAAGGGGAATAAGTGGAGATAGCTAATTCTATATTCCTCATTTATGTTTGTCTCCTCAAGACTGCTAAGTTCCTTGATTTAGTAAGAGGCTTCTAAAGAATCTAGGAATCTTTGTACTACCTAGCACGAGGTGCTATCTCTTGGAGATCTCGTCTTCAAGAATGTACAATTGTTTCCACCGCAGCTGCAGAGTATGTTGTAGCAAGTGAGACATGTAAGAAAGCATTGTGGCTTTCTTGTCTTGCTTGTGATATGGGTTCACCTCAGCATGTACCTCGCTTGCTTAGTGATAGTCTTAGTGCCATTGCTTTGGCTAAGAATCCGGTCTATCATGAAAAGACCAAGTACATTGAGGTGAGGTATCACTTCATTAGAGATTGCTTAGCCACTGAGTGCATTATTCTTGAGAAGGTTCACACTCGAGATAATGTTGCAGATGCTTTGACTAAAGCTCTACCATAGGATAGCTTTCAACATTGTTGTCACTTGATGGGGGTTACTTGATTCTTGATCTTACACAATCACTTGTATACTGTGTAATATGCCCATTAGGTGGGAGTTATAGTTTGTATACTTACACTCAGGTATTCTT
This sequence comes from Ceratopteris richardii, assembly GCA_020310875.1. Classification (NCBI taxonomy): domain Eukaryota; kingdom Viridiplantae; phylum Streptophyta; class Polypodiopsida; order Polypodiales; family Pteridaceae; genus Ceratopteris; species Ceratopteris richardii. The sequence continues at coordinate 164,849,525 of CM035407.1, forward strand.
TTTATCATTCTTTATTTTTCTCCGATAGTTACTTTGGCCATGTTGGCCTTTAGTGGGAGATTGTTACCATTAGTGTCCATGTGAAAGGCCAAATGGCCATCGGACACTTCCTTTTATATGTTCTTTAATAAAACATATAGAAGCCTGGTCAGTCATAGGCTGTAAGTTTGACCGCATTTGTAAGACCTAAGAAGTCTGTCTTCGTGCTCCCTGTGTACTATGTTTTCTGTGTATTCTGCAGCATGTGTGCGAAGTATTGTGTGCGGCCTCAAGAGCTCGGTTTTCTACTCCGAGCATATCCTTGTGGAGCTCTCGCGAAGGAGAGCGCACTGTGGCGCATCTGCATCAAAATACTTCATCCCTCTCTCTCTCTCTCGTCCTAATCCTGACACAAATGTGCTGAGAGAAATCAAAATTTTGTTTTAAAATTCCAAAGCGCCGCTTATGCAATGCTCTCGAATACCAGGATGTTGTGAATGCAATGCTCCAGCATCGCAACCAATTTTCCAATTTCGTTAAAAGCATCGTTGGCTAGTGACGCTCTTTGCGACACATATTTTTAGCATTGCATAGGCGACCCTATCCATCACTTATGCGATGACCCATCTTTTCTTTAATTAAAAAAAAAGGCTCGTCACTTATGTGATGCTAACATCACATAAGCGACGAGACCCGCTTTTTTTTTATTCCAAGGTGTTGCTACACCCCCTATTTCTAGTAGTGAAAGGAGGCAATGGAAGCAAGTAAATGGAATCTCAAAGAAGCCTATTGACATGGATGAAGATGACTGGGATGAGTTAGATGAAATGGCCAGGTCTACGATTCGATTGCACCTGGCAGATAATGTTTACTTTATAGTATTAGACTGTGAAAGTGTAGAGGAGCTTTGGAAGAAGTTATGTGATACATATGAAAAAGAGATGACATCAAATAAAGTGTATCTAATGAGAAAGCTATCTTCAATTCAGCCTTTCGATCTCGTTTCATATAGACGTGTGTGGTCCTATGCCCATAATGGCATTAGGTGTTTCTCTTTACTTTGTCACTTTCATAGATGATGCTACTAGAAAAGTTTGGGTATATCCTACCAAATGGAAGAAAATGGATTTCTTTAGTTGAGACTACAAAAGGAACTAAGCTCAAAGCTTTACATTTAGATAATGGAGGTGAGTATACCTCATATGAATTCAACCTTTTTTGCCAATCTAGAGGAATTCGTAGAGACTTTACATCTCCTTATACCCTAGTACAGAATGGTGTAGTTGAAAGGATGAATATAACTATTTAAAATAGAGTATTCTCTATGTTGCATTGTGCAAACCTTTCACAAGGCTCTTGTGCAGAAGCAATATTAACTACAGCTCATGTGATTAACCTTTCACCTAGTACTACCAAAGGTTTGAATGTGGCACAAGACTTATGGAGAGGGAAGTCACCATATTATGATTCATCTCGAGTTTTTAGGTGTGACGCATATGTTCATATACGCAAGAATCTTAGGCAAAAGTTGGACTGTAAGTCCAAGAAATGCATTTTTCTTGGATATGGTCAAGAAGGACAATTTGGGTATTGCTTATGGGATCCTGAAACACGGTTAGTGATCAAAAGTAGTGATGTCATTTTCAATGAGTCTAAGATGCATAAACACCCACTAAGGAGGTTGAAGTGAGAAGAGTGGTATTTGAGGATACTACTCCTCCAGTTAGCATGCATAAAAATGCTGCACATTACATAATGCTTCTCCAAAGTATAAAGGACGACTTGTTGCAAAGGTTTTTAAGCAACAACATGGTGTTGATTTTGTGGAAATCTTCTCTCTAGTGGTCAATATGACTACCTTGTGCATGTTGCTTAGATTTTGTTGCAATGGAGGACTTAGAGCTAGTCCAAATGGATATGAAAACTGCTTTCTTGCATGGAGATCTCACAGATGAGATCTATATGGAACAATCAGAGGGTTATGTAGTTCATGGCAAGGAAAGTCTAGTTTGTAAGCTCAAGAAGAGCTTGTACGGACTTAAACAATCCCCTAGACAATGGTACAAAAAGTTCGATGCCTTTATGAAGTCTCAAGGCTACTCTCAAAGCAATGAGGATCATTGTCTCTACATAAAGAGATGCTTAGATGGCAGCTTGATATGCTTGATACTTTAAGTCGATGATATGTTGATTGTTGGGAAGTGCTCTTGTCACTTCTCACAAGAAATTGAGTCAAACATTTGATATGAAGGATTTGTGGGATGCCAAATATATTCTTGGCATGCACATTACTTGTGATAGGAAAGATGCATATACTTGTCTCAAAGTGAGTATCTATCCAAAGTACTTCACAGGTTCAATATGCAGGGTGGAAAGGCATTGAGTACACCTTTACCCACATATGTGAAATTGAGCAAGGATGATTGCCCCAAATCAGATGAGGAAAAGGAATTCATGAACAAAATTCACTATCAGTCTGTTTTTGGTAGTCTCATGTATGCTATGGTAGCTACAAGACCAGACATTGCATTTGCAATGGGAGTTGTGAGTAGATATATGTTTAATTGTAGCAAGAAACATTGGGAAGCGGTCAAGATGATTTGAGATATCTAAGTGGCACTAAGGTCAAGTGTCTATGCTTAGGTAGAGGGAAAGCATCCATTATTGGTTACACATATTCTAACTATGCTAGTTGTGTAGACAATCATAAGTCTACATTAGGGTACATTTTTCATTTTGCTAGAGGTGCTATCTCTTGGAGATCTCGTCTTCAAGAATGTACAACTATGTCCACCATAGAAGCAAAGTATGTTGCAGCAAGTGAGGCATGTAATGAAGCATTTTGGCTTTCTCATCTTGCTTGAGATATGGGTTTACCTCAACATGTACCTAGTTTTCTCAGTGGTAGTCTTAGTGCCCTTGCTTTGGCTAAGAATCTGGTCTATCATGCAAAGACAAAACACATTGATGTGAGGTATAACTTCATTAGAGATTGCCTGCCACTGAGCACCTTATTCTTGAGAAGGTTCACACTCAAGATACTTTTGTACATGCTTTGACTAAAGCTCTACCACAAGATAGCTTTCGACACTATTGTCACTTGATGGGGGTTACTTGATTCGTGATCTTACACAGTCACTTGTATACTGTGTAACATGCCCATCAGGTGGGACATCCAGTTTGTATACTTCCACTCAGGTATTCTTTATCATTCTTTATTTTTCTCCCACATTTACTTTGGCCATATTGGCCTTTAGTGGGGGATTTTTATCCTTAGTGTCCATGTGAAAGGCCGAATGGGCACTGGACACTTCTTTGTATATGTTCTTTAATAAAACATATATTGTCCTGGTCAGCCATAGACTATAAGTTCGATCGAATTTGTAAGACCTAAGAAGTCTGTGTTCGTGCTCCCTGTATACTATGTTTTTCTATGTATTCTGCAATCTCTGTGTAGAATACCATGTGTGGCACTTGGAGCTTAGTTTTCCACTCCGAGGATTTCATCATGGAGCTCTCGAGAAGGGGAGAGCATTGTGGTGCATCACCATCACAATACTTCAATAATGGCACTTGATATCCCTCTTCCTTGATTTCTACTCTTATTTTGTTGACCATTCTTTTCCTTGTTCTTGGTCCTCCCACATTGTTGATTCTTTACTTGGTAAGAATCAAGAACATTATATGCACTTCCAGTTTGAGTGCCAACCATAGGATTTCTTTAGATCTCCTCACTTAAGATTTGTTCGAATATGTCATCATAGACCAGCTTACCACTAGGTGCGGTATCACTAATAGCTATGAAAATTGTATCCCATGATGATGATAAGGTGCGTACCAATAAGAGTGTGTTCATTTCATTATCCATTTCCATTTTATGAGCCTATAACTGAGAGAATATAGCATCAAACACATTTATATGAGAAACAACACTATCTATGTCCTTTGTGCAAAGGACATATAAAATAAATTCCTTATAAGGGTCAAAGCCCTCTGCTAAAATGGTTAGCAATGATATGACATGATACCATAAATACATGTGTATCCATACTAAAAAGTTATCTCTGCCAACCATCTTCTATACATGGATCTATACAATCTACTCAAACTAATGGAAGTATCTTTCCTGAAAACCACAACATGAGTATGTGATATCCATGGTGATAAAATCACCTGTCACATTCTCTATTGGAAGAATAAATCTTCCCTAAACTATGAAGATAACTCCCAATGCGAAGGAGATGTCTACTAAGAGCTCTCCTTTGATCAAGTGAGACATGATGCCATGAATGATGAGTCCTTTTCTTCTTGGCCATAGAAGAAGAGTGCTCAAAGGGAAGTTGTTTCCACCATCCCATACTAGTGGAACCTTCTTCCAATTCACGGTGTCATACCTACACTAAACAGAATATATATTCCATATATATGCAATGGAATATATAGATGGACTCTAATGAATCCTATATCCTATAATCATGTCGATGGACTCAAATGAGTCCCATGTCCTCAAACTAGTTAGTTTGGTTCTAGTCAATATGTGACAATGGATATCCCTTTCTGTTCCAAACCAACTTGTTCCTAAGTACTAGGACTAGGTCTAAGTACCCCTTTGTAGATCCCAACATACATATATGTATTGGTTACTCGGACTATTTCCTACTAAAGGATCTAATCTCTAAGTCATAGAGCTAGTGCCATGCCTATGGCCTTCTTAATCATCACTTGAATCACAAAAACACCCGTCGATGCTATCTCATGAAACCCATCTCTGTGATCCTATCTAATTGGTTTCCTTAGTAGGGAAGGAGAAATGCTTCACCACTTTCTCAAGTGATGTGCATGAGTGAAACTAGTCACTCTTTGGGTATTCATCATGATACTCTATAGTCTCTTAATCATCCCCTGAGACTCTTTTGAAGATAAATAAATATTCACTGCATTGGAGATTATCATAAATGTATCTCCCGTGCCTTCATGCAACTTCCTATAACCTATAGGATTGCTTGTGCACATTAGTAATGGTGAAGGTGTAGCTCCTTCCCTTAGCAATCCTACAGTCTAAATCCATAAGGATTATGTGTAGGGATCCTATTTACTAGTGAAGTTGCCTTATCTATACTACTATGATGGTCCTCAGTCCATAAATCACATGCTTACAAGCATGCTAACACCTTACTGATGTTTGCAGAAAATGCATGTTACCATGCCATAACATTCTTACCTAAAGGTAAGTCCGTATATAATGCCACAAGGTGGGAAAAATTTCGACAGCATTTCCCCAGGAAATGGAGTCCCAAAAAAATCTTAACCATAAACTCAATGGCACAGAGGCCATCCAACAACATAGGGCTTGATAGGCCCATGGCATGCATGCCATATACTCATACATGGACTCCATAACGTGCAAAAACATAAAAACAAATGCTAGCAGCAATTCTCTTTGTTGCATAACCATGTAGTTCCTGCAATCATCTTTCCTACAACCATCAAAAAGTGTACTTCTCGCATGTTGATCCATACTTTTAGAATTCAAACAATGATCAACTTGGATATATGCACTCCAATCCATGCATGTACATACAGAGCATGACATAAAATAAAGTATGATGCCTGAAAGCATAAAGCATACGTCCTTGAATAATTTGGTATTGGAATTGAATGCATCCAATCCTTCTCGATGATCTTCCAGACCTCTGCACCTTCGTCCTCAGATCCTTATACAAACTTTGAAGTTTCCAAAAACATCGGATCACTTCCCAAAACATAAAGCATGGTCAGATGATTACTAAAATAATGCAAATTTACCCAAAAAATGCATTTGTAATCCCTCTTTGGACCTGCAAAAACCATTTTAGGACCTGCTAATAATCATAAACTCAAATATATATTATGTGCAAGTGGCTCAAATTGAAATTACTTCAATCGCCTTCCCGGTTTGAAAGATATGGCTCCCGGAAGGTAGTTGCCAAAAACTGTTCAGACTTTGTAGACCTATACAGACCTGCAAAAATACATAAGTTCCCAAATTTCTTTTCATAAACTGAGAATAGACTTTTTTCTCTTTGAAACAAGCCATAGCACATCCAATTTGGAGTTCTCTAGCCCAAGATATGTCCTTTCCAAGTTGAACATGCTAAACTAGTGAACTTTGGGGGGCTGGAAAAAGTGTGAACATGTGATTTTTGGGGTGCCCAAAAGCATTCTTCCATCATGCAAATCCTAGAATTCTCTCCATAATTTCAGAGACCTATATATGAAGATGCTTGGCCCTATTTTCACCTTTCCAAATCCTCCCTCAGTGCGTCCTAATTTGCTCCCCAAAAGAGGCCTAAATCAAGATTTTTACTTTCATGCAAAAACTTAAATGGGAGCTTTTAGCAAGCTTCTAATCCATCCTAATGTGGATTTTTCTTGGATTTTATTATTTTCCATGGTAAAGCATACACCATAGAATTTCTATCTATACTCTAATCCATGGGAAACTTCTTAAATGGTCTTTTTTCTTACTCCCAAAAGTGGAGTTTGGCAAAATTTAGCATCTGAATTTTTTTTCAAAAAGTACGGGAAGGGGGTTTTTGAGGAAGTAAAATTCCTCCTTAACTTATCCTTTTAACGAATCTAATGGTTCCATTATAAAGTCCATATGCTCTATTCTCAAGTGCCATACTTTTTGCCATGCTTAGTCGATGAGCTTATCTGCGGACGGAACAACTCCTGCCCTACACAGAGAGATTCGTCTATCCTCCTAGCCATGCCCGAGCAGCTTCTTTTGTTTTTTCCACTCTACATGAGAGAGTTCTTCTTTCTTTTTTCTACCCTTCTCTATATAATATGGTATAATACCCAAGTGTCATGTGACACCTAGCCATTTCATCCAAGTCATCACAATCATCATCATCCATGTTGACGTGCTTCTTTGGGATTCCATTGGATCCTTTGAATTAGCATATATTTTATTTCATTCTTCCATAGGTTACATTTGTGCCATCAAATTTCTTGATCTCAGCATGATCTTTTCCTTGAAAATTATAATTTCTCCTAAGAAATTGTAAATAGACCCTATTCCACCAGTTGTGCATGAGACGTCTAATGTCATGATGATAGAGAACTCTCTATGATAGTAATGAACCAAGAAGATTCAAAACGCAAATAAGGCTCAAGAGAAGGACCAACTATCAAATTATGGGAGAATTTTGTTAGGTTCTTGTTGTCAGGATCTTGCTCACGTGCACACAGAGGTTATGAATGCAAAATAGATATGCAAGGAGACGAGAGAGAACACAATATTGGGTGCAATCTCCCCCCATGCACTCTGTTTCGACAGTCCACAGAGTGCATGTATTTATAGGATTTTTTTATTATGCCAAAAAGAGTGGTTACATGAGAGCTGCTTCGAAAAGCAAGCGTGAAACTAAAAGTTGGTAACTTTTCTAGAAAGCCTTTGCTTTCAATATAAAAAATTGTGGTCTACGATGACCCTTATTCTAACAACGACTTTTCTAACTATTTCTAATAATAGAACCTTCTATGCGGGTTTATTTACAAACTAAATAAATTATAATTTGGATTATTGTTGTCCGCCCTTTCACAATTTTCACGCTCCTCACGAACCTTCACCTGCCATATCAAAACACCAAAAACACATTAATACATTAATAATTTAACACACCAACAATTCCTTGTTCAACATATTCCATAATTTATAACAGTTCTTCCAAAAGAATGGATCAATGAATAGAAATGAGCAAGAAAAGAAATTATGTGAGAATGTATGTGATCATACCAATAAGTGTGTCAAGGAATAAAATCAACCACTGTATAGTTGAAAAATCTAAAATATGGGAAAATTTTGCCAGTCTCATTTATGGATTGAGCATATGATCAATGTATCAGAATCAAAAAACTATGAGTATTGACATGTAAACTTGAACAATGAATCACTAACTTCAATGTATATAACCAATTAACCAAAAGTAGGCAACTAGGCTTATCGATCACCTATGAGCAACTAACATACATATCCTATGGCAAAGCCTGGGTAAGTCTTCCACCTACATCACTTAAGATACCCCAACATTTAGGTATCTCACAATTAAAACCTTAACATGACCTTCTTTATTAATGTCAAAGGCTTTATGCAAAAACATAGCCACTATATCAATGACCACATGAACGTACATAAGTAGTATCCATAAAAGCATATGTACTATGTATGTGCTCATTGTATGTAGTAAAATTGCATTGAAAAGCTTAATTTGAAGCCCAAACACTAACCAACAACACTTGCAAGTGTTTTTCATTTCATTCTTTAGGCCCAAATAACCTACATAAACTTGTTGTGGCTATCCCAGCACAACTAAAAGCCTTCCAAGAATCCTATAAAAAGACTCAAGATCCCTCAAAATTCATTGATAAATGTGAATTTACACTCCCAAAGAGACAAAACCTCAAGTCTTTAGTGGTAGGAAAACATACTATTGAGTAGTTCTTGGGGGGAACACTACTAACATGGGTGACCTCCCAAGAAGTGCTAGTACTTTGCCTTCCTTAATCATTGACGTCCTTCCAAATGCATAGCCAACAGTAACAATGGTTACTTTGATGACTCAGATGACAAGTATCCTTGGTTTCCACCTTGGAGAAAGCTACGGGTAGGCAGGTGGATGCTTGCTTTGCTCTCACAACAACCAAAAATGTTTTGCTTCAAACAACTCTAATACTAGTAAAGTGCTACAATTGGGATGCACCATGCTGGATTCTACTTTGCGAGAGCTCCATGATGATGCCCTTATAGTGGACAAGCGCACTTGAAACTATGAGAACGATGCTCAGCACATACATACAAAAAAAGTAGAACTACACAATACATAGAGAGCACGATTTCAAACCTCCTTATTTTTACAAATGCAATCGACTAACAATTTGTGACTAATGAGGCCACTATATGTTTTACTAAGAACATATGAAAAAGTTTTTGGAAACCATTTGGCCTTTCACATGGACACTAATGCTAACACATAATCCATATATTCCTCATGAGAACTTGGGTGATGTAACCTCCATCCTCTTGCAATGTTTTTTCTTTTAATTTTGATACTCTTATTGGACCTTCTTCGATGTGGAGATGTCTTGATGAAAAATGTTAGCTGTATAAATATATGCTACAAAGTAGGGCACTTCTAAGAAACAAGACCTATAGGGAATTTAGAACAAAAAATGCTTGAAAAAAGAGAAAATTTGAAGTCTTTTTCTCCTTCCAACTATTTCATTGGGGTGGATCCATATTCTTGGTTCTCAAAAGTACAATACACCTTCAACTCTATAGGTGTGCACTACAAAATAAGAAACTTCTGAGAGAAAAGATGTACATGATATACAAAAAAGAAGCATCTTGAAATAGAGAAGTGTAAATTAGATCTTTAGATCTATAAGTAATTTGAAAGATATAGGTGAGAAACAATGAAATGTGAAGTTTCTATAACAAATGTGGTAGAAGTGAGCTCCCAAAATGGTAGAAAGAAAAAAATCCTATTTTTTAAGAGGGAAATGGAAAATGTTCGTAGGTATGTTCCAAAGATAAAACCAATCTAGGAGGAGTTATCAAAGGGGAACATATGAAGAATCTTTGGATGAATTTCTAAGAAAAAGAAATGAAAAATGACATGAGAAGGTACTTACAAACTTTTAATACATGAAAAAAAAAACATCATCTAAAAAAAGAAATCAAAACGTGAAATTGAACTTGTCATCCACATTTAATATAAAGAATCTCCTATATTTCTACCCTTTGACTAGATTTTTGCTAAAGATTACCTATGCAATGTTTGTCTTGAGTCAAAAAACCTTGACGACCCTATTAGCTCTCAGATTGAGTTTCTTTTTTTTACTTTGATGAAAACTAAAGCGGCCCTTGAAGACCCCACACATTTCATGATGATTGTCCCAACTCCAAAGTTGGAGCAAGGGTGAACATGATAAAAACCTGAAATTTAAAATGATATAAAACTCTCGTTTACTCAACAACCCTAATGGCATAAAATTAAAATACATGTTCTTCAATGTAACTATCAAAGAAGATACTTGATGTAAGTGATCGCTTCCTAAAAATGACACCAAGAAGTTTTTGTTCTCGTAATTAATGGGACCAACACATTCAATTTGAAAATTCAAGGAGGATGCCACTAAGACAAGTCTGGATCGATGATAGCATGTAGACAAGATGGCGACAGTGTCAAAGCACAATGTCTCAACTATACCTACATGATGATGGCTCAAGGACACGATGCCTCAAGTAAGAAAATGATGCCTTGAGAAAGCACACAATGCCTCAAAGAACCTCAAGATGCCTAGAAAGAGACAACAATGCTCTAGAGATGTTGGCAATGTCTCTACATCTATCAACATAGAAATTATCATATCTCCCTCAAATTTGAAGCAAAATAGCTTACATGTTTTATCATGGTGAATCTCATAAAAAGATCTACATATATGTCTCAATGGTAGAAATTGCAAAGGACAGCATGGAGCAAAGTCAAAATTCAAGCAAGAAGAATAATGCATGAAGGAAGTGGACAAGCGACACAAGTATAAGGAAAAAGTCCTTACTACAAAACTTCAAGTTTACTAATGAACCAAAGTTGCATTTTCCTCTTAAGGAACTCATTTCTCTTAGGATACATTGTCTCAGAAAATGGAATATTCATGGACCTTAAGAATGATCAAGGCAATTCTTGATTGGCAACCACCTTCATGTGTTAGATATGTATAAAGTTTTTTAGGCTTTTCCAACTTCTATAGAATATTAATCAATGATTATTCCAAGATAGTGGCACCACTTACCAAGCTTGGAACAAAGAATTAGAAAAAGCCTTTCAAGTCTTGAAATCAAAAGTCATCACTGCTCCAGTTCTAGTTCATTCTGACCCTACCAAGCTTCTTTTCTTAGAGACAGATGCAAGTACAAGTTTAGAAAACTCGGCATAGAAGAAGAGGCAATACATAGGAAGCGACCTTATAGTTCGTCTAAAAATCAATCATTCTTACTCTTAAAACAATGATTTTTATCACTAGAACCTTTTAAAGAAAACACAATTTTTTTAATTATAGTTCCATTTTGTCTATGATAAGGATTTCTTGAGCTTGCGGAGCATAGGTAGAATGATTGTACTGATTCTCATATTTTGAGGAGCTTCTTTGATCCTAGAAATTAGCCTTAACACCTTTTTTTTTTTTTTACTGTGATGACCATTAGATGTGAAACTCATCAAAACTAGTCTAAAAAGTATAAGAAAATGTAGGCTCATTTTGATAGGTTAGATGGTGTGAGCTTGTAAAAGCTTTTCAGCAAAAACTTGTAATCTTTTTGTGCTAAAGTGAATAAACTCCATTTCTCACTTTATTTTTTTTTGCTTGCATGCATGTGTGTATGAGTGTGCATCTTCTTGCTTCTCGCATGCACATTGGCATGCATTACTTGCTCATGATCTTCATATCGTTCTCATGTATTCATTGACACTTTGAGGTTGGAAGTTCATCCACATTGGTACTCACCATTGTTCTATGAGCAAACAACCTTTTAGCATTATTTCTAGAGATATCTACTCGAGAGACCAAGATGTGATGGTAAAAGTAGAATTGAATATATGTTGGAGTCATTGGTAAGTACTTTTTCTTGATTTTTTCCATTTTTTGGTCTTGTTTTAGCTTTTTTTGCACTCCCATCACTTCACCCCCCCCCCCCCCCACACCTCCCTCTTCCATCTCCTTCTTCACCAAAAAAGTCACCTTTGGAGACATATACCTCCTATTCACATTCATTCCTCATTTGTCTACATACACCACGGATGCATCAAAGTACACCATCAAGCAACAAATGTGGAAGATCGCAACTTTGCCCATCAAAGACCTCAAGAGTTGCACTCCTGCATGATCAAGAGAAGAAAATTCATTTTTTTACAATAATGGTCATAAATCTACTATTTCGCCTTTAGTGGTGCTGATGAATTGTATGGAGCACCATCTGCTTCCACGATTTCATGTGCATGGGAGATCCAAGTGACACAATGGAGTTGGGCCATTCATTAACACTCTATTTCAAGCCTCCTACATGTCTTGGGTAGTAATAGATTCCTTTTACTAAATGAAGGAACTAAGTGTCTAATCTTTTAGATTCTAAGCTTACAAACTAGACTTTCCTTGCCAAGAACTACATAACCCTCTGGTTCTTCCATATAGATCTCATCTGTAAGATATACATGCAAGAAAGTAGTTTTCACATCCATTTGGACTAGCTCTAAGTCCTCCATTGCAACGAATCCAAGCAACTTGCGCAGGGTAGTCATCTTGACCACTAGAGAGAAGATTTCCTCAAAATCAACACCATGTTGTTTCTTAAAACCCTTTGCAACGAGTGGTGCTTTATACTTTGGAGAAGCACTATGTGATGTGAATTTTAGCTTATATACCCATTTACATGGTAAAGCTTTCCTGCTCTTTGGCAAAGTTACTAAATCCCAAGTACCATTCTTGTGAATAGAATCCAACTCACTCTTCATGGCATGCTCCCACTTGACATGATCCTCAGTCTGCATAGCCTCATTGTAGCAAGAAGGCTCACCGACATCTGTTAGCATAACAAAATCTAAACCTGGAACATATCTATCAGGTGGATGTGAGACACGTGTAGAACGTCTCAATGTTTGGTGAACAAGAACATGTGTGGACTGATCTGAATGGACATTCTCTTGAACATCCCTATGTGCAATATTTTTATGCATGCTAACCGGAGACTAGTATCCTCAAACACCACTCTTCTCACTTCAACCTCCTTAATGGGTTGTTTATGCATCTTAGACTCATTGAAAATGACATCACTACTTCTTATCACTATCCATGTTTCAGGATCCCATAAGCGATATCCAAATTGTCCTTTTCGGCCATATCCAAGGAAAATGCATTTCTTTGACTTATGATCCAACTTTTATCTAAGATTCTTGGGTATATAAACATATGCTTCACACCCAAAAACTCAAAGATGATCATAATATGGTGGCTTCCCTGTCCACAACTCTTGTGACACTTTCAAACCTTTGGCAGTACTAGGTGAAAGGTTAATCACATGAACTGCAGTCAATACTGCTTTTGCCCAAAAGCCTTGTGAAAGGTTTGCATGATGCAACATAGAGACTATTCTATCTTGAATAGTTCTATTCATCCTCTTAGCTACACCATTCTGTACTGGGGTATAAGGATTTTATACTCTCTACGAATCCCTCTAGACTGAGAGAAAAGGCTAAATTCATGTGAGGTATACACGCCCCCATTATCTGAACATAAATCCTTAAGCTTAGTTCCTTTTTCAGTCTCAATTGAGGCAAGCCATTTTCTGAAAGTGGGGAATACCTCATCCTTTGATTTGATAGGATATACCCAAAATTTTCTAGTAGCATCATCTATGAAAGTGACAAAGTAGAGAGAACCACCTAAGAACCTAGTGGGCATAGGACCACACACATCTGTATGACGAGATCTAAAGGCTACATTGAAGAGTGAATGTGCATTCTATGCACATTTTTTGTTTACTTTCCATATTGACAATGCTCACATAATGAAAAATCGGAGAAAGATAACACATGTAAGTAGCCAGAATGAGAAAGATTTTCCATTCCACTACAAGATATATGGCCCAAATGATCATGCCAAATACAAGCCATTTCTGTTGAGTCAACCATACTAACTTGACCAATTCAAATTCAAAATGAAAATTGTCCAACTTAGGATACTTTTCTCAAAGACTTTAATTGAAAATTCTTGGGAATTGTCAGTCTGATGAGCAATTGCTAACTTCTCTATTCTAGAGTATAATGGACTCTAGGAAATTATTTATGTTATAACTTGAAGCAAAACTTAAATGAATAAGTTAATCTTGGTCTTTTGCAAAAGGAATCAGATACCATGTCTGAGCCTATTCCAAAAGATTTGGAAAGTGGAAAGAAATAACTAAAACTCGGTACAACCAATTCATTCTTCGAAGACATGTAATCTTGGTATGAGCAAAGTCTAGATGACCAAGGACTTTAACTTCTCAAAGATCTGTTTCAACAGGGATTTGAAGCATTTTCTTTATCTTTAAGAGAAATAAGCTAGATTCTCAAAAAGATGCAAAGAAAATGAAAAACATCATCCAACCACAGGATACTAGTGTGGCAATTACCATCAGTGTGTCGACCCATTGAGGTTCGTTTGATGAGTTTTTTACCCTAATAATGCTTCACTTGAGACTAAGTTCATGTCATATTCAATCTTTTTGACTCCTTAGCATGAATGCACTTCTTTGAGTCAAAAGAGTGAATTTACCAAAGTTACACTAGGAACTTGATACTTGACTTTGTCAATGAAATCCTTAGTTGAAAAGATCAACTCAAAATCAAAGTCCAATTCTTTCAAAAATTTATGAAATATTTCCGAATTAACAACACTTTATCTTGAAGTGTTTCAAGAAGATCTTGGAAGTTACTTACTTCATATCTTGTTTCCTTGATCTTGAACTTATCTTGAAGTAGGATACTACTTTTATCCTTCTTGAATAAAACTCCTTCTTTGAAGTTTTAATTCCCAGAAGGATCAAACTTCAAGATCCAATCTAGGACTAGAAGATAATTATCATCCCACGGTCCAATGTCCCATACCATCTTTCCTACATCAATCTGAGTATAAAATCTGGTGTCCCATACCACCGTATTTTATATTCACATTAATGTGTGGGTGATATTTATTCTAAAGTTAAAACATATCTTGATAGAGTACCTTCTTTCTTCAATTCTTTATGAAAATTTTAAAGTTTTAGGCATTACCTCTAATTAGATATTCTAGGTTTTGATCCCTTCACATGATCGTCTCACAATCATGTGCTTTACCTTGGAAAATTGAAAAACCTCTTAATAGAATATCAATTCTTCTTTACTAGGGTTTTCAAATGAAAACCAATTAGAATTCCAAGTACTTGAATTTTCTCAAATTCAAGTTCAATTGGTTTATCCTTGACCAATTTGTAGTGACAAAAGCTTTTTTTTACTTCTTGTCTTTAGATTCCTTACTTTATTGATGCTTTAGGTACCTACCCCGAGGACTTTATACAGGAATCTCTCTATTGCTTAAGCCTGAAGCATCCGCTCATGCTTTCTAGATTTGTACCAAAATCCCTTTAAGGATAGGCAAACATTATGTTGTACCTTCCACAGACTTAAGTACCGTCTCATGGTTGCAGACTACATTCTTGGAATTCCTTTACTCTGTTCAGACTTGGAATAGCTTTCTCTTTTCACATTTTTCCATTGGATAAATGGAACTTGAGTGAATATATCCCAAAAGGAATTTTATTGCCAATACTTGGGCAATCTACAAAGTAGTTCCAATCGCACATTACTTGGACAATCATGGCCAAGATTGATCAAGTCTGGTTGATCTTGCGACTAAAATAAAGAATAAATCTTTATAATTAAGATATCCTAAATATCTAAAGCTTCTTTGCTTACTTGCAGGATTTTTAGAGATCTTTCTCAAGTCCAAGCATACGCTAATGCCTCTCAGATTCCAAAGCTAAGAATCTTTGATATACCTTTAGGTTATATCACAATTTGGACTTGAAATACCACTTCTAGTGGTTTGGGACGTCCAAGGAACTACTTATTGTTTAAAGCGTATGAAGAATTTCATTCTCAAGACTTCGAAGAATGCCATTCTTCAAAGACTTGAGATTCCTTCTAGGGAATCAAATAACTTGAGCAAATGATTCATCTTGGAATCTTTTGCAATGTTAAAAGAACATTTGAAAGAAATTCTTTCAAATAATATCCAAAAAATTTACTAATTCAATTATATTCATTTCCTGAGTATCAAACTAGAGACTAAATATCACCTTTTGGATATGATTTCCCATGCCACTATGAAAGTTTAAGTTGAAATTTCATTTATGTGATATCGACTTCTATTCTTGAGTTTGATACAAGACTCATTATTATTGGTCAATCTTCAGATGTTACTAGAGTCCTTTAAACATATTTCACTAATCAAATTTATGCTTAAAGTCTAAGCATCTATTGATGATTGATCCAATAGTAATGCAACTATGAACACAACTTTGAACTTTATAACTTGTTTAGGAGAAGTTCATGGATTGAAAATCTATTTCTTGGAACTTTCTATTCCTAAATGAAAAGTTCACACTTGCTTCAAGTCCTTAGGAACTTATATTATTTCCTAAAGATTGCTTATCTAGTTGCATCATTTACCAGAGATGCAACTATAGAACCTAACATGCTTTTATTGACGTCAAGGATCAATTGATGTTGAGGTTTAACCTTTCATTTCCATCACCCCTTGGGATGAAATCAAATGAAAATTTATAAAATCTTGGTACCTTTATATCTTGGCAAAACATTTATATCCTAAAGAGGTGTTGCCTTCATCATTCCTTGGACCTATCATATAATATGAATTTATCTGTATTTTGGGAAGAGTTCATGAATCAATTAAGATCCTCTACTTGGAACATTTGTCTTCCCAAAAATAAATTCATCTTCACGTGAAATAGAAGGTTTGACTATTTCATATCTTAATTCCAAAAAGTCACTTACCGAGGTTTCGTCATGAGATACAAATCTTGAAACCATAAAGAAACTTCTTAAAACTTTCGAAATCTTCTAAATAGAAGAGTGCTCATGGAACTTGGAAATATAGTTGATGTTCTCATCCAACCTTGGGATGCTTGAGAAGTTACATAAAGTATGTAACTAATCAACTAAAGCTTATCCGCATGACTTTCTAAGTACATCCGGGACTTAGAGTCATCATACATCACAAAAGAGTTTGCAAGTAATTAAATTTTCTTGGTCATCAAGAAAAATTATTACTTAACTTTCTCCTAGTGCTTACTTATACCTAGCAAGACATCTATCATACTTAATTGTCATTACGTATTTGTCTTTGATAGCGGAGTATCGAATTGGGAAGAAATCGACTAATTACTTGAGTTGCAAACTAGAACTAGTATGTCTTTGCAACTAACTAGTCCTTGGTCTTCCCTAATGTCAAACCGTGAGCTTTATAAAGTAAGCTAAATACTAAGAGAGTACATTCTCATATTTACTTGCAAAGAACATTCCATTCTATCATGCAAATGCATGTATCTACATGCAAAAGCATATGCTCACATGCGTATGCATGCATGTTCTTTGCATGCCCAAAAAATAATGCAACAATCATGCATGAGCTTGATGCATGATTTTTTCCTTGTACTAAGAATGTATATCATGCAATCCTGATGCATGTATATCTTTTCCTTTGTCCTAATGCACTATGATATAAAAACATACCCTTGAGGTGCAATAGAAAACTTACTCAATGGAAAGGAAATCTGTATTTAAACTACCAAAATACATTCTTTGATGCACAAGGATCTTTTTGAAATCAAGTCTTTCCTTAATGCAAACTAACGCTTGGAATGAGAAATGGATTAATTCATTATTCTAATCCAAACTTAATCAATTGAAATCTTGGCTATTTCAATGTGCATCTAGGATTAAGTGTAGAATAATGAAAACAACATAAATCAAGCATTAAGGCCAAGCAGAAACTGGAAAATACTTAGCTTTGATCATAGCTTCATCCATCCTTTGTTCTTCTCATACTTAAACAATGAATCAAGACTAGTTCTGATTCGATTTCGGGTCGAAGATAGCTTCTCAAGAGAAGATTTTGGATTTGAAATGGCTCCATGATTTGGATTAGGGGGAGATCAAGTGCAGAACAGCTTCACATGGCAAAACAGCTTCACATGGCCTCGTGGATAGATGAATTAGCCGCTGTATATATGGCCCAAATTCGAATCCCACATGCCATAGAAGATAGAGTGCTCTCTCATTGCTTTTGTTGTGTATGGTTCTGCAGCCCAGAAATTAATCAAGTATACTTATTTGTGTTAGCAGTTCACACACGAACGCGTGTAGGTCAGTTGGATAGACGGAATGTGTGGATTGCAGATCATCACGAGTTCGTAACCCGGTGCTCGTATGCTACAGTCCTTCATTCTTCTTTGAACTGATCTTGCCTCCAACATCGTCTGATCTTGCCTCCAACAGTGTCTGAAGAGTGCTATTTGATACGCTTCTTCAAGAATGTAGACATACAAGAAAATTGCACTCATGAATAGATCGATGTCCTCTCTTGGCGCAGTCACGGGTTCGAGCCCTGCTGTGTAGTTATGCAGAGGTAAACTAGGCTTTTTCAACCTCCGAGAGTGCCTGAAAAGGACCTTGATGTGCACAAGACGTGTGCTCTCATGGATAAGGGAGAGAAGTCACCGGTGGGAGGTCACGGGATCAATTCCCGTGCGCGACCTACTAAAGATAAGACTTGGTTTGTTTTTTGTAGCCTTCTACAGCACAGAACAAAAGATCATGTTAATCCTATCCCATGATAGAATCGCACCAACAGTTTATTATTCTGGATAGGATAGTCCCATGGAATAATGAACTGGTGTCGTAGATAAGAGAATGTCCTTCCAATTGCGAGGTCAATGGAACAAATCCCGCTGCCGTTCATCTCTAGATCTTCCCTCTTTTGCTCCTTGATGAGGTCTTCTGCAGCGCCAAACTTAAACTAAGAAAAACTGCTGCAGATTATGAGTCATCAAAGGCTATTTGGTCTTGTGGATAGGCGATTATCTCCTCTAGGCAGAGGTCACGAGATCGAATCCTTCATCGACCACAGCATGAAGAATCTTTTGCTAATCTTCTCAAAATGCTACACCCGCCAAGAGAATGATGATTCGGGATGGTTTGACGCACGCCCGAGAGAAAGGGACTCCACGCATAGGTAGTTGAGAACATGGAAGCATGAGGAAGATGATGAACCTAGCAAGGTCACCATGAAAGCTTGCCTAGAGCTCTGATACCAATGCAAGAGAATGAAGATTACGACCACCACATGCTTGAGAGATGACTCTCCTCCCAACCAAATGCCTCTATATATAGCTCTCTCGAGGGGACTGCCTTCTTGGGTAGGTGGATACTAACCATCCAAGTGTCAGCCATGTAACTACATATGCACTAAGTGTCCCAGTTAACTCGAGTTAACTCAATTGGATGCTTCTAGAAGGCTCTAGAGCTCTTCGGGCAAAACACTATCTCCATGGTCCCCATGGGGGTTGAACCCAAGTCCTCCACCTTCACATCCTTGAGACTTAACCACTAAGCTAAGTGGATCACTTGTTCACAAGAGCACAAGACCTCCTAGTAAGTCTAAACTTGAGATCTTTCGTCATACACAGGGATGACCAAACGGTGTCCGATTTCAAATATGTCTAAACCGGCCAGACCCTTGGATCATAGACTTACTTTATTACATATGCATACTGTAGCTCAGTGATGAGTAGCACTTCCTTTAATGTCAATCCGGGAAGACAAGAGGATGGTATGATGACCTCAAGCAAGTGAAAGCACAAGTGCGTGAGTGAGAAGCACACTAACATGCACACACATACACATGCACACGTGCACACACGGCAAGACAAAGAGTGAGAAGCAATGGAGTTCTTAGATTACTTTCAAAAAGCTCTTACAAGTTCAAATCAATTACAAGCTCGCCCAAAAATGAGCTCTCTAGCTCTATTTATAGTTTTTGACTAGGTTTTGGCCTTGTCCAGACCTAGTGTCCGGCCTAGTTAAAAATTAGGTTCTCTATCCTATTTGGAGGTTCAAACGGAGTCTAAAAAATGTGAAAACTGATGGGTAGGTACTTCTAAAGCTCCTCAAGCTCAAGGACTCCTTGGCTTGCACAAAATGGAGCTAAAAAAATATGAAATGGTATTTATAATGGTTTTTAGTGATGAAAATCACTATTTTTGTAGGGATTTCTTCTAACATTTTGACATACATTTCCTGGAGCTCCCTACTTGCTCCTTCTTCTTGTGTGCCCAACTCTTTGATGCCTGAAAAATTTAAATGGCCTACTTGCCAGATCTTCTTTGACTATTGTGCCTGCTTGTGTTGTCTCTTCGCTCCGACTCCCTTCGTAGGCTTCCTTGTCTTGTGACTCCTTCGGTTCCTTGACTATTGCCAACACCCCCCCCCTCTCTCGCGTCTGTCGTCTCTGACAGATCCTTGTCTAGTTGTGCGTTGGACATAATATTGAACAACATCGGCAGCGAGGTGGTGTTCTTCCAATCGTAGCCCCCGTGCTAGATCTGTTAACAATGCATCCCAATTCATTGGTTCTGGTACGTCCGGATGTGGCACCCGTAGTTGTTCTGAATGGATGGTTCTCTCCACAGCAAATAAGTGGAGGAGATGTGAGGGCCTGGGTACAAATATTTCTGAGTGATATTCCCAGAATCCTGTTATGAACATCTCCTCGAATGTCTGTTTAAAGCAAGCAGGGAGGTACTTTATTTTGGCGTGCCAAGCATATATTACCTCTATTGATGGGGTGGTGCTCATGTCGTATACCAGATCTTGGTTTCCTGTAAGAAATCCGACACCTGAGAAGTGGGGGTCTTTAATATTCTTGAATGTCCTGAATGTGATAAGCATTAGTTCAAAGATTTTCATGCACATTTGGGCCATCACATCGGGGGTATTCCGTAGTCGAGTGCTCCAGTGACGGATGGTAGAAATCATATAATTCACAGTGGGAGGGCCTTGTGGAGGTGCTAGATAAACATAGTTTAACCACTTTGCACAACCTTTGATGTTCTTGATGACAATTGTAAACTCTGGCCAGGTGCGCCTGCGGAAGACTGGAACATAACAAGGATTGTATTTAATAAAAAGTGGCATGTTAGTCCAAGTACGAACCATCTCTGGGTAGGTCTCGAGAAGACGGATTCTCCAGGTGGGTTGATGAATGGATCCTTTCTTAGCACTTTTTGGGATATCATCGGGCCCAAATTGTGTGGCGAAAGTTGGAGGTTTGCCACATCTGCGTTGAATCTCTGCGTTGTAATCTGCAAGGAGTACACAATATGGCACATATTGATCGTCGTTGGTGCCGATCCATCTATGATGAGACATGCTGCGAAAATATTCTGACTTCATGATGGTGTCTTCTAACTTTGCCATTGATTGGATTTGAATTGCCACTCGATCTTCATGGGTTGTTGCTGTTTTCTCTAGTGTCTGGAGCCATTCAGGTACTTCAACTTCTAAGGTGTCCATTCCTTCTGAGGTCTGTGCACCACCTGGCATCGGCATAGGAACATATGGTTCCTCATACGTTTCGTCCACCTCAATGGGTACTAATTCCTCAGGCTCTGGTTCTACAACTGGAGAGGGCTACCTTTCATATTCCAGTAACTTTTTCTGCAGCTCCGCCACCTGCTCTGTCAATGCCTTTACTTCCTCTGAAGTCGAGGTCATTTCTATGACTTTGGGGTGAGCCTCCTGTTCCCTGAGCTGGCTACGTAGTTCATCCCGTTCCCTTTCCAAATCATCATGTGCTTCTAATAAATCCGCATAGCTTTCCAAGATTGTTTTCATGGTTTCTGAGGGAACTGCTTTGAATTGTTCTGGGTCGATTTCATGGGGAGAGCCTTCCATGGCAGCTTCCAGGTTTTCTTCATTTTGTTTCTGCAAACGTTTTTTTTCTTCAAGGGTTGTAGCCATGTGTTTTCGGAGTAGAGTTAAATTTCGCCGGACTCTCAGGTTATCTGTTTGGTAAACCTCCAGTAAGGCTTCGAGTTGTTTGACGCCTGACTCTTGTGATGGCTGGGGTGTCTCCAGGAGGGTTTGATGAGCTTGCTCGAGAGTGGTGTAGCGTTGGTTGAGGTCTGCATTTTCTTCTTCTATACTTGTAAGCCGTCTTTGTAGTTGTTGATGATTCGTCGTCAGCTGATGATGACGGTTAGTAGTGCCAGGTGGTGAGGTGACATGTGTATTGAGAGGTGAGGTGGGTGGTGAGAGTGGTTCCTCTTGATGTTCTTCTGTTTGTGTGTTGCCTCCTGGTTCTGATACATTGATATGTATTTGTTTGCCAGATCGCATGGGACGGGTAGGTACACGTTTCTCAAATCGATTAATATAAGTAATGGCTACATGAACAGCCTCATCTAAGCCCACTGCGCCAGCGTGCAAGTTCATTGATTCGATGAACATGTCATCCACACCTTCCTCGGCTAACATTTGGCTCATGATCATCTTTCCTGTTTCGAGCGACAGCTTGTGTTGCTCCTGGACCCGCTTCATGGTTTTGTATAATCTTTTTATTTGGGCCGAGTATGTCGGGGCACTTGCTAGTTCTGAAAGTTCTTCATATTCTTGATCATACTCTTCATGTGCCTCTTGTTCTTCTGTCTCTTCTTCATCGTCTTCTACTTCTACTACTCCCGGTTGGGTCGGGGTTGAAGCTGTAGTCGTGGGTTGTTGTTCTTGGGTCTGCTCCGCTTCTGTCTCCAGGTTAGATTCATTGATCAAACGGGCGATTTCTTCATCTGTTAGATCAGCAAGGGTGTAACCTTGAGGGAATTCCAAGTCTGAAGGAATAGGAGGAAACACCAGGTTGGGTCCTTTTGCACTTGGTCTGGGTAGGTGAATGGTGAATGGTCGGACACGCCTCGTTTGTGGGGGAGTCACCTCGGGTGTGGTAGTGTCTCCCCTCGGTTGAGTGCATGGTAATTGAACTCCCCCTCTCATCTTCTTCGATGGAGGGCCCGCCGTTGATAGTCATCTTTGGAACTCTTGGGCCCTGGACCATACTAGTGCTCTTTGAATGGGCACGTCATACGCTAAGCACCTGTAAATTATTCTTGTGAGAGCACAACATCCATGAAGTACATTTTTCTGTTTCTTATTCCACTGTTGATGGGCTAGGTGTATTTGATCGATGATCCAGTGTGGTATGTTGATGGTGAGGTTCTCTGTCTCCGCCAAGTACAAGCTGAACCATATCTTTTTTGGTGGCATAGTGAACCGTTCTTGGGCAGGAAAAGCAAAATGTTGCATGATAGTTCGTAGGTGTAGAGCAATGGTAGGTGTCATTGCGACCATGTCCTTCAATTTGTTGAGGTCTTTATGCTTCATCCTGCCTGGAACCATTAGTTCTTTCTCAGTGGGAATATGCATTCCTTGCATGTTCAATGCTGCTCGTACCAAATTGAGGGTCAGTTTGAATCTCTTGAGTTCGTGGCCTGGCAATAGTGAGGGTAGCACAAAAGTACTATCGCCTCCCTTGACCCTGCTAGGAGTGATGGTACTGATAAAGTAGGAGCAGCGAAGAAAATCTGGCTTAGGCAAATGTGCTCTGAAGTAGCTATCCAATCCCGCTTTGTTCCAAACCGATCGCATTACTTCTGCATTCTGATAGTTTTCAAATTCGCGAGTGAAAAAATGATAACGTCCCCATTTGCCATTGAATTCAATTTCTGCCTCCCAGAAATAGGTGCCATCACCCAATGGCCCTACAACATCACTAAACCAATGAGCATGTTTCCCCACTTGAGAAGTGTGTCCCTGAGGAGGGTCCTGAATAGGGAGAACATGCACCGCTTGAAGTTCTTGAGGCCTTTCAGTGATTGGTGGTTCCAGGAGGAGGGTTTCTATGTCCACAATCTGTGCGCTAGACCCTGCCTGGGAACTGGTGCCTCCTGCTTCTGCCATTGTTATTGCTTGCTTGCTGGTTCTGTGAGAATATAGATCATGCGTTAATATTGTAATGGACAAGATAGAACACTTTTTGTCCCCGTTCCAACATTATCATGAGGTGAGTAATGGGTTAGTGGGTCAGTGAGTGCTCGATGACTGTGTGTGTAGTTAATGAATGGATAGTCCTAGGAGCTAGATGGAAAGATGCAGTGTATGAGTGAGGTAGTTAGCCAGTGGAGATGAATTTACAAATGGGGATCGGGGGGTTTATTACAAGTCTTAGGTTGCCAAACACAGTGGATGGCTTTCGGTTTTGGTTTTTTGGGGACTCTGGAGGGTTTTATGAGTAATTCTGCTTGGGGATGATGCATTTTTGGGACCCATTTACAAGTGAGTATGTGCATGCTTTTGGGCGACTGTGTGTTCGTGCGTATTAAATAAGAGTGGGTAACGGCTCCTTGAGTGAGTGAACCCTGTCGTGTATGATGTGATTCGTGCGGGACCATTTGAGCCCGCAAGCAAGCCTTAGGCACCCAAATTTGTCTTGATTGTGGGCCAGCCTGCATTGACTTCTTGGGTACCCAAATAGATTTCACTTTCTCAAAAGAAGTTTTGTAAGTCTTCTTATTAGTATCATGTCGTTGATTACTAATAGAAAGTTGAGATGATTGTTGTCGCTTGACTGTAATAGGCTGCTCGCCTTTTCGCACCCACCATTGTTTCAATGGCTGAGTCATTCTGCTTCGCACGTTCTTTTGGCCTACCGCATAGGTAGTCTTCAGTAATTGATGTGCCTTTGGTTGCTGCCTCCCTCTGGCCTTTGAAAAAGAAGGGAGTTCCGTCGAGGCCTTGACTTCTTTATTGAGATCTCCATTCTTCTGCATCACATAGCGTTGGACAAGAACAGCAAGGTCAACTTCATGTGTACCCCTGGAAGGACCAGGAGTCTGTGCCTTTTCTAGTTCCTTGAGTGCTCCATTATCTAACTCAACTGTAATTCGACTCTGATTCACCCATACCTGAAGAAGTCCACTTCTTAGGTTTAAGTTGGCCGCATGGTCATATATCCAGTCTTGACCCAAAACCAGAGGCTCAATGAGATCCTCATCTTGACACACTAGTACCTTAACTGTCATTGGAACATCTTGAATGGAGAGGGGAAGTTCCACCTCACCCATGCAAGGGGTTTCCACACCTCCCAATCCTATGAGATATGCTTCTATAGGATTGACTGTTAATTTCAATTCTCGAGAGTAAGAAAGTCTTACCACACTAGTGGCTGCACCTGAGTCAATCAATGCTCGTACAGTTTTTGCACTAACTCCTTGTCCTATCTCTAAAGTCACAAAAGGACGTCGATCTATTATCCTTTGGGAGCTTATTCCTGAGACTTCACACATTGCCACATGATATCCCGGATCCTCATAGGCACCTGTCCTAGGTTGATCCCTACCTTGCCGTCTCAACTTCATCTTTCTGATGCGTTCTAAAGCTTCTGCTTGAGCTTCTTCTCGAACTCGTTTTTCTTCTTCTTTGCGTTTCTTAGCAGTGTTGAGTCGACTTAGCATTTCTTCTGTGAGAGGTTCCTGATACAACTTGACTCTGCACCCGCTGATGTAGCTCGGAAGAATATCACCTTCTAAGGTGGCTAGTTGTACTGCTCCACTCGTTGAGATCCTATTTATGATCATAGGTCCATAGCCAAGTTTCTCTAATTTTCTTGCATGTTGCTTCAAAGTGTAGACTAAAACTAGGTCTCCGGCCTTTAATCCTTTATCCTTAACATGGGCATCAAAGTACACCTTCTGTCGTTTCTTAGCTGCATATATTCCTGTTGCAGCTCTTAGTCTGGTTTCACCTAATCGTTCAAGGTCAAAAATTCTCGAAGAGAGTTCATGGCCCGTCCACTCATGCTCCTATGCTATTCTCAATGTGGGAATCAAGAAGTCCAAAGGTAGCACCGCATTTTGGCCAAATACCATCTGAAAGGGTGTGGCTTGGAGTACCGTTTTATAGGCCACTCGGTATGCCCAAACAGCATGGTGCAGTTGTTTGTCCCAATCAGAGCGTTTATTATTCACCAATTTGGTAAGCACATTGCATAGAATCTTGTTTGTGCTTTCGGCCTGGCCATTAGCTTGTGGGTGATAGGGGGCAGACTTCTTATGTACTACCAAGAACTCTTGGAGCAGATTTTCAATAACTTCATTCAAGAAATGAGTGCCTCTATCACTTACCAGCTCTATAGGTAGCCCGTATCTATTGAACACATTCTCAAATAGGAACTTAGCAGTTGTCTGAGCATCGTTCTTTGTCGTAGCTTTTACCTCTACCCACTTTGTTAGATAGTCTGTGGCAACAATGATGTATTCAGCATGTGAACCCTTAGCTGGGGGATTAATAGGACCTACAAAGTCTATTCCCCACTTAGAGAATGCACGTCCACCCATCATAGGTTTTAGTGGCATCTCATCTTTGCGTATAGGATACTGAGTTCTCTGACAAACATCACACCGTTTCACATAGGTATGTGCACCCATGTGAAGGGTCGGCCACCAGAAGCCCGCAAATAGTATTGCCTTGATCACACGATCTGGTCCAAAGTGTCCTCCTGCTACACCTTGGTGAGCAGTTTCCAAGATCTTGAGATACTCGCTCTCATGGACACATAGTCTCAGATAACCATCTTTACCACGCTTGTATAGATTATCACCAATGAGTGAGTAATCTAGGGCTTCTTGTTCTAGACTTCTTTGTCTCGTCAAGGTCATATCTTGGGGAAATGTTTTTGTCCTCAAGAAGGCTACTAATGGTTCACTCCAATCTGGCACTATGGACACTTGATAAAGAGTGGCATGTTCCACAGGTGGTTTAGTGCAGCAGATTGGGCATTCCTTGCACAACTTCTGGACATCAGCTTCCATAGTCGGCCAATGCACTCCTAGTCTCCTCAGGGTCTGTAGGGTTCGTTGTTTTGAGTAGTGTTGCTCTAATGCACCTACATGTGCTAATTGCAACCACTTAGCGTACTCGTCCTCTTCTACACAACAAGCCAAGATCCCTTGATCTGTGTGCTTGTACATACTTCCAGCCATGATGTGGTACTTTTGGGCTTTTACTAACTCTCTATCCTGTGTGGCTATTATTGGGTGGTTAGGCCCGTATGTCAATACTGGCACTAATGGCTTAGCCCACTGTGGCACCACTTCCAAATTAAACAAGTAAGCATCAGGAAGGTCATCTGATACTCCTTGTGGGGCTTCTCCCGATGTGAGCCTCGAGAGATGGTCTTCTCTTAAGTGGCCACGTCTTCCCTTTCCTTACCACAACTGTGAAGTCGTATTCCATTAGTAAGAGAAACCATCTTACTAATCTACCTGTATTGCATGGCTTGTTTACCAAGTACAACAGTGCTTGATGATCAGTAAAAAATTTAAACTTATTTGCAAGCAAATAGTGTCTAAACTTTTTAACTGCATATACCATGCCTAATCCCTCTCGTTCAGTGGTTGTATAGTTTCGTTCAGCCGCATTCAACTGTCTACTAGCATAGGCAATTGGAAGATCCATATTGCCTTCGCCCGTAGGTTGTGCAAGTACACATCCAATAGCATAATTGGATGCATCCACATGAACATGGAAGGGCTTATTCCAATCTGGTGTGGTCAAGATTGGTGCTGAAGGTGCTGAACACAATCTTCTTTTAAGCTCATTGAAGGAGTTTTCACATTCAATAGTCCACTCGAAGTTAGTCAAAAGTCCATACAGAGGCTTTGCTATGATGGCATACATGTGTATAAACCGTCGGTAATAACCACAATGCCCCATGAAAGCTTGTACTTCCTTGACATTCTTTGGCCTAGGTAGCTCCGCTATGGCTCTCACTTTCTCTTCATCAGTGGATATGCCATTCTTTGACACTATGTGTCCTAGAATCTTGCCTTGCCTGACCATAAAAACGCACTTTTCTGGGTTCAGGCAGACTTGATATTCTCTACATTTGTCAAAGATTTGTCTGAGTTCAGGAATATGGGTTTGTCTAATGTTGGAATGAGCACAAAGATCATCAACATAGACTTCTAAGTGCTTCCTTAGGAACTCTTTAAATACATGGCACATCAGCCTCTGGAAGGTAGCTGGTGCATTGGTAAGCCCAAATGGCATTACTCTAAAGGCAAAAATGCCCCATTCAGTGGAAAAAGCCGTCTTATGCTGATCTTCTGGAGCTATGGCTACTTGATTGTAGCCTGAAAATCCATCAAGGAAGCTGTACACTTCCTTGCCTGCTACTCTTTCTAAAAGATGTTCTGTGATAGGGAGCGGATAGTTATCTCAAATTGTGGCTGCATTGACCTTCTTCAAGTTAATGCATACACGCAGCTTGCCATTCTTCTTGGGCACCACAACAATGGGGGATACCCATTCAGTGTGCTCAATTTCATAGATGAATCCAGCTTCTACCAGTCTATCTATCTCCTCTTTGATCTTAGCAGCATAGTTATCATTATATGTGTATGGCTTTTGCTTGGAGGGTTTGGCATCTGAGGTCATGGGGATTGTGTGTGAGCATATGTCTGGATTAACACCCTTCAATTCCTTGTAACTCCAAGCGAATACATCTCTGTATTCTCTTAGCAAGGCTATTAACGCATGCTCTTCTTCCTCTGTTAGGTCATGGCCTATGTACGTGCATCTCTCCTCTCCTTCTTCTAGGGCCACTACTATTTTCTTGGTGGTTTCTTTGTTATCATAGGCTTCTCCTGATTGTGCCTCTCATTTAGGCATTCTTATCATGACTCTCCTATCATCTATCTCATACTTTTTAAAATTTTCCGGGACCTCAAACAAAGATTCTTCCTCTTCTGGTGTGACTTCTCTCTTTTTTCTTTCCTTTCTTTCATCCTTAGGGGTCACTTGTGTGGCTAACCTTACATCATTTGTTATCTCTCCGTGTCTCTGGGGTTGAGATTCTATTTCATAGAAGTATTCTTCATCTGATGCAAAAGGTGGATCCATAATGATTGACTCTAGATCGGAGTCGCTCGCATCCTTAAATGCATCAGGGCTTGGTTCACATTCTTCTAAAACTGCATCTCCCATGATTGGCTCTATGGAGAAAACTGAAATATCATAGCCATCCTCATCACAGTGGGGTGTCCATTGTTCTTCATTGATGGCTACATCCATGGTTGCTAAAATTTCTGCCCAGCCGTGGGGTTCAAATTCTTCATCAGGAAATACTACAGGTTCATAGGCTGGGTCTTGAATGGATCTATGTGTTTCTTTTGCACCTATTTCTCTGGATTTTTCTCTCTTCTCCTCTTCTACTGCCACTTTGCACATCCATAAGTGAGTGTCTTCATGCATCCATGAGGATCCTGATCCTATGGAGTGCACCGACTCTGTATCATCTTTAGCTCTATGGATGGGATTCCATTCGATAGGAGGGACATCTCTATGAGAGTAATCTTTGAGATTGACTTTGGTCGTAACACCTAAGTGTTGCAAATACAAGGAATTGGTTCCCCAATCCTGGACCACTTGCAACTGTCGCATAAATGGTCTTCCCAAAATCATCTCATAGGCATGATTCTTGCTAAAATCACAGATAGCAAACGTGTGCTCAAACTCTACACCACATGTAGTAAGAGTTATTCCTTCCAGCAGTCCTAAAGGTCTTGCTATGTGACCATCAGCCATTTGCAATTTCATCCTCGTGGGCCTGAGTGCTAGCTTGCCCCACCGCTTCCATAGGGAAGTGGTAGCAATAGCAACTCCTGCACCTGAGTCCAGAATTGCCTTGGTTGTGTACCCCTGATGGGTAATGGGAAGATAGGTGTTTCCTTCTTCACCTTCACTCATATCTCCTATCTTGTCTAGAGGAATTTCTGGCACTGTCCTCTGAGAACCTACCTGGGAACGAGGTTTTGCTATCTCTGGTACTTGTTTGGCTATGTGTTTCCATAATTCTGGCCTAACTTTGAGTAGCTCTTCTAAAGTGAGGTTGCACTGCACTTTAGTGTTTTTCACTACTTCCGTATTCCTAGGTATGACTGAGTCTTCGTTTCTTACCATGACGGTGGGTGCTCTCATACAGGTCGACCTGGCTTCCCATGGGCCTGTGAAATGGGGTAATTCCTGTAAAGAATTAGACTCAAAGTCTAATTTCTCTTGGGACTGGGTGCTCTCCTGCTCTCCATAAATGGAAGGAATATCTTGTGGGAATTGATCCTGCGTGTCATCCACAAGTTCAATGGAAGGAGGGGCTTCGCTTTCATTAGCCCATTTGTCTTCTTGAATCTCTCGTAGGAATTCTGGAGTGAACCTATTCATAGAAGAGGAGGTGTCTGGTTCAGTGGAATTGGGTACATAAGCTTCCTGTGGGGGATGGCTTATGTTTTTGCTTGCCTCATCTCTTTCTTGATTTTTTTCTTCCTTGGCAGATCTTGCAATTATACTCTCTAACTTCTCTAGGAGTCCATCCAAGTGCAATTGTGTCTTAGCTGAGCCCGAGTAGTTGAAAAGGCGACTGGCTTCAAACATGGTCTGAGCCAATGCGACCATTTTCGCACATAGCTTGGTTCTCTCTATCTCTAGGTCAGCTCTAGGGTAGCACTTGTCATGATCCGTCACATTTGGCCCTTCTTGGATTCTAGCTTGATATGCCTTAAGCATCATGTCTATGTCTTCAGGAGTGGGGTCAGCTAACACTGATCCTACTCTAGGGGGTGGTGGGATGGTCTAAGGTAGGTGGACAGATGGTGGGTTAGATGGTGATGGAAGTGAGGGTGGTGGTGGTATGTGAGAGTTTGTTTGAGAGGTGAGTTCAACAATTTTGGCTTTTGTTTCTCTTATGCTTTCTTCTAAGTCGCTCATCTTTTTAGACCATTGTCTTTTCATTCTTTCTCGACTATCCCTCCAGGCTCTCGACCGTTTCTTGGCTATGCTCTCAGTTTCACTAACCTCTGCACTCTTCTCTTGACCTATTCCTGGGTTTTGTTGCAAAGCCTGGGCCCTAGTGACCACTTGCACTAGTGCAGTGGAAGTGAAACTTCCTGTTGAGTCTACAACTAAGCCAATAACGTTAATTGGACTTATTTTTGGCATATTATTAGGATTCTTAGGGCAATCTCGTAAGAGATGCTCCTTTCCACAATCTTGGCAAAAGCCTTGAATTGTCACTGACTGGGGTTGTGTAGGTGGAGGTAAGGGACAATCACGAATGAGGTGATCTCCCTGACATCTGTAGCATGGTCCTCTAGGGAATGGGGGTCTTACCCGCCTAGGCTGGGGCCTAGAGTTAGGGTTTGTGTACATTACATTTGTGTACTCTGGCTCCCAACTAGGTTCGCCTAGTTCTTCACTGTAGTAGGACTCACCATGTTCAGGAGATTGCATGTAGTAAGCCTGTGGACTATCAATTTGTGTAGAATCAAAGCTATGATCACTTGGGTCACTTTCTAAGAGCAGTGGTGTTACTGGCACTATAGCTCTATTCAAATTTTCATCAGCTGCTGCATACTTTACAGGAATCACATTAGCTGGGGTTGGAGGTTGTTGAGCTAACACAGGCTGTGGCCTTTGTTGGTTCTGGTAGGGTTGTTGATAGGGTCGCTGCGGTCTACCATATTGTTGTGGGGGGTACTGGTTCTGGTATCTTCCCTGTTGTGGATAGGGCTGAGGGTAGGTTTGTCTAACTGCTTGCTTATTGTACGTGCAATCTTGTGCTGTGTGATTTGTGTATCTCCGTTCTATGGTGCAATATTGGCTGCTAGGATTCACTTGGGGTTGAGCCATGATGGGACATGCGTTCGCCATATGGTCACCACCGCAAGTATAGCACCTCTTTACTGGGGCAAATCTAGGAATTTGTTTACTAGAGACACCTAGTTTTTGAGCTACTTTCTACGCAAGTTCCTCAATTGATGTGGATTGTGAGGAAGAGAGGCTAGACGCACTATCGGAATCTTTGTAGATTTTTGAAAGCTCTAGTTCCTCCCCTAGGTTATCCTCAATGTCAATGCACATGCGTACACACTCTTCTATAGTCCTAGGGTCCTTCAAGTACACATAGGATCGCAACTTTGTACTTAGCAATCCATCCAAGAATAAAGCCACTTGTTTGGCAGGTGTAGGTAGCTCAGGAACAGGGCATCTCTCAAGATATTGCCTAAATCTTCTCCCTGCAAGTCTCACAGTCTCCTGGGGGGTCTGCTTAAAGCTGTAGATCAATGAGGAAGTATTATGCCTTATGCCACTCTTAGAGAATTCGGTGATGAAAGCCTCTAAGAGTTGGTCTATGCTCCTGAACTGTCTCTCATTCAATGGTTGAAACCACGTAAGGGTTGTGTTCCTAAGTGTTAGACCGAAGGCATTATATTGCGTGAATAGGTCCTCAACTTGTTCAACTCTCAAGACTTGCCTAAACTCTGCCACATAATCATATGGGTCTCCTGTGCCATCAAAGTAATTCTTCATGGACTTAACTAACTGAGTCGGTCTCAAAATCCTGGTGTGTTCCCTAGGCCTTGGTAGAGGGAAGTCATCCGCATTCCTTTGATTCCTTGGGACTCTAAATCCTTCAGGTTCCACTCTATTTGTTTCCGTTCTCGTTCTGTCTCTTCCCACTGGGTTGGCAAAGCTTACCTCCGGTCTATCTCTATGCCTGTCTCTTTGAGTTCCATGAGTGTGGGAGGTTCCAGCTCCTTGGTGACCAAATGACACATTCGATCTTAGTTGGGGGAAAATGAATTCACCTTTCCAAGTGTAAGCATGCCTATCATTTTCTGTAACCACAAAGATCCTCTCTGAAGCGTGATCTAAGTAGGTCACTCTACCTGGGCTATCAGGATCTTTGAACTCATACATCATGATTGTTCCTACCTCACTTGGCTGATTAGATCTATATCTACAAAAGCTTTCATCAGTCTCTCGGTTCAGGAGTAGATCTATGCTCTTATTGTCTTGGGGAATCCACTCTGGTGTGATAATCCTGGTGAGAACAGACTTACCTCGGGGGGTTCTAGGTTCTACACCCATGTTTCCTTGCTCTAGGTCACCTAAGTCCGTTTCTGGACCACATTCCCGAATTCATCTGTCCTATCTGGTGACTACATATATTGTCCCTTCCTTGTCTAAGTATGCTCCGTTTTCAAACTTGACAGCTGGGTGCTCTAGTCCAATGGATTGGTCAGGGTTTTTGATCTGGACCACAGATCTTCCTAGGCCGTCCTCATAGATGCTAGCACCTAATCGGTTGGTCCTCAGGTATTCGAGTTGCATCTTGTAAGGGCCTTCCACCCTATGTAAATACGGCACCCCAGAACTTCCTGTAGGTCTCTCCATACCGTGGGACATCTCAGACTCGCTCGTCTCAGAGCTAGGGTAGTACGAATGATGGCTCAACTGCTGGGCCCAAGACCTAGCAGTATGATTGACACTAGCCTCTGAAGATCTAAGACTTTGTCTATCTCTCCCTAGGTGTCGACCTGATCTAAGGTTCATAAGCCCAATTGAATAATCCCAAATTTTCCCAAGTACACTTGCGTTGCTGAGTTCTTTTGTATTAGTCACTTGTTCTTTTTTAATCCCTTAGGGTGTCACTTCTTGTGTAGTTACTCTTCGCCGCAAGGAACACTTAAATTTTTATCGTACTTTGAGTGCGGTCGCTCAATTTAATTTCTTCTCCCTTAGGTTGCTTCGCGATTGTAATCTCCTAACACTTGCACTTGAGTGATTAGAGTTCTTGGACTTGGTTGTTCTTAACGTGTTCCTAATTAATCAAAACCTCTATCCGTACTTAGCCTATGCTAGGGATTGACAGAGGGTGTTGAGAATTTCCAACCTTAAGTTTCTTCCCTTGGTTGCCCTTGTATGCCCAGGAAGAGTGTTCCCAAGCTCACACTTACTCTTGCTTCGAGTACCCTTCGATGCTCTCAAAGTACCTGAAAAAGTCCACAATTAGCTCAAGAATTGAATTCAGTTGACAGACAGATCACCTTCATGCATGTAATTCACAGACCCAATTGCCTTTTGCCTTTATGGAAAACAATCCCAAGGGACCCTCAATTTCCTACTTCGGGGTATGGTCAACTTCAAAATACCCTATCTAATAATCCTGACATTAATTCTACCGTAACCAGTCGAAGTTTTGGTTGTATTCCCCACGAGCTTTTCAACAAAACAAAAATCACCGCATTCGGATTTCGTATGAGGAAGTTACGTCCACTCAGGGTTTTGGGGCCAAATCAGGATTTTAAACAGGTTAGCAGGCAAACAGGACTTCTCGAGATACTTTGTGTAATGGCCTCACGATGCAATGATGATCCCTAGTATTTGTCCCACAATTTGTCAAGAATAGTCCACTATTTTTTGCCCTAAAAAATTGGCCAAATTTGCCCTTCAATCGCGTTCGCAAGCTCTGTTAGTCGCGATTGATAGGTCAATCGCGATCGACGTGTCGGTCGCGATTGACAGGTCCATCGTGGCTGTCAGTCGCGATTGATAGGTCAATCGCGATTGACATGTGGCCCAGATTTTCAGTCGGTCGTGGTCAAAGGGTCATTGACTCTGTCAGTCGCGATTGATGGGTCGATCGCGATTGACAGGTCCTTCGCGAGGGTCTGTCCGTCGTGGTCAAGCAATCGTTGACTGTGTCGATCGCGATTGACAGGTCCGTCAGGGCTGTCAGTCGCGATTGACTGGTCAATCGCGATTGACACGTGTCACGTGTAGGTTTTGTCAGTCGTGGTCAGTCGGTCGTTGACTCTGTCGGTCGCGATTGACGTGTCGGTCGCGATTGATAGAGCCGTCGGCATGTGTCCGTCGTGGTTTGTCGATCGCGATTGACAGAGCGATCGCGATTGATAGAAATCTGAGGGATTTTAAAATTTCAAGCACACATTTGGGAAGCTCTAGGCATGTAGATCATGATTATGTACTTTGTTTAGCAAAAAGACCATTTTTTCTATCGGTCGCGATTGACAGAGGTCAACGCCTCGGGACCTGCACAGTCAAATTTTTTACCTGCTGGAGCTGGTGCAGCTGCTGGGGATGCTGATTCCTGTAGAAAATCTCAAAAATCACAGAAAATCACAAGCACACAAACGCTCTCTCGCTCTCTCTCACAAGCGAAATGAGGGAAATGGTATGGGTTGGATGATATGACCAAAAACTAAAATTTTTCGGGATGATGGAGATGGATGTGGGAGATGGTGAGGATGATGATGGTGATGAGAAAAACAAAAGAAAATAGATAAAAGTGAAGAAAATACCTATGACTCCAACGCGTCAACTCTACGTCTTACCATCACACGCTCGTCCTCAAAACTCGATCCCCGGCAACGGCGCCAAAATTTGGTGTAGCTCAGTGATGAGTAGCACCTCATTTAATGTCAATCCGGGAAGATGTGAGGATGGTATGATGACCTCAAGCAAGTGAAGGCACAAGTGCGTGAGTGAGAAGCACACTAACATACACACACATACACATGCACACGTGCACACACGGCAAGACAAAGAGTGAGAAGCAATGGAGTTCTTAGATTACTTTCAAAAAGCTCTTACAAGTTCAAATCAATTACAAGCTAGCCCAAAAATGAGCTCTCTAGCTCTATTTATAGTTTTTGACTAGGTTTTGGCCTTGTCCAGACCTAGTGTCCGGCCTAGTTAAAAATTAGGTTCTCTATCCTATTTGGAGGTTCAAACGGAGTCTAAAAAATGTGAAAACTGATGGGTAGGTACTTCTAAAGCTCCTCAAGCTCAAGGACTCCTTGGCTTGCACAAAATGGAGCTACAAAAATATATTTACAATGGTTTTTAGTGATGAAAATCACTATTTTTGTAGGGATTTCTTCTAACATTTTGACATACATTTCCTGGAGCTCCCTACTTGCTCCTTCTTCTTGTGTGCCCAACTCTTTGATGCCTGAAGAATTTAAATGGCCTACTTGCCAGATCTTCTTTGACTACTGTGCCTGCTTGTGTTGTCTCTTCGCTCCGACTCCCTTCGTAGGCTTCCTTGTCTTGTGACTCCTTCGGTTCCTTGACTACTGCCAACACATACACACACACATACATATAGAGACATACACACACATACACATACATGCATACATATGCATACACTCACGTAGAGAGACATACACACACATACACACACACATACATACACACACTTACATATACACACATAGACACACACACACACGTAGAGAGAGACACACACATATTTATGCATACACACACACACACGTAAAGAGACATACACACACATACACATACATGCATACATAATGCATATTCATAATATGCATACATACATACTTACATGCATACACACATATACACACATATACACACATACACACACATGCATACATATGCATACATAATGCACATGCATATGCATAGATATATGCTTACATGCATACACATACACACATAGACACATACACACACATAGATACCTACACACACATAGACACATACCCACATATACACGCATATACACACATACACACACATATACACACACACACACACATACAGAGACATACTTACACATGCATACACACAGACATACACACACACACACTTACACACATAGAAACACACACACACACATACACACATAGACACATAAAAATTTACACACATACATATATAAACACACACATACACACATAGACACATACACACTTACACACACAGATACACACATCCACACACATTTACACACACACATACACATGCATATAGACATATATATACAGATACACATGTATATACACACATAGACACACACATATACACACACATACACACATAGACACATACATACTTACACACACACATACACACATCCACACACATTTACACACATACATACACATGCATATAGACATATATATAGATACACATGTATATACACACATAGACACACACACACACATACACACACATGGACACATACATACGCATGGACAAATACACACACATATATGCATAGACACACACATATATGCATAGACACACACATAGAGACATACACACACATATATGCATACACACACATAGAGACACATACAGACACATATACACATACATGCATACATATGAATACATAATGCATATGCATATGCATACATACATGCTTACATGCATACACACACACATACATACACACACATGCATATGCATACATACATGCTTACATGCATACACACTCACATATACACCTACATACACATATACACACATACATATGTACATGTATATATATTGATTTCTAACCCATTTTGTTTTATATGTATAGGTATTATGCATCCTCGTAGAGAGACAAATGCAAAAATCACTCTCATAAAAAGTCTTATGAGAGCAAGAGTTCCGCCTGATACTCTAGGGATCATCATGCATGAGTACTCAGAGATGGCTGATGATGAGCTGGATTTTATGATCCAGATGCTTACCCAGCGATTAGAGGAGGGCTCTTCTATGGCTCCACATGCAAGAAGACACCTATCTGCTCATAGGTATGTTTTTTTTACAATATTTTTAATGATATTATAACACAATTTTTTATTTATTTTTATCTATCTATTTTCACGACACTTGTACCACCTCTAGATCATGATAGTAGAGCACAGGTGCCTATGAGGACATGCATAGGCACCTTAGGGTTGGAGTGTGATATAGAGCTAGAGGGGAACATTGTGTACATAGGGAATGGATTGAAGTTCAAGAGAAGAATGTGAGCATTATGCGACTCTTACCAGCACCTTCTCCACTTGCAGTGGAAGTAAGTATAAATTTTACATATAAATTGAAATAAATATCTTATGTTTTTGTAGTAAGCATGATGAGAGGGATAAAAAATACTTACTTAGTTCACTTGAGAGAGAGCTTGGGACACAATGGTCGCATAGGTGGTGTCTAAAAGAGATGCGAACACTTATGGCTCATCGTCGCGATAATGCATGGTACACATTGCTTTTATGTATATATATGTTGATATGACTATGTGTGTTTATGTATGTATGTAAGAGAGAGAGAGAGAGAAAAGAGTGAGACTAGAGGTACAAATACACACATACACACACATATACATCATACATGCACATTTACACACATATACACATACATGCACATTTATACATACACACACATACATGCACATTTTTACACACACATACATGCACATTTTTACACACACATACACATGCATGTAGTTACACACATATAATGAATACATACATAGACACATACACATACTTACATACACATACACATACACATACACATACACATACACATACACATACACATACACATACACATACACATACACATACACATACACATACATAATCATATGTACACAAACATAGACTCACATAATCATATTTACGTACATATATACACATATACATGCATAGACACACACACACACAACACACACATATGCACATATAGATACATATACATACACACACATGCATACTCACATATAGATACACATACATACACACACATGCATACACATATAAATACACATACATACACACACCTGCATATATATATATATATATATATATATATATATATATATATATATATATATATATATATATATATATATATATATATACATATATATACATACACACACACACACACACATATATATATATATATATATATATATATATATATATATATATATATATATATATATATATATATATATATATATATATATATATATATATATATATATATATATATATATATATATATATTAAAAATATATAAATTATAGTATATACATCTCATTTTATTACAACACACACACACATATGTATATATATATATATATATATATATATATATATATATATATATATATATATATATATATATATATATATATATATATATATATATATATATATATATATATATATATATATATATATATTTATATATATATATATCCTAATTCAAAAACCTTATTATAAATATTCTAATTCTAAAATCCTATTTCAAAAATCCTAATTCGAAAACACTAATTTTGATTGAAGTATATATACACATTGCATCTATTCCTCCAACATCCTACTAGAGAGATGTCTCTCCTCCCAAAATTATGCCTCTATATATAGCTATTCGAATCAACGAGGATCATAATATATATAAAGATATATACACATCATGTAGATACACATACATAAATATAAAATGGAGTAGATACATTATGCATCACACATACATGTCTATATGCTCACATAAATTTATATACATGCATACATATTTACATGTACACATTTACACATAGACATATATACATATATACATGTACACATCACATATACATGCCTAAATGCATACATGTATACTTATACGTACATGCACCATTATAAACACTTGCATATATTACACAAGTGCATATGCATATATACAGGTATGCATACTAACACATTTATACATATATCACACACATGCACACACATACATACACATGAAACACATCTATATACATACTAACACATGTATACATATAATACACATGAGTACACACACATATGCATACATACATCATGATGAGAACAATTTGCTCCTTGAAGATAAAGCTATATATAAAATAATTAGGCATACCCTCGAGCTTCATGATCTAACTTAAAAGAACATGATTTCATCTCCCTAGTAGGATTCATCGATATTCTAGTTGAATAAAGAAGAGTCTATTATTTGAAATCCATTTTGAAGCTTCAAGTTATTGATCAATAACTAGAGTAGAATTTACTATCTAATCTGATCATATGTTTTCATTATTGCCATCATTTTAATAAGACATCAATATCGTCTCATCTTTATTATCCTTATTGATGTCATTTACTTCTTCTATTGTTAAATCTGTGTTTTCATGAGTCACATCATCTATTGATGGATTAATATCAATTTCCGGTAATTCCTCTTCATCATCAGTAGAATCAGCATGTACAGTATTATCCTCTTCATCAAAAAGATTAGTATCATTATCATGTATAATGATTCTAATTTCTCTTTTAGATGTTATCTCATGGTGAATCGTCAAGAGGACTTTCTTCGATCTCTCTAACAATGAACTGTTCAAATAATGACCTACCTCTAGGTTGAACATGAATGACTTGCCACCATGGGTGAGCATCTCGGTTTTTATAAAAAAATGCTTGTTCAATATGCCTAGGAAGAATATATGGTTCTTTAGTAGATCACCTTACCTTGGAAGAATCAATTGCCCCAAACCCAAATAATTCCTTTCTTAATGTGGAATAACTACCTTTTTTACTCGGCTCAAAATGAGTCAACCTTCAGAATGACCTATCAAAATATATAAAAACAAAAACCCATTATTAGGTGCTTAAAGAAAATAATAAACTCTATCATAAAAAATATAAACTTTTTCTACCTGTTTGAATGTACGAAATGATATTTCCTAGATACCAACAACAGTTCCCACGTAACCAAGTTCTCCATCTATAAGGTTCGTGTCTTTTGAGCTAGCACGTGATGGTTGCTTGAAAGAAGCAACAATACTAGAATCCTCTATTTCACGTAAAGAATCAATGGCTTTGATTCTAATATGTTGTCCAAAAGCCCACATATTAGTGAACATTCGAACCTGCAAAAGAAATTAAATTAGTAAATAGAAACTTATATATATATATATATATATATATATATATATATATATATATATATATATATATATATATATATATATATATATATATATATATATATATATATATGAAAGAAACAAAATATTATTAAAATACAATTGCCTTTTGTTCACAACTTATCATTAACTCTCTCTACTCATATGAGATTTCTTCATTATTTGTGTTGGCGCATTGCAAATGACTATATATCCAATCCGTGAAAGAAGATATATTAGTAATCTCATTATTATCAAGATTACATCTATTTCTTTTGTTTCTTCGTCTTTTACTTCAAAGATTTTGAAGTTCTTGTTCGTACTCGCTAAAGAATGCTTGCATGCATTCGTTATTATATGCTACAAAAGTAAAAAAATCATTTTTTTCTTGAAATGTAAATAAAGATGGAACTCCCTTACCTAATAATACCTCATCTGTTATTTTTGAAGAAGACTCGTTGGTCGATGCACGTGGAGCTTCTTCATCAACTCTTTCAAGGTACTCACTAACATAATACATGCACTCTTCAAGCATCCAACCCTTTGCCATGAATCCCTCTAGATTTGCTCTTCGTCATACATAACCTTTTAATATTCCCATAAATCGCTCAACCCAAAACATCCATCGAGTGTTGACAACACCTGCAATCTCTATTTTGTCTACAAGATGGACTAATAAATGAACCTGAATATCAAAAAATGAAGTAGGAAGCTCTTTCTCATCAAACATAGTAGCTCTTTGCATTCACATTTGTTTTGTGGGATCGAGTTTTTGTCAATCTTTTTTTATGTAATCCAACTATACATATCATAAAAAAAATTATAGAAGTTAATTCAAAAATAAAAGATATCAAATATTTCTATATATTAAATATAAAAGTATCATAATTACGTCATAAGGGATTAAAGACGATAGATCACATCTCGTACTCCTTTCGTTGTACATCCATCGATAACCAAAGGTAAAATATGTTTCAAAAAGTTATGCTAGTCATGGGTCTTTAACCCATATAAGCTCTTATCATCCATAGTAAACATGTTTTGGAAAGGTGCTCCATATCCTATAGGA
The DNA here is from genome assembly GCA_020310875.1 of Ceratopteris richardii. Taxonomy (NCBI): domain Eukaryota; kingdom Viridiplantae; phylum Streptophyta; class Polypodiopsida; order Polypodiales; family Pteridaceae; genus Ceratopteris; species Ceratopteris richardii. The sequence goes on from CM035407.1 coordinate 164,890,902, forward strand.
GTCTGAATCAATTGAATCCTATTGTTGATAGTCTGTATCTCTTTTGTCATAAGTACCGAAGGAGTAGGTGCATAAGTGGTTTCCTGTCGATGTCTATCAAAAAGTGGCCATAAATTTGGTTTTGAGTTTTGATCTTTCAAATCATTCCTTGATGCTATGGTATCTTTTAGTCCAAGAAGATGCTGCCATAGTGAATAACAAATATTCTTGAATATATGCATAGGATCAAGAAGATGACATACTTTTAACTCTTTCCAATACTCCAAAGAATACCATATTGATATCTTCTCTGTGAGTGCCAATTTTCCTTTACCTCTCTTCACATACTCAGTATCTTCATCATCACTGAAGATTTATGATTCTAGATCTATCAGAGGTCCATCTGTCCATTTTTTATACTAATCCATAGGCGTCATAGGTTTTGGACACTGACTTGTTTCAAGATTTCCATTAAAATGTATCGCTTCTCTTTTAGATCTTAATGGATGGTCATTAGGAAAGAATCATCGATGTCGAAGATAAATATTTTTTTAAAGAGGTATAAGGCTAGGCTTGTTATAGAAGTTTATGTGTTATCGTTAGTGTCCATGTGAAAGGCCAAATGGCCACCGGACACTTCTTTGTATATGTTCTTTAATAAAACATATAGTGGCCTGGTCAGTCACAGACCTTTCTCCAAGGCCCCCCCCCAAGGCTTACGACTAAGGTGGCGACCAAGGCATAGACCTTGGCATACCTTTTCATCCGAGTCACCGAAGTCACCGTTGGCGCCGTTGGCTGCGCGCGAGGGAGGACCTCAACGATCAAGGAATATAGAGGTTCCCGGTACTTCCCGGGAGGTCACCCATCCCAGTACTGTTCCCCCCAGAGCTCGCTTAACCATGGCAATCTCTTGTCACTAAGCTACACTCTTGTGTTGTTTGAAGAAGGGGAAAGACTAAGGTTGACATTACCTTGAACAAGTTTTTGGTCCCTCAAAGCTTCATTTTTGCTTTTAAAGCCTATTTCTGAAGCAATTTTGGGGTGTTTTTTTGGAGCCATTTCGGAGTACTTTCGCACGTAGTTCTCTTCACGGAGGTCCAAGAACATCAAGAAGAGTGTTCCTTGTACTTCTCAGACAATAAATATCAACCTTTGGGGCTGTATTTTCAGCCACACTCGTAAAACTACAGGTTTCTAGAGGGGTTTTCAGTTTTGGTGGGAGCAATCGCTGCAAATTTATGCAGGTTTTAAAGCCTAAAACATCAGAGTTGACAGACACTTGCAGGTGTTATTGGCTAGTTTTTGGGCTGTGTATTCAGCCTTTTAGTGTCATTTTACTTCATATATTGAGCACATACACACCATGTACGCTTTTGTGGATACCGCTTATGTACGTCCATGTGGTCATTGATATAGCGGTTACGTTCTTTGCATAAAGCCTTTTACGTTTGATAAAGAGGGTCGTGGTGAGGTTTTCTTAACTGGGAGACACCCAGATGTCGGGGTCTCTTCGGTGATGCAGGTGGAAGACTTATCCAGCCTCGCCATAGGAGATGTATGATAGTTGTTCATAGGTGCTCGATAAGCCTAGTTGGCTTCTATTGGGTAACTGATTATATGCAGTGGAGTCAGTGATTCACTATGCAGGTAGACATGTCAGTACTTGCAGTTTTATGATACTTTGGCACTGGTCATATGCTAATTTTGCAGAGGATACTCTGGCAAAATTTTCCAGACTTCTGGTTTAGTCAACTATACAGTGGTCGATTTACTCCTTGATACACTTATTTGTTGGTGTTGGGACTCTTCTAGCTCCATTATCATTCTATTCAGTTCTCTACAATCATGGCATCAGAGGTCTCAGGCACATCCGATGGATCAGGGTCTGGTGCTAGTGTTCCGAGGAGGAGCTATAACTTGCAGGGCAAAGACCATTTTGAGATCCAAAAATTTGATGGCACAAACTTTGCTCTATGGAAGAATGAGATTAAAGATGTGCTGATTCAAAGGAGGCAATGGAAGCCAGTAAATGGGATTTCAAAGAAGCCTGCTGACATGGATGAAGATGATTGGGATGAGTTAGATGAAATGGCCAGGTCTACCATTCGTTTGCACCTGGCAGATAATGTTTACTTTACAGTATTAGACTGTGAAAGTGCAGAGGAGCTTTGGAAGAAGTTATGCAATACATATGAAAAAGAGACAGCATCAAATAAAGTGTATCTGATGAGAAAATTATATGACCTTCATATGAAGGACACAGATAGTGTTGCTGCTCATCTAAATGAGTTTGATGCCATATTCTCCCAGTTACAGGCTCAGAAAATGGATATGGACAATGAAATGAAAGCAGTATTGCTGTTATGCACCCTGCCATCATCATGGGATACATTTTGCACAGCTATTAGCAATAGTGCACCAGGTGGTAAACTCGTCTATGATGACATATGTGGAGCACTCTTGAGTGAGGAGATTCGTAGAAAATCTATGGTTGGCACTCAGAGTGGAGATGCATATAATGTTCGTGATTCTTACCAAGGAAAGAATCAACAACGTGGCAGGAGCAAGAACAAGGAAAAGAATGGTCAACGGAATAAGAGCAGGATTAAATCAAGGAAGAGGGATATCGAATGCCATTATTGTCATAAGAAAGGACACATGAAGAAAGACTGTTATGCATTAAAGAATGCTAAAGGTAAAGGACAGAATGTTGATGGGCATGTTAAACAGTTACCTACACCATCTACTTCGACTGTGAAGATTGAAGAAATTAATGCTATTTCTGATGATGCTGATGTGTTGACACTTGATAGTATTGTGCCATCTGAGGCACTTATGGCTGATTCTCTTTCCCACACCTGGCTGCTAGATTCTGGTGCTTCTTTCCATGTGACACCACATAGAGAATGGTTCTCTAATTATGCAACAAAGTCTCTTGGTACCGTGAGACTTGGTGACTCTTACTAGTGTGATGTTGTGGGGATTGGAGATGTGGTTGTGCAGTTCACTGACGGTTCAAAATTTACTATGCATAATGTATGCCATGTACCTCAGTTATCATGTAGTTTGATGTCAGTTGGTCAACTTGATGACCTTGGTTACAAGGTGGTCTTCTATGCTCAGTCCTTTCGTATATCAAAGGGCAATATGGTTATTGCAAAAGGAAGCAAAGTTGGCTCACTTTACCCTTTATTTGTATCACAGAAAGAACACTTGTTAGCTGTTACTAAACAGCCTATGGCTTGTATTTGGCATGGTTGTTTGGGCCATATATCTCGTAGTGGAATGGAAAATCTTTCTCGTTCTGGCTACTTACCTGTGTTATCTTTCTCTGATTTTTCATTTTGTGAGCATTGTCAATATGGAAAGCAAACCAAAAATGTGCATAAAACGCACATTGACTCTTCAATTCAGCCTTTAGATCTTGTTCATACAGATGTGTGTGGTCCTATGCCCACTAGGTCCTTAGGTGGTTCTCTTTGCTTTGTCACTTTCATAGATGATGCTACTAGAAAAGTCTGGGTATATCCTATTAGTGCATTTTCACCATTTTCATACCATTTTTCATGCATTATTATGTGGGAAGGAGTTAGGAAGTGCAAGGGAGAGCAAGCGCCTGTGTTTTTCATGAATTTTTGCTCATACGGAGCTCGCCATTGCTCGACGCTAAAATATTCGAAGTTCCCGCCAAAAAACGCGATTCTATGATGAAAAACGCGATTCTATGAAAATTCAATTTTTTTTGAAAATCACGATTTTCTATTTCCTGCCTAAAAGCTTGCTGAAAGAATCACGATTCTGTGGTCATTCTCAGAATCGCGATTCTGTGGTTGTGCTCAAAATCGCGATTCTCACAAATCACGATTTTCAGCCAAAAAACACGATTCGGAGAAAACACGATTCTATGGTTGTGCTCAAAATCGTGATTCTCACCAATCACGATTTTCAACCAAAAACACGATTGTGATCAAACACGGTTCTCTGTTGGCAATCGCGATTTTCATGTCAAAACACGATTCTGTGAAAACACGATTCTATGAAAACACGATTCTCTGCTCAAAATCGCGATTCTCAAAAACACGATTCTGTGCTTGTGCTCAAAATCGCGATTCTCTAAATTTTGAAAACCACGATTCTCTGAGACAAAATCGCAATTCTCTAGAACACGATTCTCTAAAACAAGATTTTGTGAAAAGACGATTCTTTGAAAACACGATTTTGTGAAAACACGATTCTCTGTTGGCAATCGCGATTTTCAAAAACACGACTCTTTGAAAAGACGATTTTCACCCAAGGTACAAAATCGCGATTCTCAAAAACACGACTCTCTGCTCAAAATCGCGATTCTCATAAATCACGATTTTCAGTCAAAAAACACGATCCTGAGAAAACACGATTCTGTGGGTGTGCTCAAAATCGCGATTCTCTAAATTTTTGAAAACCATGATCCTCTGAGACAAAATCACGATTTTCAAAACACGATTCTCTGTTGGCAATCGCGATGTTCAGAAACACGATTTTCATCCAAGGTACAAAATTGTGATTCTCTAGAACACGATTCTCTTACACACGATTCTATGAAAATACGATTCTGTGAAAACACGATTCTCTCCTGACAATCGCGATTCTCAAAAAGGCGATTCTCTTGGTTTCATAGCATTGTGATTCTCTGATTTCATAGCATTGCGATTCTCTAATTTCATAGCATCGCGATTCTCTTGGTTTGACAGGATCGCGATTCTCTTGAGATTCACAAAATCGCGATTCTCTTGATTTCACAAAATTGCGGTTTTTTCCAAAAGGTCCTGTTTGCCTGTTTTGACCCCCAGGAGCCTGATTTGACATAACTTTTTCATCCCAAGTCCATTTTTTGAGCTCTATAGCTCGTTGGAAAGCTCGTTTCGAATCCTACACGACCTCAACTATTTTTTATAAGAATAATGTGTTGATTTTTAGATAGGATAATTTGAAGTTGGGCTTCAAGTGGGACTAAGAAACCAAGGGGGAGAAAAATTGTGTCATGGGAAAGAAAAAAGCAAAAGAGAGAAGAACGGGGGCTAAGATGGGAAAAGAGAAGGGAGATAAACATGAAGTGCATGAAATAATCTCACATGAGGGTGAAACATCTAGAGAAAAATTGCAAGGAGTCAAGGAAACGGGGGAAATGTCTAAGGGGGTGGGATCCTTATTTGCAACAAGAAAATATGATAATACTTTTGTGGATATCAGAATAGGATATGACCATAGAAGGTTGGGTGTTTATATCAATCCTAATTGCGAGTGGAATTTAATTCATATTGACCTAGTGGTCATTATCTTAGAGAACATTCAACCAACAACTCACTCTTCTATCCTCATGGATGGTGAACATTATGATTGCATGGGTCAAGTTGTGTTACCTGTTATGGTGGATGATATGCAATTTTTGGAAACATTCTTTGTCATGGATTGTATAGATGAAGACTTGATCATTGGCACCCAAAGGTTCATTACACAAAATCATCAAGAATTTGAGGTGTCTTCTCCACCTATTACCCGTGCTTCTACATATATGTCTATGGAAAATCCTAATGACTATCCACCTTATGATAATTGGGGGCAAAATCATCTTTTCAAAGAGTGTGCTTTTCATGAAAAATTTTTTCTTTCTACTCATGTTTTTGAATCTAATCCTTCTTTGAGTAAATCACAGGAAACGTTGGAGAATGGAGAAATGGAGGACTCAAAGTGTTTGGGGGATGTGGAAGGACCCTCTCTTCCTGTAAATTTGGATTCCCCTCATGAAACCATAAGCAGGGATGATCTACACTCATATGATCAAGAAGGAGATGATCAAGAAATACCAGGTATCATTGATGTGGAGAATAATGTCAAATCGATGGTCAATCATGACAATGCATCACCCATTTGTACATCTAGAGATTAAATGTGTAATACGGATAAATGTGTCGACGAATCTCTAGATCAATCTCAAACCACACAACCCATTGATCCCTTGCATAAGTCTGATGAATGTATAAAAGACCAACCTTTGTTGCATTCCCCATGTAAAGATGAGTTTTCTCAAAAAACTCACATAGAAGGCCCCAAAGACCCTTACATCAAGAAACAGAAATCACAATTTCTTGGTAATGTCAAGCAAATTTGGGTGGCCAAGAAATTACTTAGAGCCCAACCAAATCGAACTATGATATGGGTACCAAAGAAAGCCCTCGTACAAAATCAGCCCCTCACACTAGACTTCAAAATCTATGGTCTAGGCCTACCATGACTTATCTTCAAGAAAGACCACTTCCAATCGAAGGACACAAAACAATCAAGCCGAAACTCAGAAAGAATCCAAGGGGGGACTTCAAGGCAACAACTGCACAACAAAGAAACCCATATGTTCCCACACAGGAGAACACTGCAGAACTTTTCACAAAGGCTCTCCCTAGGTGCAAGTTTGAAGCTATCTGCAAAGCTTCTGGCTTACTTCCTCTTGTGGATTGATTCCACATAGCTTGGCACTTCCTTATACATGAGTGTCAGATCCTTGTTCATCACATCACTTCTAGGGGGGATTTGTGGATATATTTTGATAAGAATGTGTGTGAACACTCTAGGACCAACAGGGCACTTTTTTTCCTCTTTAGGAGGTTATTTTCCCTCTAATGGGTCACTTATCTTTGTACATTCTCTTAGTAATACATTCAATATTGTGTGGTTTGCTCCAAGCTTCTTCTTCTTCCTTATGTTGTTCGTGTGCTTTTGTAAACCTCAAACTCCAACAAGAACCAACTTAGCAAGGGTAGAAGTCCAACACATAGCAATGTCCTTATTTCATGACTCCATTCTCAAATCATCATATTTTTATTATTTAGCACCCCATCAATCCATTAATATGGATGAGCTATAATGTTATCCTTATTTTGTACTTATGGATGAGTATACGGTAGGAACTTAGAAGATAGTGGGCAAGCCACTAATCTTTGCTCCCCAATTTGAGCACAAGGATTTATTGAAAGCCTTGTGTAAAGGAATTATCTTTCACCCCAAGTGTCATGTTCAGGTATTACATAGTTACCTAGAGCAAGATACCATCTAATATACTCTATAATCCTTGTTATGGAGCAATATCACATAAACATAGTTGGAAACCATTCACTATCAAAGTTAAAAATGATACAAAATGTGTAGAATGGCTGAGTTCTCTATACTTGGCACCCCAACAAGGACTTTCAATGGTAGCATATATGATAGCCACTATCCTTCATTGGTTGTGGAGACTTTCAAAGATGATAGATATAGTCATAGGCATGTTAAAGAAAAGTTTTAATATAATGTGACATTTTTTAAATAAAAAAAAAATCAAAGCGCCTTACGTCAACACATTAGGATTTTAGCATAGAAATCGAGACCTAGTCTATGATATGAGCATCATTCCCTCATGCAAAATATGTTATGTTTGGCATTGGTGCATCAAATATCTTCCAATGTGCTATGAATAGGCTTTCTAGTATGCCTTCACCATAGTATTTTGGAAGTATCATTACAAAGTCTTAATTTCATGGCCCAGAAACTTGCTTTATTTATTCATGTGTGAAACAATTCAGTATTCAAAACACTATGGATTGCACCAACCCAATACACCATTTACCATCAATTGGAAGAGGCTTGAATCCAACTTGGCCAGAGGCATCCATGTCATAGAATGAGCGCTCGCTATTCATTTGTTCTAGACTTACATTGACAACTCTTAGGAATAAGGGTTTATCAAGGAGGACATACGTGAAAGGGAGGGGAGTGTTGGACAAGGACAAGATAGAAAATCAAGTGGCCCAAGTGGAAGTCATAGTTCAAGTAGACACAAAAGAAGAGGAGTGCATAGAGAGAAGGCCACACAATTTAATTTCAGCAAAATCATATTTTTTCATCAAAAAAATGATTTTCAACACTATAACTTTGTAAAAATCCCATGTTGTAATTTACTAGTTCTATTTTGTCCAGATTGAGGAGTTCTTAAACTTAAGATCTCATGTAGTATGTATCCATCAAATTTCACATATTTTGGAGCTCGTTTGATCTATGAAAATAGCTTTAGAACCTATTTTCTAACTATGTTAGACACTAGAATTGAAAGTGGTGAAAACTATTCTAAAAATTATATCTAGAGCTTCTGGGCTCATTTTGGAAGGTTGGCTTATAGGAGATTTTGAAGAGAAGAGAATAATCATTGTAATCATTTTGTTGATGAGTGTGAGATTACATTGTTCCACTTTATCTACTCTTCTTTGTGTGCATGTGTGCATGTGTGCATGTGTGTGTGTGCCTTGTGTTGGAAATATAGTAAGCCCGTAAGTAATACCACAAGTCCAAGGTTCCATAGGTCCAGGATTTACAACATTAATTCCAGCAATCTTCCAATATTGACAAACCATGAACATACCACACTTCATACAAATGATGAGACAAAGATAGAGAAAAACTAGAAAACATGTGTAAAGTGTTACTAAGCCACCGCTTACTCACACTATCATATATACCAACGTCAATGAATAAGGTGGGAGCAAAACTCTCAACCACTCTATGTGCACAGAAATAGATGGATGAGTGAATGTACAAATGTAACAAACATATTCAGATGTATGGACAAAAATATGAATATATATGAGATGTGTGACTTGATACATTGTAGAAGAGTGAATATGAGTGACAGAAAGAGGAAGAATCAGTCTAAAACTGTTAATCAGCAAACCCTCATGTGAAACTTAGGCTATGGAAGACCCTAAGTCAGATATGTGTGTGAAAAGATCACATACTTACAAAAATAGCAAAGAATGTTAACAAGTTTGCTGCCAGAAATGCTCAAACTCATATGACCATACCTTCTCAAACACCTCATCCAAATATGCATAAAGCATACATGTACTGATTCTCTTGTACCTATGCCGATTAGGACTCTTTCTGAGATGGATGTTATTGCCTCCATAAACTCCAAGTAGTACCTGCGTGCATAAAGAGAATATGTACCTGAATTTTTAACATAAGATGCAAATCTTATGTTAACCACCATCCAATGTCTTTGAAGTAACCTGAAATCTTCATGTAGAAGACAATCTTCAAATACATCACATGAATGGCCGATCCACACCACCAAGCTGCTAATAGCTTCTCCATAAGCAAGAGTGTGAGCACACTCTTCTTCTCCAAGAAGAACTCCATAGCCTCTCCTCAACATGCTCGAAGATAGCAACATGGATGCCCCATGTGCTAGAAGCACCACCTCAAGGTACCAAGCTTCCAAAGCTTGTGTTGCAAAAGGTGTAGGATTCATAGAATGAGCCCAAGACTCTTCTTATATAGTGAATTGTGTACTTTGAAAAGCTCCTCCAAAAGCATAAAATAAAGCACGAATGAATACGATTGCTATGAAAACAAATGTTGTATTCGCGTATTCTTGTCCGCTGCCGTTTTTGAAATAGAGCAAAAGCATGACAAAATAAACATCTTCCGCGCTGCGCCCGTTGGGCATCGAACCCTAGTGGGTGGGATAGGAGGTCTTTGCTTTAACCAAGGCACCCACACTGTAATGTGGTAGAGGGACTAATACTGAAGACTATACTACCTGTACTTACTAAGTTGTTTTGGACTAATAGGACATTGTTTTCCAACAAACCCCCCTGCAATGTCATATTGGTACACACTGGACTGGATCTGCAAACTTCATAATCTTCAAACTTGTACTCCCAAAATTGACCTTCAAACCTTTTCTTCAAAAGTCTTCTTCAAAACTGAATTTGACTTTCCTTCAAACTTCACAAACTTGAACTTGCTGAATATGAACCATAATACCTGAGAAAATATGCAAACTAGATATCCAATAGTGTACACATCAAGCAATCACTGCTGGATAATAAATATAGCATGTATTGACTCTGAACCTGCTATTTCCTGTCTTCAAGAACCTGAAAACATATAGTGGGATCCACATATTTGCATTTACCTTACGAAAGGTTTCTCAATGTACTTCTGCTGCGTCATGTAAATACACTAAACAAAATCAAGAACTGAATCCTCGAACCTGTGACTGACTCACAACTTAGTGTATTATGAACACTAGCTGGTTCATCTCTGACTGTACTCAAGTTAAGTCAACTCAACTCAACTGAAATCAACTCATGAGTCTCATCAAAAAATCTATGATGTCATCATGTCTTCATCTTTGTTCAATCTGTAAGTCTTTTATGCCTCTTTCCTTCAGAACCTGGTATAAACATATATGTGTGCACTTCTAAAACATACCTCTCTGAAATATCAAGCTTCTCTTCAATAGAATTATGGAACCTTCTCCTGAACAGGAACACCCTAACAGGAACTTTCTCCAGACATTCTCCTTCTTCCTTAAAGCTGGAACATAAAGAGAACCTGACAAAGGAAATATAGGAATACCTGTAGATATGAATCTGCATTCTTTTACATATGATTGAAAATAAGTCTTCATGTTTCATCACCCTCCTGGATGACTTAACACTAGTATCCAAAATTCTTCAAGTATATCAGACTTTATGAAATCTGGAACGTCTTCCTTCTTTCAATAAATCTGATCTTCAGTGATCAATACTTATATCTGAAACAAAAATCTATAAACCCTTTTTATTAGCACTATACACATTCTTATAGCTTTCCCTATCATTCCTCAGCTTCCCATATTGTAGAATAAGGTTAGCTGATTTTAACATAACAAAACCTTGCTGAAAGCATTTTAGGATTCATAACCTTCTGCAACATAACAAGTATCTTTTTCTATTCCTCTGCAACACTAATATGATAGAATCTGAATCTTTGACTTACTTCTTCCAATGTTAAGAATCTTTACAAACAAAGGATAGACAATTGACTCATAAATGTTCAAGATCTTCAAGATTTATCTAGATCTTACCAAGATCATACGAGATCATCCAAGATCAATGATCTCTCCAACAAAGATACCTGTGTAGAATCTGCTCTCATCAAACCTTCATGAATGAATGTTTGATTTGCTACCTGAATGTCTCCAAGTGTCCATGCTTCTTACAAAGTTGTAAAACTTTTCTTCAAACAAATCCTTCCCAAGAATCTACAAGTCCTACTTGAAACATAAGTGGACAAACTTCTCACCTTCAGAACTCCAAAAGCTGCAAGTTGATACTTCATCTTTTCATATTCTACCCAGGTGAAATGTGATAGTACCTGCTTGATTTTCTTTTGGCTAACTCCACTTCTTAATCAAGTGATAGGTTTTAATGGAACACCTTTTTGAATACAAGCATGTATCCAAAAATCTAGACAATCATAGAAAGTAGATTCTTCAACTGACTAGTATATCAAAAAATCTAAATTTTTTGAAGTTTTTTGAAAATACTGAATATGAGGTAACCTTTCCAATACAAAAACTCAACCCAAGTCTCCAACATTTTTCTTTTGGAAATATTGGACTTTCTTCTTCTGCATCTTTCTTCCACCTGATGATGTCAACATCTTCATACTACCTGGATATTCAACCAACTTACAACAAAAATTGGCTGAACACAAAATTGATGCTCTCCACATTTGTCTTCTTAGATGAGCTTTCTTGCCATGAAAGAGATCTCTCAAAACTCTCTAGAAAAACCTCTAGATACCTGTTTTGATGTAGCTAATGCTTTTACTTTCAAAAGATGAAAGTGTATAAAAGCACTTCTCCAATCCTTCAAATCTGTTCATAATTGCTCTTCTAAGATATGACCTGCAAATGATAATCTGATAGTAGAAACTAATACCTGTGATTTGATGTTGATCTAATTCCTTCATCTTCTCCAAACCATTGTTTTTCCTTGAATTTGAAGTAGCCTTCTCTTCATCAAGTTTGGATCTTCAAATAATACTTCTGTAGAGTATTTTCATACTTTTCCAAAAGTATTCTTCTGCTAACAGATCCTCAACTTCATACTCCACACTGATAAACAAACATGTGACCGAATTGTCTAATTCTCAAATCTCTACTCATCTAGATTAAGTGTGTATGTCAAATGTCAAATGTTAGAAGATGCTCTTAAATCATATGTCGTAAACCTGGAAGTTTGGAAACCTGGGAATCTGAGAGCTTGAATGCTCTGATATCAAAACCCTAAAGCTCTGATACCAAATGTTGGAAATTTAGTAAGCCCATAACTAATACCACAGGTCCAAGGTTCCATAGGTCCAGGATTTACAACATTAATTCCAGAAACCTTCCAATATTGACAAACCATGAACATACCACACTTAATCATACAAATGATGAGACAAAGATAGAGAAAGACTAGACAACATGTGTAAAGTGTTACGTAAGCCACTACTTACTCACAGTATCATATATACCAATGTCAATGTACAATGTGGGAGCGAAACTCTCAACCACTCTATGTGAACAGAAATAGATGGATGAGTGAATGTACAAATGTAACAAACATATTCAGATGTATGGACAAAAATCTGAATATATATGAGATGTGTGACCTGATAGGTTGTAGAAGAGTGAATATGAGTGACAGAAAGAGGAAGAATCAGTCTAAAACTGATAATCAGCAAACCCTCATCTAAACTTAGGCTATGGAAGACCCTAAGTCAGATACGTGTGTGAAAAGATCACATACTTACAAAAGTAGCAAAGAATGTTAACAAGTTTGCTACGGGGTAAATCCTCAAACTCATATGACCATACCTTCTCGAACACCTCATCCAAATATGCATAAAGCATACATGTACTGATTCTCTTATACCTATGCCGATTAGGACTCCTTCTGATATGGATGTTACTGCCTCCATAAACTCCAAGTAGTACTTATGTGCATAAAGAGAATATGTACCTGAATTTTTAACATAAGATGCAAATCTTATGTTAACCACCATCCAATGTCTTTGAAGTAACCCGAAATCTTCATGGAGAAGACAATCTTCAAATACATCACGTGAATGGCCGATCCACACCACGAAGCTGCTAATAGCTTCTCCATAAGCAAGAGTGTGAACACACTCTTCTTCTCCAAGAAGAACTCCATAGTCGCTCCTCAACATGCTCCATGCCCCATGTGCTAGAAGCACCACCTCAAAGAGGTACCAAGCTTCCAAAGCTTGTGTTGCAAAAGGTGTAGGATGCATACAATGAGCCCAAGACTCTTGTTATATAGTGAATTGTGTACTTTGAAAAGCTCCTCCAAAAGCATAAAATAAAGCACGAATGAATACAATCGCTATGAAAACAAATGTTGTATTCGCGTATTTGTGTCCACAGCCATTTTTGAAATAAAGCAAAAGCATGACAAAATAAACATCTTCTGCGCTGCGCCCGCTGGGTATTGAACCTTGGTGGATGGGATAGGAAGTCTTTGCTTTAACCAAGGCACCCATGTTGTATGACTATACTACCTGTACTTACTAGGTGTTTTTGGACTAATAGGACATTGTTTTCCAACACCTTGTAGGTGCTACCTCGCAATGGCACCAAAAGGTGTCTCCTATAGAACAATTGTGAGCACCAACATTGATGAAGATCCAACCTTAAATTATCGACAGGGAAGACAAGAGGGTGAGGTGAAGATCATGAGCAAGTGATATGTGCAAATGTGAAGATGGGAATCACAATGCACTCACACACATACACATACACATACATGTGAGGAAGAGTAGATAGAGTGGAACAATGGAATCTAGCATCAACAAAAAGATTACAATGAGTATTCTCTTCTCTTCGCAATCCTATGACCTAACCTTCAATAATGAGCCTACAAGCTCTATTCATAGTTTTTAAACCAAGTTTCATTGGTTTCACATCTAGTGTCTGACATAGTTAAAAAATAAGTTCTGAATCTAATTTCATGGCTCAAACGAGCTGGAAAAAAATTTGATATCTGATATGCACATTCTAGCCAATCTCCTTAGGCTTGATGAATCCTCATATTTGATAGAATTGAGCTTATTATTAAAAATTGGGATTTTTACAAAATTATAGTGATGAAAATCATAATTTTGCAAGTATTAAAAAATATGATTGTGCTCAAATTGAATCATGTGACCTCTCTCTACATGCCCCCTCTTCTTCACTATTCTCTTGTATTATGACTTCCACTTGAACCACTTCATGCTCTACCCTATCCTTGTCCAACATAAACACAAATACATAAGAAAAACCCAAGAATCAAAGCAAGAGACTACACAAAAGTATATCATAAAAAAGCAAACAAGTAAGAAAGACAATACAAAATAATCAAGAATAAGAAATAATAAATAAAATGTGAAATTAAAAAAATAAATATATAAAAAATAAAAATTATATATATATATATATATATATATATATATATATATATATATATATATATATATATATATATATATATATATATATATATATATATATATATATATATATATATATATATATATATATATATAAGAAAGCCAATACAAAATAATCAAGAATAAGAAATAATAAATAAAATGTGAAATTAAAAAAATAAATATATAAAAAATAAAAATCATATATATATATATATATATATATATATATATATATATATATATATATATATATATATATATATATATATATATATATATTAAACAATTACAAAAAGAAAACAAAAAGTGCATCTTCAACTTCTATATTTGTCCAAAACAAGAAGTATTAAAATTAAATTGTATCATGCATAGCTTGTAAAAACATCTATGAGATCCCTACTCATGTCATTAGTGCCCTAGAGGAGGTGCACACTTTAGTAAAGAGTCTTTCTAAAGAAAGACCTCTAACAAAGTGAATGAGCTGCATTTCTATTCATACGTGAAGGGAAAAGTCAGGAATGATAAAGTCTTACAAAAAAACCAATAATAATAAAATCAGTAATTAAATAACATTAAAATACAAAGACAAAATAGAAAAAAATATAATAATAATAATAAGTATAAACAAAGATAATACCATAATAAAAAATATAAAAGTTTAATATATTCCAAAATATATAGAGAAATAAAAGTAAATAAAAAGAGAATTCAAAATATTAAAATAATAAAATTTAAATAATAATAGTAATAATAATAAATAATTAATTAATAAATAGGTTAGAATAAAATTATAAATAAAGAGGAAAAGCAATCCTAAGATATCTACAATTAATTATAAGAAATTTCCCCTTTTCTATTGAATTTACAAATGATCAATTTTGATAGATGAAAAGAATAAGAAATTGAGGTTTTCTGACCGGGATGCACCACAGTGGACTCTCCTTCTTGAGAGCTCCATGACAATATCCGCATGATAGAAAACCGAGCTCCACACCACACATAGTACTCCGCAATGAGGCTATAGAATATACAGAAACCACACAATACATAGACCACGAACACAAATTTCTTAGGTCACAAAAATGCAATTGAGCTTAGAGTTTGTGGCTGACCAGGCCACTATATGTCTTATTAAAAGTGTCGGACAGCCATTTGGCCTTTCACATGGACACTAACGGTAACAATCTCCCACAAAGGCCAATATGGCCAAAGTGACTATGGGAGAAAAAATAAAGAATGATAAAGAATACCTGAGTATAAGTATACAAACAATACCTCCCACTTGATGGGCATGTTTGAATCTATGTAGAACAACTGATTATCTTCTTTACCTTCTTTGTGGCTTAGATTCATTTGACGCAATGAGCCTTCGTGTGGTTGGATCTCCAGAATAGTTTTTGAATCCCCTTCTATTGTGGCTTCTATTTTTGTTGTTGAAGTTGTGTCCACCTCTACCTCTATTGCTGCCATATCCACCTTTCCACTTCCTTTATGGGTCTTCCCGTTGAACTAGCAATTCTAAGTGGTGTGGTTGGTCTTATCACATATGGCACAAGGTTGAACATTCTTACCTTTGTTTTTGTCATGCTTTGGTACTTTCTTCTTCCCTTTCAACTTGCTCTTGCTTGTGAAGTTGGATTGGGAAGTCTCCTCTTCATCTTTTTACTTCTTCTTTCCTTTTAGCTTCTTATCCTTCTTATCTGCATACAAAGCACTAGCATGATAGGAGTTACCTTCATTTATGTTGTTGTTGGCCTCTTGATTGGAGAGTTGTCCAAGAAAGATGTTGAAGTCTAGAGTTTGCACATCCATGATGAGATCATAAGTTGTGGTGAAAGATTGCCATTGCTTATCACTTCTATGCCCATTGAGAACTTTCCTCATGTTGGCCTCTTCTTCAATGAGCTCTCCAATGGATGCTAACTGCTTCACAACCTCCTTGATCTTGATAACAAACTTTCTTATGGTTTGTTTAGGTGTGTTCTTCATTTGGTTGTACTCTTTCTAAAGGTGATTCTTTCTTGCTTTGGTACTAGCATAAAAGAAAGTCTCTAGGGCATCCCAAGTCTCTTGAGATGTCTTACATCCTCTAATATGTGTAACAAAAAGTCATGTGAGAAGATGGTTGAATACACTCCAAAGATGAGATGGTGTTGCAAAACTTGCTCTACACCTACCTATGTCACTTCGGAGTACCTTAGTAGACACATTTAGCTTTGCAAATATGCATTTGTACCCACTATGTACCTTGGAGCATCATTCCCAAATAGTTATAACAAATTAGATGACTTTAAGATTTGAAAGACTCCAAAAACTTGCTATTTATGGACTTGCTTCTTCTTAGAAAAATACTCAGTGCTCACTCACTAATAACAATTGACCCGAGAGCTTTTAGACATACCTAAATGAAGAATGTATCTCATTATTAGAATTTATTTCACTAATTTAGACAAAAAGATTTTTCCCAGTTTTAATCATGCTTGATGCTATGAGCATTTGAAGTTGATTATCTCATCTAAAGATAGCAAGTTTTTTGAGCTAGTTAGTGTGCAAACCTATCTATTTTGTATCAACTCTTTCTCCTTGATACTCCAAAGTACATAGTTCATTTTATTGCTCTTATCGGATGCCTAGAATGTCTAGCTCAAGGGCTAGTCTTGTGCCGGTTGGCTAGACGGAACTTCGTCACTTTGCAACTCACTTTTCTACCTCCTACAAGCTTTATCAAGTTCTCTGAGTGGTATCAGAGATAGATCAAGATGGGTGATGGCTTTCCCTCGATGATTGAGAAGCTTGATCGACAAAATTATGCGGCTTGGAAAATCAGAATGGAGGCCTATTTGCAAGGTAGAAATCTTTATGGAATTGTAGCAAGTGATGAAGCTATGCCTATTCGAAGGTCCAAAGGAGGACCTACACAAGAGGAGCCAAATAAGCTCACATTTTGGTGCACAAGGGATGCTCAAGCAAGGTTGTACATACTAAACTCTATCTCTGACTTGTTGGTACATTTGGTAAGACTTGATGCTTGACCAAATATCAAAGGTTTATCTCATATGATTTTTGTGATCACTCATAGAGCACATGTGAATACCTCTTGTAAAAGCATTGGAGTTTAACTCTTGAGATAAAAGTAAAAGAGTTTCATTGAAGGAATCTTGTGACATTAAAAGTTGCAATTCACACCCACCTAGATCAATCATTCACAGCCCAAACACTGGCCAACAACACATGCAAGTGTCTATCAACACTGTTCTTTAGGCTCAAAAACCTGCATAGACTTGCGGTGGATGCTCCCACCATACCTAAAACTTGCATAGACTTGCAAGTGTCTATCAACACTGTTCTTTAGGCTCAAAAACCTGCATAGACTTGCGGTGGATGCCCCAAAAGGTGAACATTCATTGTCGAAGAAGTACAAAGAGCACCCTTCTTGATGTTCTTGAACCTGTGTAACGAGAACTATGCATGAAAGTACTCCAAAATGGTTCCAAGAATCACCCCAAAAATGCTTCAAAATAGGCTTTAAAAGCAAAGAATGAAGCTTTGAGGGACCAAAGCATGTTCAAAGTAATTTAAACCTTAGTCTTTCCCTTTCCTCAGACACCACAAGAGTGTAGTTTAGTAGTGGCAAGAGAGCTTGTCGGTTAAGCGGGCTCCGAGGGGAACAAACTCAGATGGGTGACCTCTTGGGAAGTGTCAAGAGGTCCTTCCTCGCATGTAGTCAGTGGTGCCTATGGTGACTTTTGTGACTCAAATGGCAAGGTATGACTTGGTCTCTACCTTAGCATTAGGGGAAAAACTGAACCCTGAATGGGCCTTTTAGCTTGAGGGATGATTAGTGATGGACCAATGAGAAGAGGGTGGTGGCCACACTCTAGTCCCTTAATCACATAGACTAGGCATATGCTTTCCTTGGTTTTGTGTGGTCAAAGGAGCAAAAACCCACCTAGATCTAGTAGTTTTAGACATGAATGCTTTTCGAATTGCTTGGGAATCAATTTCAGCCATTAGATTGGCTAGATGATCCAAGGGATGAAGTGAAAGCACAAACGTCAAGGCGGCATTCAACATGGGCCCTTGGATTGGCCTTCTCATCAATGGGCAAGATTGATTTCCTCCTACAAAAGGCGCCATTAAATGTGGATCCTTGGATTGAGGCTAAAATCGGACGTAGATCCTTCAAAACAAGAAGTTTGAGCGCCTCCATTATGGACCATAGGATGCATAGAAGATCTGATGGCTATGATTGAAGCCCCCAAAGGAAAAAGCACCTTTTAACCTCCTCCATCGGATCAAAGTCCAATCCAATGGCTCACGGCAGCTCCGATTTCTACATCAGCCCCAAACGCGGTATGCCCTTGGATTTGTCTTGATCTAAGGGCTGAAAAACATGCAGAGAGAATCAAAAAACGTGGGAGAGGTCCCTTTACCATCATTACCTTGTCAGATACTCTCTCACTAAAGTTACATCCATTTGAATATGAGCCATCGATTTCAAGCATCCAAAGGCCTCAAATTCTTCCTTTTTAGAATTCGAATACAATGTTTTGGAGAATAATATTTTATTTGGAAATACCACTGGTGGTTTTGCAAGCCCCCTTAATCTCCTAGATTAAGCTTCTTAATCCAAATCCTTACAAGGCCCATGTAGGGCTCATTTTTTCCCCTAATGGTCTTAAGCCTTGGAGAATGCCTTGGGTGGGTGGGCAAGTGATCGCTTTGCTCGCACAAAAGGAACAAAGATTTTGCATCTGAATGCTCTGATACTAGTGAAGTATTTTGACAAGGATGCACCACAGTGGACTCTCCTTCTCGAGATATCCACGACGATATCCTCATGATAGAAAACTAATCTCTAGACATTACATACAATACTCCACAATGAGGTTGTAGAATACACAGAAACCACACAATACACAAACCACAAACATAGATTTCTTAGGTCACACAAATGCAGTCAAACTTAGAGTCTGTGGCTAACCATGCCACTGTATGTTTTATTAAAGAACATATACAAAAGTTTCCGGCGGCCATTTGACTTTCACATGGACACTAACAGTAAGAGAACCATAAATGAATTTGTTGCAAAGTAAAAAAAGGTCCTTACCTTCTTTAAAATTTTCTTGTTGATAGAAATTAACCTCAACCTATTTGATCGATAAACTTTTGAACCAATTTTGTAATGAAACAATTTTTTTTTCATTCTTATGAATGTGTAGAGTTTTTTATTACTTTCTTTAAAATTTTCTTTCTCACTCAAATGTTTTACTTGGACCCACTTCATCAATAGATCATTGAAGTAATTTCGTAATAAAATAGAGTTTTTGTCCCTCTTATGAATGTGTAGAGATTTGTGTATATTATGTACAATGGGAAGTTGTTGGTCAAGAACATTATGGCTAAGAGGAGAAGGAAGATTCTCGAGAGATTGGATAGTATTGATAGTTCTAGCTCCTCCAAAGAAGACCTTGACCTTTAGTATAAGTTGAGATATGATTAGTATTTAGATGCTAGTATGTCTCTTTCTTACACAAGAGAATTCTCGAATGAAAAGTTGGATTAACCCAATAAGTGGATGTTCTACTTGCTTAAAAGTAAAAAGGCTAGGGATTATGTTCCTTTATTGAATAAGAGGGATGGTGGGATTGCTATCAACATTGACAATAACTTAAAGGAGTCCCAATGCTTCTTTATGGATGCTTTCTCTAGTTCTCCAAAGTGGATAGAGGATATCTAGAGATCCAAGCCTGATTTCATTGCCTTAAAGAGAAGAGAAATTATCTCTCCTAGCTTGACTACTATCATGGACTTGCACCTCACTATCAGTGAGATTAAATAAACCATCGATAAATTGAAACCCTAGTGTAATTAAGTTAGTATTGATGGGATTCCCAACGAGTTCTTAGTGCTTAAACACTTCTTATCTTCATATGTTCTCTTGATTTGGGAATAGGTTTCTAGGAAATTGCTCTTCATGTCCATATTAATACTTTTGGTTTATAAAAAAGACAACAAAGAAGATCGTAACAATTGGAGGCATATTACTTGTCTCACTTCCATGTACAAAGTCTTTGCTTCTACCTTAGCTAGGAGGCTTAGTCCCATTATGGATCAAATTATCCTCCCTAAACAAAAGGAGTTCATTAAAGGTAGATTCATCCTTGATGCTATCATCTCCCTTTGGGAAGGTTTTGAATGCGCTAATGAATTGAATCAAGATTTCTACTTCTTCAAAGTGGATTTTCATAAAGCCTATGACAGAGTTGAGTGGAGTTTTGTCTTACAATCATTGCATGCCATTGGATAGGGTAGGAAATTTATTAATTATGTTAGTAATATTTTTGGAAATGCCTTCTCTAGAGTAGCAATAAACAGTTTCCTAAGTAAGCCTTTTAAAGTTTGTAGATTTATCAGACAAGACTACTGTAATAAGTAAGTCTATGATCTAAGGGTCTTGCCGGTTCTGATAGATCTGAAATCGGACATCGTTTGATCACTCGTGTGTATGGATAAAGATCTCATGCTCTCTTAAATGAGTGATCCACTTAACCTAGTGGTTGAGGAGGTCTTGAGTTCAATTCTCATGGGAAGCATAGCGAGAGAGTTTTGTCCAAGGAGGACTCAAGTTAAAGTGAGTTAACTTGAGTTTAGAGAGACTTAACTCAAGTGGCAAGTACACTAACCACTAGTGGACTCTAGTGGAAGGTACTAAAGCAGTGGTCGAGATCACTCTAGCCCCTACTAGACTCTAGTAGAAGATATGAAAGGAGTGGAGGAGATTGCACATGCACTTGTGGACTCTAGTTACATTTGTGGTCCTCGTTGATTCGAGCAGCTATATATACAGGCATAAGATTGGGAGGAGAGTCATCTCTCTAGCAGGTGGTGGTTGTAATTTCTTAGTCTCTTGCATTGGTATCAGAGCTCTTAGATTGAGAATTCATGGTGGCCTTGATAGGTCCATCATCATCTTCATATTCTACACATAGAGAATATTCATTTTTTGCGTGAGATTTCTTTTGAAAGTAGACAAGTTTGTTTGGCTTTCTTATGCCTCTCCTGCATGACTGTTTATGTAGCAAAAGCTGCATATCGATATATTTTGTAGCTCGATGATTGCGAGACTTGAGCACAGAACGACGTTCTCATTGAGATTTCTATCGCGCTGTTCTTCTAATTTCGAGATTTTTGCCGTGCTGTTCTTCTATTTCATATATTGTACTCCTTAATGCACACAGACCTGGGGAGTCGAACCATCGTGACTCCTCATGGAGGAAATGTGTGATCACAAAGCACACATTTCCTCTCGTGTGCATACAAGCATAGGCTATCTGGTTTTGATCCTGAGACCTCAAGGTCATGTGTGCATCGCTCAACCACGCAGTTAGCATCGTCATCTACATTTAAATACCAGTTAGGCCCTTTTTTATATTGCTCTATCGAGAGAAAGAGATAAATTGAATTTTTTACTTGTGCATCAGGTTCAAGATTCGAACCCACATTCTTGATGGCTAGATTCATTGCTATGCACAGTATACCATATCCTTTCTAACATCAAGTAGTGATTAACATAGTATACGATGCATGGCAAAGGTAAAAGGAGTATAAATCACCATATCTATGTCAAAAAAAATCGAACTCGATAAATTTTGGTTTCATTTAAGCTCATTGAAGATTCAAGAGGAAACCAAGGCAAGCAATCTTTAGGAAATAAGATAAGTTCCTAAACGACATCGAACTTTGAACTTTTCATTTAGGAATATAAGTTTCCAAGATATGGATCATTAATCCATGAACTTTTCCTAAACAAGTTATAAAGTTCAAAGTTATGTGTTCATAATAGCATTACTATTGGATTAATTGTCAAAAGATGCTTGGACTTTAAACATAATTTTGATAGCAAAAATATGTTTAAAGCACTCTAGTAACATCTAAAGATTGTCCAATAATAATGAATCTTGTATCAAGATCAAGAACAGGAATCAATATCACATAAATGAAAGTTCAAGTCAAACTTTCATAGTGGAATGGGAAACCATATGCTAAACTTTCATATCACATAAATGAAAGTTCAAGTCAAACTTTCATAGTGGAATGTGGAGGAGATTGCACATGCACTTGTGGACTCTAGTCAAGTTATTTGATTTCCTAGAAGGAATCTCAAGTCCTTGAAGAATAACATTCTCCCAAGTAGTAAGAATGAAATTCTTCAAATAGAAAATAGTTCGCCAAAAGTCCAAAACCACCAAAAGTGGTACTTAAAGTCCAATGGTTGATATCACTTGGAGGTGTATCAAAGATTCTTAATTGTAGAATCTAAAAGGCATTAGTACATGTTTGGACTTGAATTAGGGAAACGATATCTAAAATCCCGTGGGTAAGCAAAGAAGCTTTTGATAGTTCAGGAGATCTTGAAGATAAAGACTAAGCCTTTATTCTAGTTGCAAGGTCAATCAGACTTGATCAAGCTTGGCCATGATTGTCCAAGAACTTGCAATTGGAACTACTCTACAGTTTGCCCAAGTATTGCTAATAAAATTCCTTTTGGGAATTGTTCGTTCATGTTCCATTTATCTAATGGAAGATTATGATTAAAGTAATCTGTTCCAAGATTGAACAGAGTGAGAAATTCCAAGAATGTATTCTACAACCGTGAAGATGGTACTTAAGTCTATAGAAGGTAAAACATAATGTTTGCCTATCCTAAAAGGGATTTTGGTACAAATCCAAAAATCATGAGTGGATGCTTAGACTTATGCAGTAGAGAGATTCCTGTAAAGTCTTGACCAAGGTAGGCATCTAAAGCCTTGGTAAAGAAGGAATCTAGAGACAAGAATTCAAAAGCTCTTGTCACTGTAAATTGGTCAAGAGTAAACCAATTGAACTTGAATCTATGAAAAATTTGAGTACTTGAAGTTACAACTAGTTTTCATTTGATAACCCAAGCAAAGAAGAATAGATATTCTATCAAGAGGTTCTCCAATTTCCACTATAAAAGCACACGATCGTGAAATGATCATGTGTAGGGATCAAAACCTAGAATATCAAGTTAGAGGTAATGCCTAAAACATCCAAATTCCTTAAAAGAGTTGAAGTGAAAAGGTACTCTATCAAGATATGTTTAGACTTTAGGATAAGTATCACCCACACATTAATGTGAATATAAAATAGGATGGTATGGGACACCAGATTTATACTCAGATTGATATAAGAAAGATGGTATGGGACATCGAATCGCGAGATGATAATTATCTTTTAGTCTGAGAATGGATTTTGAAGTCAGATTTGATCCTCAAGGGAACTAAAGACTTCAAAGGAGAAGATTTAATTCAAGGAGGGTAAAATTATGATCTCAAGATACTGCAAGATGAAGTATACTTGAAGATACGAAGTACGTAGCTTCCAACATCTTCTTAGAACACTTCAAGATAAAGTGTTGTTGTTCAAAAATATTTGAAAAAATTCTGAAGAATTAGGACTTTGACATTGAAATGATTTTTCAACCAAGGAATAAAGTGACTAAGTCAAGCACGAAGTTCCTAGTGTTACTCGGTAGATTCAATCCTTTGACTCAAAGAAATGCACAAGAATTGCATTCCTAGTAAGTAGTCATACATATTGAATATAAGCATGAACTTAGTCTCAAGTGAAGCATTATTTGAGTAAAAAACGCATCAATCGAACCTCAATGATCGACACACTGATGCTAGATACCACACTAGTATTTTGTGGTTGGATGATGTTTTAGATTTTCTTTGAATCTTTTTGAGAATCCAGTTTCTTTCTCTTAAAGATAGAAAAAATAAATGCTTCAATACCTTGTTGAAACAGATCATTAAGAAGTTAAAGTCTTGGTTCATCAAGTATTTGACTCATAACAAGTTTATATCATAGAATTTTGAATTATTTATACGAATTTTTAGTTATTTACTTCCGCTTTCCAAATATTTTGGAATTGACTCAGATATGGTATTTGATTCCTTTTGCAAAAGTCCAAGGCTAGCCGGTTGGAACTAGATAACTAAATTAAACATTCTAGATAGATGTTTTATATAAGAACATATTCAATCTTCAAAAGATAGCAAGTCCAATATTGACTTATTCATTTGGGTTTGCTTTTAGTTATTAGCATAACTCTCATGACTTTCTAGAGTCCAGAATACTCTAGAATAGAGAAGGTAGGAATTATTCATCAGCTTCACGATTCCCAAGAGCTTAAAGATCAAGATTTTGAGTAAATTCCTCAGCTCAATATATTTCATTTTGAATTTGACTTGGTCAAGATATAGTAAGGTTGATCCAAAGTAAATGGAAAACTTTATCCTATAGTTTACATAGGATTTTCAAGCCTATTAGGACCGAGTAGTCCTCCAGACGGGTGAAAAAATCAAGTAATTGTTGGATGAGAGTAAACCATTTTAGAAACACCCAAGTTAGATGATTGGATCAATCAAACTTCAAGTTTTCCAAATAAAATTCAAGAGAATCAAGAGTTCTCAAAATCTTGATAGGGATAAGAATCCCAGCTTAGTTACTAAGTCCATGCATAAGTTGTGCCTAGAAATGGACTAATAATTGGAATCCGTCCACTTCATATGTTTGTGCCTGAATCGCACATCTACAAACAATGAAGTGGCTAGAGATATTTTTACATCCACCCTTATAATTCATTCACTACTTTGTACTTTGACCAATTTCTCAAAGTGCAAAGCCAGATAGTGTTTTGAATCATTTGGGTAGGGATCCCACCACAGAGATGAGACATGTTCTTCTAGATTTAGAACATGACCATGTTCTTCCGATTTAAGAACATGAAGCTCGGGGGTTGCCTACGGTTATTATATATAGCTTAATTCTCGAGGAGGAAAATCTTTCCCAAGGGGCAAAGAATGTAATAAAGTAAGCTCATGATCTAGGGTCTGGCCGGTTCATACAGATCTAAAATCGGACACAACTTGGTCACTCATGTGTAGGGCCAAAGGTCTTGAGACTAGACTTAAGTATAAGTCCATGTGCTCTCTTAAACAAGTGATCCACTTAGCCTAGTGGTTAAGTCTCAAGGTTTTGAAGGAGTAGGTCTTGGGTTCAATTCCCATGGGGAGCATGGGGAGAGAGTTTTGCCCAAGGAGCTCTAGAGCCTTCTAACTCAAGTTAAGATGAGTTAACTTAAGTTCAGAGAGACTTAACTCAAGTGGCGAGTACACCAACCACTAGTGGACTTTAGTGGAAGGTACTAAAGCAGTGATTGAGATCACTCTCACCACTAGTAGACTCTGGTGGAAGATATGAAAGGAGTGGAGGACATTGCACATGCACTTATGGACTCTAGTTACATTTGTGGTCCTCATTGATTCGAGCAGCTATATATACAGGCATAAGGTTGGGAGTAGATTCATCTCTCTAGCAGGTGGTGGTCGAATTTTTTAGTCTCTTACAACTACCCTCTAGATCCCCTTCTTTTTCCTATTGTTAGTGATGTCCCAGGTTGGTGGTGAAATACTAGCCATGAATAAAGGGAGCATACAAAGCATTAATATTCCATACTCCCCCTTCCAACTTGGTCTTAAAATTTTTTTGATAATACTAACATGTGCACTAATGATGATGATATTTCTACTCATACTTTCTTGGATTATCTACATGTTTTCTGTCTTGCTAGTGGCTCCAAAGTGAATCATAAGAAAATCGGTTTCAAAGCCTCTAATAATGTTATTCCTACTTGTGTTACTAACATTGGCTAGGAAATTCCTTGAGATCGAACTATTGTAATGTTACTTGGTGTCCCCATGGGCTTCAAGGTAACATTTCAAGAAAGATGGGATTGGGTTTTTCTCAAGTCCTGATCAAATGTTTTCAAGTGGTATAACAACTATTCCTCTTTGGTTCATAGAACTTTCATTCTTAATCATTATTTGCTCCCTTGTATCATTTCCTTTTTATTTTGTTGACTATCATCCAAGAAGCAATTCTCTCATGTGATCTCTCTGGCTAGAAGATTTCTCTAGGGAGGTAATGAAAACACTAGTGAAATTCCTAAAGTTTCATGGACAACATGTTCCTTACCCAAGAAAGAAGGAGATTTAGGCATCATGTGTGCTGTTCGGATGGTTGAGACTCTTTCTGCCAATGGATTGATAGATGTCTGACTTCTACTGATATATGGTCTATGCTCATTAAGAGGAAGATAAACATCTTCACTATTAAATGCTACAAAGCTTGGAGCAATAACCACATCTAAAACTAATCAAGTCTATTTACACTCCTAGTAATTATTTTATCCATAATATTAATTTCTATTTGCAGGAATCTCCTTGGAATGGTTGGTTAGCCCTCTAGAACAATTTCCAACTTGCAATAAAAAATCATAAATGTTTCAAGCAAGGATATAGGACCTGGAATTATTTTCTCTAGGATGGTGAGATTACCTCTGATAATTACTTGTGGACTCAGCCTAATCTTTCTCTTTTATGCTTGCAAGTATTGATCATGTATGAGAGGATTCCGAAAAATAAATGGAATACCTGTAAGAGGAGTGATCCCTTGAAGATCCAAGACATTGCTCAAGATATGGTGAGAAACTTTAAAAAGCACAGAGGTTCCATTTCCAAAATGGCATACAAATTGAATACTAGATGAAAGGTGCTTAGTGGAGATATAGATTCTATTGTATCTAGGCTTTTCCTTCCCAAATCAAGCAATTTTACGTCCAGTGGCTCATCATCCATAATGGGTTGTGGGCTGGTCATAGAGCCAAGAAAAGTAGTATTAATGGAGGTCTTTGTGCTTTTTGTGGGAGGATGGAAGATTTACATCCATCCATAATGGGTTGTGGGCTGGTCATAGAGCCAAGAAAAGTAGTATTAATGGAGGTCTTTGTGCTTTTTGTGGGAGGATGGAAGATTTACATCACCTTTTATGTACTGCAATCATGCCAAGAAATTTTGGCAGTACCTCATTCCTTATATGAAGCTCAAAAGAATTCAACATTTCGAAGCGGAAGAACTGTTGTTGGGATCCTCCAACAACATGGATATTGCTCTTTGGAAAACCTCAAGAAGTCATATTCTCTCGCTCATCTGGCTGAGTAGAAATTAAAAACACTTCCAAAGTGGCAAAAAGGATTTTTTTATTCCCCTTAAACAAGATGCTTGCTAAATCTAGTTGGTCGAGTTTGATAAACATGAGGAGTGCTTTGGATAGAGATAAAAACGTGCCAGATCCTATGTATGGAAACCCTCCTAGAAAGTGGAAACAAACCCTATTCTCCACCTACTCTATAGATAGGATATTAATGTATTCTTATGCTGGTTTTGAGATCCCTTCATGATCGACCTCTGTAATTTGCTTTTAACCTATTAAGTTGTAATTGAGTTTGGTTGTGTCTGAGGCTTGTGGGATTCATCCCCCCCTCCTTGTAAATTGGTGAGTTGTGGGCTCTTGCCCCCTACACTCTTTGTACATTATCTCCACTAATTTACTTTTCTATTCTACTCATATATATATATATATATATATATATATATATATATATATATATATATATATATGTGTGTGTGTGTGTGTGTAGATTTTGTACGTGGATTTCACGTACTGATCACTACTTCTTACAACTCACAAGATATGTTACCTATCTTCTTGGATTTCTTAACGTGATTACTATTACTCATTGTTGATGGTTTACATGATTATCATTGTTACTAAAGATCTTCTAGATGTTATGTAACATGCAGAGATGTATGCAGATTTACCTTTCTTCCAAAAAGAATGTTCTTTCACAAATAAAAAAAAGCTTTAAATTAAACAAAAATGAAAATTACAAGAGTGTTAAAAGGAGGTACAGAGTCGTCAAATAATCTTATCATCCGCTTCATGCAATATCCAATTGCTTTTGAACTTGTTGTTTTCTAATACAAACACTATGGTGCTTAAAGGGGGGTTACTTTTACAGTCCCTTATTCTTCTGCCAATGAAGCCTAGGAATCTATGTATGGCCACTCTTTGGGGGGCCCATCAAATTGATAGCGCATCTTTTTCTCTAAATATCTGAATGAGCATCACCTTTGATCACATTCTAGAGAGCTTAGGAATGGCCAATGGACTCAATCAACATATAGCTTATTTCCGGCATCACAAATTATGGATACATTAAAAAATACAACAAAACACACATGACTGAACAACTGCATAACTTGTGAGAGAGAACTTATATGTCTACATTTCATGGTATAACTAAGTGCTCTTTTGTGCATTACTTACTCTTTGAAATTATACTCCATAACTATTCTATTTATGCGTCGATAACTATTCCATCTATGCTTAAAAAAGTGTGCCTACTGATGAATGTTTGATTCATTATGCTTCAATGGCTATGCTTCTGCGTGTGAGTCTTCAACAGGTCGAAGACCATGCGGGAATGGTGTCGGCGGCGGAAATTCTGGCACAGGCAATGTGCCTTCAAGCATTTGAACTACTTTTCCCATTGAGGGCCTCGCCTTGAAATCCCCTTGGGAGCACGCAAACGCCACCTTCAACACAAGCTCCACCTGTCCGTAATCTGTTGAAGTAGGGTCAATTTTTGCGTCCACTACCTCCTCGACGTTCCTGCCATACGCCCACAAAGGAAAACACCATTTGTCGTTCGTCTCCGCCATTGCAGAAACAGTGTGCAAATAATTACTCCTGCCGCTAACAATTTCCATCACAAGCATGCCAAAACTGAACACATCTGCTTTTGTTGTGATGGGTAAATTCAAGACCCATTCGGGAGCCAAATATCCTCGAGTACCTCTGATTGTGGAGATTCTCACAGTGTGTTCTCTGGTAAACCAATATGCCATCCCAAAATCTGCAACTTTGGCATTGAAGTTACTATCCAGCAGGATGTTCTGAGGCTTGATATCGCAATGTAGGATGCAATCCAGGCACTGTTCGTGTAGGTACTCTATTCCACGAGCTATTCCTAGAATGATGTTGTACCTTGAGCACCAGTCAAGTGCAGACCCATCTGTGTTATCATCCTTCTGAAATAGCGTTTGGTCAAGGGAACCATTCTCCATGTACTCATAGACGAGCAACCTTTGCTTTCCCTCACAACAGAATCCCACCAGCTGCACCAGATTTATGTGGTGGATGCGCCCAAGAGTAGCCATCTCTGCTCTGAACTGGTCTTCTTGTTGCGAAATACCGTCCAGCCGCTTCACTGCCACTAATTTTCCATCCTTCAGCCTGCCCTTGTACACGGTTCCAAATCCCCCTTTCCCAACTTCCTCACTGAATTTGTCAGTAATAGCTTCTATTTCCTCTAGTGAAAAACTCGCTGATGCTCGCCAGTATGATTCGACATTATGTCAATACCTACATGGTGGCGCACATGTTTTATCAACTCTTCGAGTCGGAAACTTTATTATTATTATTATTTTAAGTTACAATGAATTGGAAATAACACACATCTAATTACAGGCACCCATCAACGTGAGAATTTCAATAGATACATCGAATCAGTGAGATTCATGAGACTTCTTCCTATAGAATTAAGGCATGAACCATTAAGCCACACCCGCTGGACATGGAGATTCTTATTAGAACCTTACTGCATACGAGAAATGAGTTCGTTTGGAAGATGACTTTGGTTCATTCCGAAACTTGTACTTTTGGAGTAGAGAGTTCTTCCTTATATTTGTGTCCCTTTTTTACTTGTTGCATGCAATATTCTTCTTCCATGGAGTTTGACACGAGTCCGTGGTGTTCCTTGCATTGTCTACCATGTACATATATGTGGTTGCTTGTTGAATGTGTGAATGTGGTCTCTTATTTCTTTGCCAAAGAGTTTGGTAAACATAAGGACTTTTGAGAGCTTGTACTTTGTACTTCTTAGGATGGAGCTTGGATTGAAACAAATATGTAGAGCCTTTGTGTTGACAAATTTAGAAGAATAGGTGAGTCTGGAGCTTGAACTATTGGTGCTTTAGTCAGTAGGATTTGTAATCTTTGGAAAGAGAGATCACACTCTGCAATCGAGTGGAATTCATTTGGTTTGGCATGTGCCAACGTGTTTAAGGGTATGGAAATGTGAGCTGCACATCATAAGTGTCTGTTGTGCCACCATATTTGCACGAGAAATCGTAAACCTTCCTTGGAAAATCTCGATGTGGGAGTTTGAAGGACCACTTTGAGTTTATCAAGTTTTATTGCGATGCCTTCTTTTGAAATAATATGACCTAGGAGTTTATCACATTCGACTCCAAAAACGGATTTTGCATGATTTAAGCAAAGATGGAATTCTTTGCAAATTGTGAATCAGAGTTGTAAATGTTTCAAATGCTCATACCGTAGTCCTAAAACCGGAAAGATATCTAGAAAGAGTCTCATAAAAGTTGTTAAATAAAGTGCAAATATTTGATGCATGCACCTCTAGAATGTACTAGGGGCATTACAAAGTCCAAACCACATTACAATACAAGCAAAAACTACCCTATTGGTAATAAAATCAGTCTTTGGGATGTCGACTTCTACCATTTGAACCTGGTTATATTTGTTGAAGCCATCTAATATATAATACATATCTCTTCCATCCACTTCATCCAACATAGTATCTAAAAGAGATAAAAGAAAAGGGTCATGTATCATAACAACATTCAATTTACGATAGTCAACACAAATTCTCAATTGCTTGTTCTTCTTCGGTATTATTACAATAGGTGATACCCATTTCGGATACTCAATGGGCACAATGAATGCCACCCATAATAATCTATCAAGTTCTTCTTTTACTTATTTTGTAAAGTTTTGATTCATCCTGAATCTCTTTTGAATCACTGGTGATGCATCCGATTTCAACTGAATCTTATTATGATATAGGTGAGGGTCATATCCACGCATGTTGGAATAATCCCACACAAAGACATCTTGAAATTCTTGCCAGAACTCAAACAGTTCCCTTTGAAACAACCCTCAAAATTCTGCACAGACTTTAACCATTCACGGTCTTTTGTAGAACCTACTTTGACCAGATCAACTTGATCTTCCTACATAGGAGTATTGTTTTGTTTTAGTAAATCTTCAAAAGGTGGTAACCCATCTATACAGGCCTCTAGCATACATTGTGGATTGCTTTGAGAAACATGGGCTCTTCATCTTCTTCCAACCCATCTAACATATCAGGTGGTTTTGCAATCACAGATAGCTGCTCATTAGAGCACACATGTTTTTCGTCCAGTGGTATGGAGAACCTTTTATGGCCCTTCCAAAAATTTACTACTTGGGTTCCCTAATCTTGTTAAACCATTGCATGTTTTAGCCATGGCCTTCCTAGTAGTAAGTTGTAGTCCTCATGTTTCTCTAATAATTCAATGACTATAAAAATAACATCCTGAATGGGGATCAGCATATTGTTAATTAATATGAGGGTTGGACTTATGATTGGTCTACCATCTGAATATAAAATGGGGCTAGTTCAATATTAGTCCAACCCATCTATCGACAAACAATAAAAGTACTTATATTTATACTATGTTTAGTGTCAATGAGGACTCCAAAAATAGGTCTAATTTTGTACCAGAATGTAATGAGAGGACAACATAATCTACCATAGTAGCATCTGCGGTGTCCTCTTGAGGATTTCAGTCTGCTTGGTGAGCTATCATAGGCTTTTTGGTTATTTTTCATGGTTCTAGAGGTGGTAGTTTTAAATGATGGAACCAGATTAAGAAAGTCTCATAGTGCTAACTAAATAGTAGATTTTCATAATATCTACCATGAATCTGAGGACATTTTGATGATTCAGATTTCTTCAATTTATTTTATCTCTTGTTCATTCCTTAGAGGTTGATATTGAAGTCTAAGTAGGCACATTAAAATGGGATGACAATTGAGCAGTATAGCCCAAAGCATGGTTGTAGATCTCATGGTTCTCTATAGTGGTAGGATGGCATTAATAAATTAGAAAGAGAGATGGAGAAACAAGAAATATTGAAGACCTTGATCAAGGACGACATACAAAAGAGTGATGATAGTGATGTTGAATCCTTCCTCTTAAAAGGTTCGAATTTTTCGTAACCAAATATCCCTGGAAAAACTAGGGGACAACAAACAAAATAAGAAATATAGGAGGTACAACGTCCTATTGAAGAAGAAGTGGAAGTTCAGAAAGAACACAATATGACTCACTTGGATCAGGATGAAATAACTCAGAAGGATCAAGAAGTTATAGATGAAGTCATCCATGATATTCGAAAGCAAGTGGGTAATCAAGATGAAGATGTGATGGATGTATCAAAGGAAGAAATACTTTATGGAAACTTGAAAGTTAATAATGAAGTTTTGGAATGAAAGGTAGATGATTAGAAGGAAGAACAACTCGAAGAAGAAGCAAATATAGTTAAAGAACAACCAAATGATGAGCAAGGCAAAGTGGAGTTTAACCTAGAGATAATAAAAGGTGGGAGTCCCTAGAATTGAAGAAGATCCAAAAGACATCAGGAATATATATGAATACTTGGTAAACCAGATTGAAAATTTCAGGCAAGCAAAAATATGATATTATCTAGAAGAGAGTCAAAGCTCCTAAAGACTGACAAGGTAAGAGACGAATACAAAAATGATCATTAAAAGATGCAAGAAAAGATTTGACACTAGAGGAAATCAATAGAGATATGGCAAGATAAGGCCATGAGATAGGAAGCAACTATTATTTAGCACAAAAAAAGAGCTGAATTCATTGATGAAAAACGTGAAAAATAGTTGGGTATGATAAGCAGTTGGAGGGAGACATGAAGAACTTAGAGTCAAAGGATAAAGTACTATAGAATTATTATCAAGTATTAAGAAGAGCCAATGATGAGATAAATCAGATGTTACTAGAAGAAGGAAATCATACCCTAGAGGGAAACAAAGTTGAAACAAAAAATGAACAGATCAAAGCAATAAAAGACGAAGTAGAAAAAATAAAAAGAAGAATATAAAGATACAAAGGAGTTGGAACAATAATCCAGTAATCATGATGCAACATCTGTGAGGGGTTTGAGTAACCTCAATGAGAAAATAGAGAAAGAAAGGAGGGACTGGCAAGAACAAAGGCCAAATCTAATGTAAGAAATCGAAGAATATAAAACTAAAGGTAGACAAAACCTAGAAAGAATAGTAGAACTAGTAACAAAAAAACTTGTAATAGAAGAAAAACTTGACCTATTCATGATACTAGGACTGATGAATAGGAACAAGAGGAAATCTATAAAGAGTCAGATGCATTTATGCAAAGATTATTAACTGATAGAGAAACTAGAATGTCATATTTTAGAAAGACTCATAACCAATACGAAGACAAGATAGTGCAATTTGCATTAGAAATGGGGGGAATCCAATACATCATCATTGGGTAGCAAATGGATTGGGGATTCCATTTAGTACACTATTAGAGAGCATAAAAATTTATCGAAATTCCAGATTATAACTTTTCCCAAATGATTCTTTGGAATATGATGAAACCGTAGAAGTCACAGAGGAGTTATTTGAAAAAAATGTAACCCTTCTTGGAGGAATAAGTGGTTGGACAATAATAAAGACTACAAGAAGTTATGCTTGGAAGTCCCAAACCATATGTAAATTATTCTAGATTATTTTCTTATTTCCAGAAGAAGATGTGATATTCGACTTTTAGATTTTTGCAAGAAACTTGAGTAGGCCCTCCTAGGTCCCTCTAGTTCACCCCCTTTATAGCTATTCAACTTTTTTGTACCTATTTGACCTAACAAATCATATCCAAATCACTTAAGCTTTTATCCATACATAATATACTTGTACAACTTCATAATGAGCTATCAATCACTCCAAATGGGCTGGTTTATGTTAGGCAAATAGACTATGCAAAATAGACTATGGAGGAATCTACCTTATGACAAAAATGGAAGTTCACTAGAATTGATCCATGTAACTTGTCGAGAAGACTTTAGCGAAGCTATTTGAAGTAAAGGAAGTGCAGCACCACAAAATTTCCTACAAGATATCATATGAATTAAATGGATACCTACAGAGAGAGAAATGAACAAGAGAAGTAGGTAGTGTCTCCCAAACACTCTTCCTATAAGGGATATGAGCTTTGTAGCTCTTGGTATGACCTCCTCTCTACTTGGATAGGTCTTGGCATTCCCTATGATTGCTCTGTAGTTTCTTTCCTTTAGTCCACATGCTCGAATGGCCTTGGTTGCACCTTCTCCATGAAAATATGACTATAAAGACCTTCTTGTGACCTTTCACCTACCCTTGCATGACCCTTGGCTCTTCACCTAGCATTGGCTTGGCTTTTGGCTTTTCATTTGACATGAATTGATAAAGAGTTGTGTTTTTTTGTTTAATGGATTCTCCTTTAACTTCAGCAACACCCCTTCTTTGCTCTAAGGTTTATGAGCTTCCCCAATTCATAATTTCAATACTCCCCCTCAAGTGCATGGTGGTAGTGTCCATCTCCAAGAGATTCATTACTTCTTGAACTTTTTTAACTTTATAGAATCCAATCCTTTGATGAAAATATCAGCGATCTGGTCCTTTGTACCTATGAGATGCATAAACACATCTTTTCTTACAAACTTTTCCCTCACATAATGATAATGTATGTTTGCTCCTTACATGGTATATTGGATTTTTGGCTAGATGTATGCTATAAATATTATCTCCATAGATGCGGATTGTGTTAACTTGCATATCCAAGTCATGTAGTATCTTCTTTAACCACATAGCCTCACATGTAGTGAGTGTTAATGCCATATACGTAGCCTCAGGTGATGATAATGCCAATGTAGGCTGTTTCTTACTAATCCATGAGATGTTTGTGTTCCTAGCATGAACACATATTCAGATGTATACCTCCTATCATCAACACTTTGTACTCAATCTGCATCACTCCATGCTTTGGGTTATAGATCCTCTCCATACTTTTACAGCAATACACAATTTTTTTTGCTCTTCACACATCTTAGTACCTTCTTGGCTGCATTTAGCTGCACATATTTGGTTGCATGCATGTATTGTGAGAGTACTATTACATGACTCAAATCAGGTTTTGTGAGAGTTGCACATATCAATGAGCCTACCAACCTCCTATAAAAGGTCAAATCATCAAGATTTTTACCATCATCCTTGTTGATCTTCATGTTTGTATCCATAAGCTAAGCACATGGCTTGCAAACTGACATGCCATATTTGTAGAGGATATCTAGGAGGTCCTTTCTTTGGCATAGGTAGACACCTTCACCTGCATACACAACTTCAATGCCCAAGAAATACTTTGGCTCACCCAAATTAGATACCTTTAATTTTATTTAAATCCTCCTCTTTATTTCTTGGACACCTCCATGATCAGTTCTTGTTATTATGAGGCCATCCACAAGACTACTAATCTATCCTCGACCTTCTTTAGGTATATAAATGGATCTGCATGGCTTGGAGAGTTCCCACACCTACTCAAGTAATCCACCAACCTCTAATTCCATGACCTTGGGGCTTGCCTAAGACCATACAAGGACTTCTTTAACCTGCATACATAATATATGTGTTGTGGATCTTCATAGCCCCGAGGTTGGGCCATATAAACTTCCTCCTTCAACTCACCATTTAGAAAAATGGTCTTGATACCCATTTGGTAGATTGGCCATCCTTTATGTGCACATATGGCTATCATCGACCTAGTCTTGTTAGCAACACGACTAAAAGTTTCATTGGACCCTTTGATGGCAAAGCATTTTTGCATACATGATACAACAACCTACATCATGTATGTAAAATGATTTTCCACGGAAGACTCATAAATCAACATTTGAATGGGGGTTTTATTCGTGGTTGATCTCCTTTCATTACCCTTTGGGTATTGCTTCTTGAGGCTTGTGAGATTTACCTTAGGTATAACCACCTCTTCTAGGTTATTGTCTTCACCCTAGTCACTAGCTTCATCTAGCTCATAGTCTGCCTCATTGGTACTTGTTATGAAGGGAGTCCATATAGAAGAGATGGTGTGAACCATCTCTTGGATTCCATTAGAAAGGCACACACATGAGTGCCATGTGGCACTCATGTGAGTTGCCACAGGAGTCACTCCAATTAAGGAGTATTAACTCATGAAGGGGGGTACGCGGCTGAGCGGAAGTTATTCGAAGAATCTCTCCGTGTGAGCTTCTGGGCAACCTGGAGTTATGTGCAGAGAAGGTCAAAAATTGGGGACATCATTGGAGCACGATACGACATTGGTATCAGAGCCGTAACGGTCATCAACGGACATTTCCAATTTTCTTTTGGGACTGGCGAGGATTCAAAATCAGCGGCTTGAAGCATCAAGGACCACTTGGATTTCGCTTCCGCAGCTCTACTTTGTATCAGGGAAGTGCTCTTGTGATATATTTCTCTTCTTCTTGCATATTTGAATTTTACTTCCATTCATTTTCATATACTCTAGTTAGCAAACGGGGGAAGGGTACTTAAACATGGAAACTAAAGGCAAACAAGTAGTTGAGACCACTTCTCCACCTAAAGAGCACCTTCCACTATGGAGCTAGAACTCGCATCTTAAAGTCACTTAAAAAGAAGATCAAAGTGTGGTTAAAGGCTTGTCAACCTATTCAAAGATTATCAAATTTGGGCTAAAAGTTTTATTGCATAATCATATAGAGCTCAATGAGAGCTAGCAAATATGAGCACCTTCCACTATGGAGCTAGAACTCGCATCTTAAAGTCACTTAAAAAGAAGATCAAAGTGTGGTTAAAGGCTTGTCAACCTATTCAAAGATTATCAAATTTGGGCTAAAAGTTTTATTGCATAATCATATAGAGCTCAATGAGAGCTATCCAAGCAACTCTCGGGTGTTTGGTAAATATATGTAGATAAAAAGTCCAACCCTAATTTCAAGTCAAATTGAAAAAAAGGATAAAAAATAAATGACACACGTCCAAAATCCATGCAATTATCCCAATGGCTATAATTATGCCATGTGGAAGCCAAAAAACTAAAAAATTTAAAATAAACAGAAGCAAAAAGTATGATCCCAAATTTCTTACCGCAACTTGCAAGACTCTGATTTTCACTTTCTTTTTACTTGGTCTTCAACTTTGGCACAAACCTATGAAAAGATGTACACATAGGTACTTTTCTATCACTTGTACACTATCATCCCTTGAGCTCTCAGTACACTCAATACTTCGAGCTTGATAGTGTAAGTTATCTTGTATTTTAGTTATTTTTGCAGCTCTTTTCACTCTTTTGTCATATGTGAGTGTGCACTTGGCCCTTATTTTCCCTCTCTCTCTCTCTCTTTTACTTCAATAGTGAGCCTAATCATATATGTACAAATGTAATCACGTGTGTACGGACCCTGATGCTAGAATGGAAGAAGTAGAATTAGGGCAAGAAATAGAAGACAACTTAGAAGAGAAAGAGCCTTCACAGGAAGAGTACACTTATGAAGAGCTTATAGATGAATTTGTCACTCGTGACCAATTCATAGGTTTGAAAGAACAAACCCTTAAGTTAGAGAAAGAATTGGGTAGCATCACATCTCTTATTCACCAGCTTAAGTCTCAAATGATCTCACTTGAGACTAGTGTCACCACTTTCCTAGCTAGGAAGGAAAGAGAGACTCCCACCATTCCTCTAGAGATTATTAGGAAAGAGACTTCTCTTCCTAGTAAGCACAAAGGAGAGAGCTCTAGGGAAGCTCCCCTCCTGAAAGACTTAAAGCCACCTACCTTTACGGGGGATGACCGAGATAGGAATAAGGATGCAATCTACACTTTTTTACAAAAGTGGCATGATTTGCATCAATTGAAAGGCACCCCACCTGAGTATCGTGTGCTAGAGGCGAGTCTTTCCCTCGGCCCGCGTGCTTATAAATGGTGGATGAGTCTTAAGGAGGCGAACTCTATCCCTACTGACTGGACTCAGTTTGAGACTCTTTTTCTAAAAGAGTTTCTTCCTGAGAACGAGGAGGAGAGGAATTGGGATGAGTGGGATAGGATTACTCAAAGAGGTAGGCCTCTTCCAGTCTATCTATCCCACTATAGAGAGATCATTTTGAAGCTTAAGGGTCTAGATGATTTTCAGAAGACCAGAGGGTTTGTTAGGGGCTTAGACAAAGCCATAAAGAGGGAAGTCAGAAGGAATGCGCCTAAGACGTTTGAGGAGGCGATCAAATATGCACAGATATATGAGGACCATAACCGTCCTCAGTACACTCCTATGGAGACGGATCAGCCCCTCAAGCCTCTTAGTACCACTAAATTTAAGAAAAAGTTGCCTTTTGGGAAAAACAAAGTTTTTATTAAAAAACAAAGATCACAAGGGCCTAGGCTATCCACAGACCAGTTTGAGAAGGCCAAGAGGGAGAACCTATGTTTCAGGTGCCTATCCCCTAGCCATTCACAGTGGAACTGTCCACTCAAGAAGGGGGAAGAAAAGAAAAAGGGACCAGAGTCTAGTACGGCCCTTGAAAAGGGCAAAAAGGTGGTCCACCTAGTGCAGACCCTTCCTATTCATGGCAGCTCTAGCTGCAAGGGAGTGGAGGTGATGCACGAGGATTTAGAGCACACCTGTTGTTTGACTCAGTCATTGTGGTCACCGCAGTTTGGACCACATGACTTAGTTAAGCTACATGGTAGTGTATACGGGACCAGGGTGCGGGTCATGATAGATGATTCTGCCACTCATAATTTTATAAACTATGCTTTGGTCAAGAAATTAAAGATTCCCCAGCAGCCTAGTGCACATAAATACATTGTATCTATGATGCAAGGGCAAGATAAAAGAATATGGGATACTATGGTATCCAATTTGGAAGTCAAGATGCAGGATTATACAGATCATATGGACTTCCAGATTATGAACATGGAGAGGACAGACCTAGTTTTAGGAAGAGAGTGGCTATGGGGGTTGGGAGATACACTTAAACGCAGCTATCAAAATAACACACTCGAGTTTGGGAAGTAAAGTTTGTATTCAGGGAGAGAGAGATGTACCTAGTGCACCTCTCATTTCATCACTAGAGTTGTATAGTCTCTGTTATTCTCAGCATGTACAGGATATGTTTTTATTGTATAGTCATGAGATGGAGCATTGTACAGACAGCTCATCTGATGTATATTTTCATGCTTTGAATGTAAATATGAACAGGACTTTCTACTATTCTTTTTTGCAAGAGTGTGTGGTTAAAAGTTTTAAGGATCTTATGTTTGAGTACAGAGATGTTTTTCCCACTGACTTACCTAGAGGGCTACCACCTGAGAGAGGGGACATTGACCATGCCATAGAGGTTGTTACTAACACTAACCCTATTTGTAGACCACCTTATAGGCTTAGTGTTTCTCAGCATGAGGAGGTTGAGAAGCAATTACAGGATTATTTAGATAAAGGCTTCATCAAACCTAGTAACTCACCATGGGCATCGCCAATGCTCCTAGTTAAAAAGAAAGATGGCTCTATGAGACTATGTATAGATTATAGAGCACTTAATAAGGTAACTAACAAAAATAGATTTCCAATGCCTAGGTTGGAAGATCTATTTGATCAGTTACATCAAGCTAGGTATTTTACCAAGCTTGACCTTAGATCAGGATATCATCAGATCAGGATTAGGGTAGAGGATGTCCCTAAGACTGCAATTAGGACTAGATATGGGCACTATGAGTTTTTGGTGATGCCTTTTGGTCTCACCAATGCTCCTTCCACCTTCATGAAACTCATGAATAGTGTTTTACGGCCTTATCTAGGACACTTTGTGGTAGATTTTTTGGATGACATTCTGATTTATAGTGCATCAGAAGAGGAGCACTTGGAACACTTGAGAAAAGTATTTCAAGTGCTAAGGGAAAATTCGCTCTTTGCTAAGGAGTCAAAGTGTGAATTTTTCAAGACAGAGGTTAAATACCTTGGGCATATAGTCTCCCAGGATGGAATCCAGATGGATCTTGAAAAAGTAAGGGCTATTATGGAATGGCCACATCCACGGAACCTAGAAGAGCTGCAGATCTTCCTAGGTTTATCAGGTTTCTATCGAAGATTCATTAAGAACTATGCCAAGATTGCTGTCCCGATGACGGAACTGCTTAAAGGGAAAGGGAAAGCCTTTCCTTGGGGAGACGAACAGAAGCAAAGTATGGAAAAGTTGAAAGTAACAATTGCTACAGCTCCACTTTTACATATAGCAGATCCCAACAAACCATTTGTGGTTGAGACTGATGCGAGTGATTTTTCCATAGGAGCGGTTTTAGTACAGGATGGTCGACCAGTAGCTTTTGAGAGCAAGAAACTAGAACCGGCTCAAAAGAATTACTCCGTCTATGAGAAGGAGTTGTATGCAATAGTCCATGCTTTGAAGAAGTGGCGTCATTATTTATATGGTGCCAAAGTTACGATAGTGTTTGATCAAGAGAGCATTAAGTGGCTCTCTAATCAAACAGACCTTAAAGGTCGTAAGGCCCGATGGGCAGAGACCCTTCAAGAGTTTGATTATGAGCTTAGGTATAGGAAGGGAAAGTTTAATGTAGTGGCTGATTCACTTAGCCGCATGCCTATGCTCAATGGACTGAGTTTTACTCAGATCACTAGTGAGCTACTTGAGTCCATTAGAGGAAAATGTAGGCTTGATCCTGCATATTCCGAGATTTGGGAAGCCATAGAGAATGGGGATCGTGATATACGGGTTTCCAGTGAGGATGGAGTATCGACGGGTACTCAAGAAGGATTCAAGTGGAAGAATTACAGTGTCCATGATGGATATCTGTTATATAAGGGTAAGGTGTGTGTCCCTAGAGATATTGAGGTGAGACGGCATATTTTATATGAGTGTCATGACACACCTAGTGCGGGACACCCAGGAGTTAACAAGACTTATGATCTTGTTAAGAGGCAGTTTTATTGGCCTGGATTTCATAAGGACGTCCTAGAGTATATGCTTAAGTGCAATAAATGCCAGGTCAACAAAGCTGAGAGGTTGAGGATTGGAGGACTACTCCACCCATTGGATATTCCTAATGGGAAGTGGGAGAGTATCTCCATGGACTTTATAGTCGGTTTACCTAAGACACAGAGAGGGCACGACTCGGTCTGGGTAATTGTGGATAGGTTAACCAAAATGGCTAGGTTTATTCCGACACGTGCTACAGTGAAGACACCAGAGTTGGCTAGACTCTTTGTAGAGAACCTATACCGGTTATATGGTCTTCCTTTAGACATAGTTTCTGATCGGGATAGGAAGTTTACTAACCACTTTTGGAGAGCGGTCTTCAAAAGATTGGATACAAAACTTAGCATGAGTACGGCCGAGCATCCACAGTCGGATGGCCAAATAGAAAGGGTTAACCAAATCCTAGAGGATATGCTTCGAGCATATGTGAATGAAAGGCAAACTAATTGGGAAGAGTACTTACCTATAGTAGAGTTTGCATATAATAGTGCCAAGCACTCTTCCACTGGGCATAGTCCATTTATGCTCATGTATGGGTTTCAGCCAAGAGCTCCTTATGCAGTAAGGTGCAGAATGAAAAAGTTCAAGCTGCAAAGGACTTCTTGGAAGAGATGAACGATATGCTTAGGCTTGCTAAGGACAGCATCAGGAGAGCTCAGGATAGAGCTAGATCCTATGCTGACCCTCAAAGGAGAGATGTCAACTTTGAGGTAGGAGAGCAGATCTATCTTAGAGTTCCATCTAGATCTGAAACCATGAAGACGGGACCTTGTCCAAAATTATCTCCTAGGTATTGTGGACCTTTCCCAATACTTAAGAGAATAGGAAAGATGGCTTATCAGCTCCAACTTCCAAAGAATAGTCAAATCCATCCAGTTTTTCATGTTAGCCGGCTTAAGAAAAGGCTGGGTGAATCTGACAACCTCATTCCAGATAGTGAGGTAGTAGAGCCTATTTCTGTTCAATCTATTCCACATGAGCCTGAGAGCATACTACGCACTCGAGAGAAACGGACGAGAAGTCACTTGTATAAAAAGTGTCTAGTAAAGTGGAAAGATAGTTCAAAAGATAGTGCCACATGGGAGCGAGTTAGCACCCTTCAGAGACGGTTTCCCAGTTTCAGGTTACCTTCCCAAGAGTCTTCTTAAGGGGAAGGATATGGCGAAACATCACGGAGACAGGACCATGTATTTTATACATGGGGATATAGTGGGAGTACCACCCTCTTGATTTCTAGACCTTCCAATACCATTTTTGGGGACAAAAATGGAATTAAGGGGAAGGAAATGTTATGAAGGGAGTCCATATAGAAGAGATGGTTTGAACCATCTCTTGGATTCCATTAGAAAGGCACACACATGAGTGCCATGTGGCACTCATGTGAGTTGCCACAGGAGTCACTCCAATTAAGGAGTATTAACTCATGAAGGGGGGTACGCGGCTGAGCGGAAGTTATTCGAAGAATCTCTCCGTGTGAGCTTCTGGGCAACCTGGAGTTATGTGCAGAGAAGGTCAAAAATTGGGGACATCATCGGAGCACGATACGACAGTACTCTTATATCTTGAAAGAGGGGAGGATTCATACCTTTACCTTCATCATGGAGTCCATGTGCATAAGCCTTTGATGTTGATGCCTCTGTTCCACTCAATGTGATGGATTCTTGAGTTCTAACCTACAATCATAACCTACATGGTCATCATAATCATCTTCAAGCACCTTTTGCTTACCCTTGTCTGCATACCATGGCCTTATCTCATCAAAGACCACATCCCTTGAAACATGGAGCTTTTTGCTCAGAGGATTATAGCACTTGTAGCCTTTTTATTATCTAGAATAGCCAATAAAGACAAATTTCTCAGTTTCTTCCCATAATAAGCTTCATAAGGTGTGAGCTCAATGTGGGAACCCTATTCATAAGATACAGTGATGTATTTACAGCCTTTGTCCTAGAAGATAATGGCAATTTACGTTCATTTATCATGCACCTAGCTTAGGAATATTCACATGCCGTATTCTTATATGCATAGATCAATCTCTACAATCTTCCTAGTCCCAAGCATGCCATAACATACTTGGCTATGTGTGGAGCTCCTCATCTAGCCTTGGCTTGTCTTTTTTCTTTTCATTTGACATGAATGGACAAGGACTCATGTTTTGCTATCCATTGGAGTCTCCTTTAGCTTTTTCAACATCCTTCCTTTGCTCTAAGGTTGATGAGCTTGCCCAATTCATAAATTCAACAAAAGATAATGGGAGAAGTTTTTGAAAATGAGGAAAGAAGGTTACATTCCCTCAAAATGGATAAATTTTCCAAAGATAGCAAGTCCAAAGAAAGGAGCATGGCCAACAAAAAGTTATGTGATCACTACTAGTAAAGTGGTGATTGAAAACCTAGCAAATGTTAATGATCCAAGTTGTATATTAATCATCAAAATCCTCGAACTCATCATTTCCTATATAAAGATGTTTATAGATACAGACATTAGGACTTCAATCCTCATCTCTCTATACATATAAGAATAAAATCAAAGATAACAAAGGGAAAGGTAAGAGATCTGATGATGAAGGAAGTACCTCTCAAGCCAACTTTGTAGGTAGAGGTAGAGGCTCTCAAGCCAACTTTGTATGTAGAGGTAGAGGCTCAAGAGGAAGAGGCAGAGGAGATAGACATGGAAGGGGAAGAGATTTGAAAGCTCAATGTGTTGTATGTGGTCTAATAAATCAAATTGGAGAAAATGTTTTTAGGAACCCAAGGAATCAAAGAGCAAGAGGATACAAATAGAGGAGGCTACGAAAAATAAAGAGGGAGATTCAAAACTCCTATGGATATAACAACAAATATAACATCAAATACCATGGTGGATACAAAGCTACGGTTGTGATAGTGCCCATGCACTATGCTAACTTGATTTTGATTTTCCTTCTGTGTGAGCTCATCTTCCATGGACTTGAGTGCTCAACAACCTTTTTCTTACATTTATTTTATTGTCCTTTTTGCTAAGTCTTTGACGTTCCCTTTGTAGGTGGAGAGTCCTTAGGAAGCTATTCTTCATCAAAGAAACCTTCCTTGTGCCCTAGAGACTGCAAATATTGAGCCCTAGAGACTGCCCATATTGATGCTATATTTTCCTTTTCATCCTCACTACTAGAGTTATAGTGAAACGTTGTCACCATATTGATAGGTGTTCTCTTGCTCATGTCTGGGTTTTGAGGATAATGTTTGTATAGATGAGTCTTAACACAACCATTATAGGACTTTCTAGGTGTTAAGGGTGGCAATTATGGAAGTTGTGCAAGTGGGCTATCTCTTATGAAGTGGTGGGCATTGCATTATAGCATGGAACTCTAGGATAAGTAGATGTAAACTAAGCTCTAGCTTTGTTGCGTTATGGTACATATGTATAATTCACTTGGTTATACTCAAATTTTCTATCTCCATAGCCTTGACTATAGTAATCTTTGCAGCCACTTGAATGATCTTGATAGTTTGAATAACCAATGAATGGGTCATAATACTCTGCATAAGTTTCATGCTGATTACTCTCAAAAAAAATTTCTTGCCTATTAACCTCTATAATAATTAGAGCATGTGGCATCATAGGTAGCTTTTTTTGCTCTTATGCTTGTCCATACTTGACTAGGATCACATATGAGGAGTAGATGGCTATTGAATACATACATCTCACTTGGTATGCAAGGTACTCAAACATACGTCTAGATGGATATGGAATTTTTTGTTTGACCA
This sequence comes from Ceratopteris richardii, assembly GCA_020310875.1. Classification (NCBI taxonomy): domain Eukaryota; kingdom Viridiplantae; phylum Streptophyta; class Polypodiopsida; order Polypodiales; family Pteridaceae; genus Ceratopteris; species Ceratopteris richardii. The sequence goes on from CM035407.1 coordinate 164,935,888, forward strand.
AGTAGGAATATCTTGGAGGATACTGATACTATTGTGAAAAAGGCCTTGGTAGTTGAAAATTTCCCATGACTAGTCGATTTTGAGACTAGCCTTGCTATGTGGGATATTACGTGATGGGTTATCTGTTATAGATATGCTCAGTAGTGGAGTGGTTCTTCATCTTTGTTAATTTTCATAGTATTGTAATTGTGGTTGTGCAAGAGGAGGTGGTGTTCTAGGACACACATAGGACAATTGATCCCCTCCACATCATGAAAACTTTCTAGGTGGAGGCCTATATGTTTGCAAGTTCAAATTTCTTAGCAATAACATCTACCATTTATCGATCGATGATAAAGTTGAATTCATGCCTGGAGTTGCTTTGCTAGCTAAAAACGACCTAAATTCAGTTAGCCAAGTAATCTTCAATGTGGATACTTTTCTGCATGCAATTTTCCAAGGTGGTACGAAACAAAAAATGTGCTACAATATGATTGAGGACTTCACAACCCATCTCAAAAGTTTGTGAATTTTCTACCACATGTGGTAGGTCTTGAATAGTGCATGATTCATGCCACATATCACTTGTAGAGACATGCTATTAACCTTACGTCCTCATTAGGTTCCTATTTGAAGCTTGTTATCATTGCAAAGGTGGCATTCTTTACTCCTCTCTTAAAAAATTCAGTTATAAAAGCTTTCAAGAGGATCATTTTGAAGTTAGGTATGCTCAATGGTTGGAATAATGGTAAAGCAGTCCATCTCAAGGTGAGTCAACACACTCATATTGAGTAAGAAGTCATAAGCTTGCTCAGTGCACATCACTTGCTTGAATTTAGAATCATGCTTGAATCTAGAATCATGTGCACTAGGATGACCTTGTCCATCATAATACTTTCGCATACACTTTGACAATTTGTAGAAGGTTAGGAACTTTTACCAACTTCTCTTCTTACATTATGATGTAGTGGCATTCAAGTTTTTGCGACTTTGACAAGCCATTGTTATTGGCCATTCACATGACTCGGCCATTCACATGACTCGTCATGCGCGCTGGGTCTCAGACGGCATAATGGTAATTGCCTTACAAAAATCCCGAATATCAAAGGAAACATTGATTATTAGGTCAACCTCAACAAGAATTGGTGCCTGGCGTGGATGCGAGTGTGGTGGGATATGAAGTTCATGGCTATCTAGCACCCTCTCATAGAAAACAAAAAGTTTGTCATCTTATGATAAATTCTTCATCGGGGAATCTGGGCCAACCTAAAGGCTAACAAAATTTGTGGGGCATCTCGTTGGTGCAAGCGTTGTTGTCGGTCCATTGAAGATGTTGGTCACATCTTCTTTACTTGTCCCAACTCCAACAGGCTCTAGCAGATTGTGAAAAAGCAAATTAGACTTCAGAAGCATATCAGCTGGAAACAAGCTCTATTGGGAGAAGCGATCGGCTGCTCGACGACTCTCTGGAATGCCATCAGAGGGGAGGTCCTTTAGAAGATCTAGCAGGAAAGATGTGCTTGTGACTTTGGCGACTCTCTTAAAGAGTGGCCGATTGAGAAATCATTGTTCCTCCTCGGTAAAAGAATCGCCAACTATAAGAAATCCCCCCCTTTCACGCCTCATAAAGTGCTCCTCTTGATCAACAACAAGCTTAAAGCCAAGTGGGCCCCGCATGAGGGTGATGAGAGGGTGATTAACATTCTTTGTAATGCCATCTAAACTCTGTAAGATCTACCCCTGCTCTATGGGACTTGGGGGGTCCCCTGGGCACTAGTCCCCTTCACTTGTACTTTTCTTTTCCTTTTATTTAATACAAGTCCGAGAGAGTAGGCTAAGGCCAAACTTCCTTCATATAAGAAAATAATATTATCACATCTAGAGTTTGCTTTTGAGAGATTACCACTACTCTGTATGAATTGAACACGATGGAACTCCATTTAGATCAACAAAACCCTACTGCCCTATGCGAATGTACCGTAATGATTAATGGAATGGTATTCTCTTAAGCTCATGGGCCCATCGGATTTCTTTGTAGCTTCTCTATGCGTTCCAACTTCCTTTGGTTCCATCTCCCCAGTGATATGCCCAATTATTTATTGAGGTTGTGATAAGATGCCTCCAATGCTATGGGCCTCGTTGAACTGCACGATACAATCCTATGAACCTTAGAGAGCGCTGACCTTACAACTTGCATGCTGTAATAAACAACTTCTAAGCCTCCAATGATTGCATACTGCATGTTGACTTTAGCTACGCGGAGTTGGAATTTGGAGCCTTGGAGGCACCATATGCAGACATACACACAATGCTTTGCTACGAATCCCTTAACTACATAATAATGTGGGAGATGGCCACGCCACTTGGATTAGGCTATGCATGTACATAGTCGATGACTATATGACTGCCCTTACGTGTCTTACTTATCTGCACTGGCTAATCACGCCTTAGTTTTTTTTAAGGAGGAAGGTCAGCTCAAGCTTAGTTTTTTTAAGGTCAGCTCAAGCTTAATCTCTCTTTTTTTTTAATTGATTGAAACAACAACTCTAAGTGAATGAGCATAGTACCCATGGGATCCCCATATCTCACAAAATAGGGATTAAGACTGCCAAAAGTTGGTACAATGATGACCACCCGAAGGCAGTAAGGAGACTAGGTTTGGACTGGCCTAAGGTCCATGACATGTCAGCCACCATTAGTAGGAGTTGAACCCCCGCCCTTGCCTCAAGAGACAAAAGATCATAACCCATGCCGACTATCAGGCCTTCATTCATGCGCAAACTAGATGCCTTATCGATGACTGGGAGCACTGATTGGTATCAACATTGCCTCTTTGGCAACTGAGATGATTAAGGTCATGTGCATGCCTAATTTCTTGTTTAGGCTGGAGGGACCAACTTCGTTTGCCACCTACATTCGCTCTCTCGAAGAGGATAAGGCTAAGGTGGATTGCCGAAGAGCTTTTATCGGACATCCAAGAATGTACCGTCAAGTGTCATACCACACTTGGGTGGTGTTAGCTGCCCGATGCGAATCGATTCATGATGCCCTCCATCTCATCCATGGCAATGGGCATTGGCAGAATCAAAAGGCGAGCATGCAGAATTTAGTAAGCATTAAATCTCTCTTATAGAGAGTATGCTACATTCGATATGTAAGTTATAAATTTTAATTAAAAAAAGAAAGAAAAAAAAAATAAAAGTTAAAAGATGTACTGCCCACTTGGCACTATCCTTTGAGGCCCAAACGTTGCCAAATGTCCCGAAAAAAAAAAAACCAATTGGCATGGCAATTGGTGTTTGATAACCGATGACCATAATGGGATAACCTCCATACTTGGGGGGAATAATGGGGTAACCTCTTCATTTTCTCTTTTTTGGCGGTGAGGAGTATAATTGATGCCAAGGTTCAACATGAAGGTATCATTTGAACTTCTCCAAAATGATGCAGCTTTGTGATGAAGCTTGGATCCAAATCTATAGCGTGATTTGACATGTAAACCTCTCTTGATGTTGCCTGGCGATTGAAATTTAAGCATTGAGCTTGTAGTGAATCATGTTGGATTTTGATGTCTACAGAAGCACACAAACAACACGAAGAAGAAGAAGAAGAAGTTGAAGAAGAAGAAGAATCTTGGAGCACAGCACAATACTGACATCAAATATTGAAATTCTGGAAAATCAAGTAGCGGCTGGTACAAATCAAAAGTCAAAGTTTCTTCTTGTGTTACTTCACCCGTAAGAGGGAATACAAATTCTTGGGTGGTGGGTTAGTATGCTTCTAGGAAAATTGTTTTAATAGCCATAATTTGCACAATAGCTTCTAGGGGTATCTCAAGAACAGTGGTGGTTGTCATTGGCACTGACCTCCAGAGTCCTATGGTGAAAGGGGGAACTGAGGGCTCAAGTCCCATTGGAGACTGATCAAGGGTCACTATTGACTTAGTGGGCTACAAATTATGAATATTGTCTCTCATGTGTTTCATTGGTTGGCTTGTAGATGACCTTCGACCTTTACTACTTGCAGATGTGTTCTGGCGAGAGACAATTCTACTAGAATGTCATAAGTGAGACACATGTACACACTACATGTTATGGCACTTCAACCATTCAATACTTGTTTTCTTAGCCACATTACATACGATAAATTATCGAATGTGGCATATCTATCTTTAATTGTGTAATTTGTGACACATACAGGCTGAAAAAGTTTCTTTGAGTGGGGAAAAAGTTAGCTTTATATTCTTTTGGAATCATAGAAAAGCAATTAATTTAACCTAGTGGTTAAGCCCATTGGATAGGAAGGAGGAGCTCTTGGGTTCAATGATGGTTGCATTGGGGAGAGTATTTTTCCAAAGACTCTCTATAGCATTCTAGAGACATCCACTTGACCTCATTTTAATTAACTCGAGTAGACTCAGACACATGCTAGACTAGTGGACTTGGACATCTCATGTGAGTAGACTCTAGAAGTCTAGGACATGTGTGGATATGCTTACACATGCACATGCTGCAATCAATCAACTCAAGATCAAACCCCTAGTTCAGAAGCTATATAAGAGGCGGTTGGGAAGAGAATCATAAAGCTTCTCTCTCACAGAGGGATCCCACAACAAAATAGTTTGAGAAGTTTCTTAGCTATTTTATCTATACTAATTTTCCATATATGAAAGTATGGGGCAAATTGTCCATGTATGAAGGTATGGGGCAAACCAAATCATCATAAAATAATAATTAGTTTTCTCCTAAATCATGCTTACAGTTTTCTCTGCTTTCCTAAATGCATCCTACAAGTTAGAGTCTCTTTACCAAGTCCAAAAAAAACCCTATCAAAAAATATTTGCAAGAAAATTGCCTTACAAGAAGGACATAATGACATAGATATGAATATCTAGAGATACATTCGTGTTCATTAACTTAATCTCCTACTCTCAATAAGACTTCTAGATACTTGATGATACAAAATCATATGACCTAAAGCCATCCCAAACATAGAAGGTGCAAAAATATATGATAGAACTCTTACTGATGTGACCCAAGAAGGGGAGAAGGAAGATCTGTTTGATAGATTTCAAGGAGAGACAAATCCTTGAAAAGATCCAAAACCTCTATTTTCTTCTCTCCATTGCTATCAATCTCGCTTGGGAGCCACCAAAGTTCCAATATTCCGAAATAAGAAACATCCTCTTCTTGTACGTTTTGCTGATTTGAGGCCCCACGTTTGGGATTAATCATAGACAAATTATCATTAATCATAAACAAATTATCACTAATTATAAACAAACATTAATTATAATGGGTTCTCATATAAACAAATTATGATTAATAACGTCTTATTCTTCAGTCCTGGTTGACCTTTTGAGCCCATACATGCATGAAAACCTGGATCTAGTGAGGGAATACAAATTAATTAAGATCATAACTTATGGAATATAATTCCATTTTTCTGCACGCATGCTTACACATACATATTCTAATTGTGATTCTAGAAAATAAGGATTTGGAAGATCACAATAAATTCTTACTTGACAACTACTTTTATGCATTGGAGATTGTGACCCATCACATTACTAAGGAACACCTTCAGATATTCAAAGATAGATATCACTCTACAGCCATTTGCACACCAAAAAATGCTGATAGGGCCATGCAAATTCTAGAATTGGGTAATGAGTTGTGTAGCTCCTCTCATTCTATAATACTAGATCCAATTAGGATTAAAGAGTTTAAAGAAGATCATAGGTTCTGGTATAAACAAATTTGTAGCCAGTCTGTCTTTGTTTCTTAAGTTGAATTGATCTTTTTAAATAATGGATGCATGCATACCATGATCTCACAAAGAATCTTAAATTGTTTCAAATATAACATGTATCTCTGTTTTTTCCTTCTTTTATGGCACAGGATTTGGTTTAGTACAGAGTGACAAGAAAAAAAATCGTGGGTTGTATTATAAACAAATCATCAGGAATATATATTGCAATTGTGATTCCAGAAAAGCAAGGATCAAAAAATCATCAAAAAATTCTTGTTTTGAGATCATTGTTGAGCATTGGAGATTGGGTCCCATCACATGGATAGAAAACAACAGGTATTGAAAGATAGATAACACTCTATAGTCATTTGCGCACAAACAGACATGCAATTTAAAAGCTCGAACCAGTTGATGAATTGTGTAGTAGTCCCTCTCATTCTATAACAGGAAGTCCGATTCGGATTGAAAATTTGATTTTTTTCCTAAAATTGAAATAAATATTGTTTTACTCAAGAATAAAATTGAAACCATGCTCTCTTCAGTGGTTTTTCAGCTCATTCAAAGAAACCATGTGCACAACAAACTTTGTATCAAGCACTCTATTCTTGCGTTGTGCTTCATATTCATTTGTTAAGCAGTGTAGGATGGCTTGCTTCATTTTACATTCTATGAAAGGTAATATGAAAAACTATGATGCATCGACAAAGATGCCAAATGCAAATGTATATATTCATCTTATCATTAATGCAAAAACTGTCCCATTTGGTTTCTTAATTTGTTAAATACGTAGAAATTGGATTTGAGCTAGCTATTTATTATTACAAGAGTTTGAATGTGGAAGAAGTGTAGACTGGTTTAACAATCATTGTTACTTTGGCCATGAATTCAGTGCAAAAACAAAAACATTCTGACAACAAATGATGACTGGTAGATTGATGTTAATGTAGACTATGAAAATGTGACTTTGAGATATCAATACTACAAAATAAATAGTTTGGAAATTTAAAGTTCTATTGTATATTTCAGTTATTGAAATAGTGATTTGAAGGTGTCTAAATGAGGACAGTTTAGGCGCTCAGATGCAATAAAGAGGTATCTATGGTGCATACAATTTTATGCTTGGCATCCAATATTGATGGAATGGGGAACAACTTAAATGGGCAAGTTGCTAGTTGTTATGCGAGTTTGATGAGAACTATTTTCAAGATTATTAAAATCTCACTAAGAATTTTTTCGAATGCCTTTGGTCCAAAAACACCTTGACCCACCACTTCTCAAGTTGACGGTAGCTTAAGTAAAAGGGTTCCTTGAAAGGTTATGTGTTGCGTCCACACAACAACACTAAGGACAATCAAACTTGGGATTCATATGACCATATAAACTTGACCTGTTGGTTTGGTATGTCAGTGGACTTGTAGGTTGCAAATTAGTGAGCCTTGAAGAGAAAATCATTGAACAAGAGATTTTGTACAAGAACTTGTTGAATTCTTGGTTTCATTGTGGAATGTAGGGCCATAGAATTAAAGAATTTCCTATGAGGTAGAAATCCAGTAAGAAAAATCCAGAGAAAGATAATGTTACATGGATCACAGTGGATGTTGAGGTGCACAACGTATCAATGAGTCATCCATGGGAGGTTGAGAAGGGGACAACACAAGTACTGGAAATGAACCTTGATGGCTTCACAGAAGTAAGATGAAGGAGGAGAAGAAGCCCTAAAGGTATTATTGAGAAGAACCCCTCTCGCATGGCTCAAGAAACAAAATTTTTTTGCAACTTGGAAAAGGATTTCAATGACCTTGATTACCCAGCACGAACAAATCACCATGACTATCATAGCGAGAAGGAAATCCTTGAAGATTCGAATTGTAAGAGAAGCAACCAAGAAGGAAATGCCACTAGAAAAGAGGTTGGGCTCACCACTAGCAATGACACTAGCCAAAACACTGAAAGCTCGATAATTGGTTCTACAATCTTGAAAAAGGATAACAGACTCGTTTTTGAATAAGGCTTCTCACATAGGAAAACAACTGGTTGAGATACTCTAAAAGAGCCCCCATAAGGGGAAACTCCTATGTCAGGATACCTCTACCTCAAAGGAAAAAGTTGAGGATAAAAACAAGAAAAAGAGGGACAAGGCCCCTCTCCACAAAGATATCAACCTCCGATAATGATTATCACGTCTCTCAATGTTAGAGGAGTATCGGGCCTCTCAAGAATGATCGTGATCAGCCAGTGGATCCACGGTAAAAGCATAGACTCGGACTTCACCTATCTTCAAAAGATAATGATCGACTGGGAGGAACTACAAAAGAGACTTAAGAGTATTTCCTCGTCCCATGTTTGGCTCTCCACCACACACCCCAGGGGTTAATGGTGGTGTGGCTATGGACATCAGTATAAGTTGGCACACTATAATTGTGGATTCCCTTACTGACTAGAACCATCGATGGATTGATGCTTCTTTTGGGGGTCCTCTACAGTTTTCTATCATCTCCTTGTATGCTCCTAATATCGATTGGAAAGAATTTTCTCTTGGTGGTCATTGGATTCTCTGCCCCTCAGTGTGGTCCTTTGTGGGGACTTTAACATGCTGGAGGTCCTTTTTGACAGATGGGGGAGGAAGGGACGGGTGATTGATGGGTAGGGGAAGGAAGTTTGGGACCAAGTCAAGTTATAGCTAGATCTGGTGGAGATCAAGAACGTTGTTGGTTTCTCGTGGTCAAAACTTCAAGATGGTGCTGACTTGTGGAAAGCCACACTTGATAGGAGCTATACCTCATGGAATGGAACCCCCTTCCCTCACCCAAAGTGTGGACTTGTTCATCTCTTATCACTACCCGATTATGATTAGCTTCAAGCCGATCATCAATCTCAAGAAATCCCCTTAGTTTCATTCAAATCTAACCACTTTCTCTCTCCCCTCGATTGAGCACGAGATTATCAAGGCTTGGAGCAGGGCCTTTGCCTCCTTCTCCTCATCAGCTAGGTGTTGGAGGAGGGCAGTCATGTAGACTCATTACATCTTGGCCAGGGCTCATGAGAATCTTCAAGCCTTTCATTGTTCTAGAAGGGAAAATATTTATCGGAGTCTAAGGCATTTCGAGGTAGAAGTTAACAAAGGCCACTTGCAATACCGTATTAGACTCCTAAAAGTCAGAAGCATGATGAGATACAAAGAAGAAATTCAAAGAAAGAATCTACAAATATACTTTAAAGATTGGTGGGTAGGTAGGGCATACAAGCCTACTAAAGAGATATGCAACCTTCTCAAGAAGAAGCAATCAAGGAAGCGATTCTGTTCATGATGGATGCCAATGGGGTTTAACGCAAAATGGATGAAGAAAATAGTACATTGATTGTCAACCACTTTACCCAGCTCTTGAGGGTTTCCATGATTCTTTCTCATCATAGACATGATTGCATGACCACTATCTCATGCATTAGAACAAAAATAAATCCCGCAAAATATGAAAGCTCTTTGCGAATCTTCCATCTTGGATGTTGAGATTTTGAAAGTAATTGATTCCCTTCCTAATGGCAAGAGCCCATGGTTGGATGGCCTTACCAATAAGCTCTTCAAGACCTTCAAGGATGTGGTGTCCACTCCTTTACATTTGGTGCGACAAGAGGCTATTTCTTTTGGCACACTTCCCAATTGTCTCAATGAGGGCATCATCAAGCTCATTCACAAAAAAGGAAACAAAAATAGAATTGAAAATTGGCTGCCGATTACGATGCTGCAAACTGGTTACAATATCCTAGCAAAGGCCATTGCGAACTGTATTACTTGTCACCTTCGAGATTAGACCAATGCGGATAAAAAAGGGTTCATTAAGGGGAGGTCCATCTCGGAGGCTATCATTGATGTTTGGGAAGGGATGTTCTTTGCTGAGGAATCAGTGCAAGATGCCCTCTTCCTTAAGATTGACTCTGACAAAGCTTATGTTGATTGCATAAGTATCTAAATATACCCCTTTGTAATAGACAATAATAAGGGAAACCTTCACTCCCTTCTCAATTGGATGCTCTAAAGCAATCTAGATTCCAACTATGTCCCCTTCTTTCTATCTCCCCATGCGTTTCTACTACACTCTCTATGGCCTCACAAGCCTTCAAAGTACAAATGAATGTGGGTTCTATTGGATTATGCCTCTTTGATAAGATCTACTTGAAACATCTGAATGCTTGTTGGCCATGACCATGTTCAGCAAAAATTGAGATGAGTGATGTTTATGCAACAACATCCCAAATGATAAGTGAATTACACTTGGTCTACCGTAGAAAACAAGCCACATTTTGAATTCTAGATTTATTGCATGCCCGCAAGCTTGCCAAAAGTGTCATGTCAATAGAAGGTCATCCAAAATTTTCTTTCCATCTAATCATTCCAATGCTGCTTCCGATGATCTTTGTTCAGCCAATCTCATAGTATAGCAAGCTTTCAAGAAGGCAATAAGCATCCCACGGTTTAGAGCATGACCATCAATCCTTATCTGCTCAAAATAATGCATAGCTTCATTGGTACTCCCTATGTTCTATGCACCCACATTTGATTGTAGTTTATCACTGCCAACCAACAATTCTCATTGCAAAACACCTATAATCACGCATGTACTCTGCAAAATGACATCATGTTAGTGCACAAAAGAAACAACAATTTTTTGAGCTAACACCACACAACACCTATGGGGGAGGAGTGGTGCGACTATAGGCTTCAAATTGGTTTGGCATGATTTCTTGATGATGGAGACCTTGGAAGATCATAACCATTGTTGGGTTGCTACTTCTTTTAAGGGTCCTCTCTAGTTCACCATTGCTTCTATGTATGCAACTGATCTAGACATCAAAAAACTAAATACCTCACATTCTTTGAACTCCCTACCCTTTGAGATCATCCTATGTTGAAACTTTAATATGGTGGAAGTCTCTTCTAATAGATGGACCAAAAGGGGAAAATTATAGATTCTCTTGAGAAAGATGACTGGGCGTAGGTTAAGCTCCACCATAACTTGGTGGAATTCAAAGATGAGCATGGCTTCTCTCAATCAAACCTTGAGTCGGTTGCTGATTTGTGAAAAGCTAGACTTGAGAGAATCTATATTACACAAAATATCATTGATAAGTGTTGTCCCCCATCCCTCTCTCAATGTGTGGACTTAGTTTTGTCCAACCACTATCATGTGGTCCTCACGTTCAAGCCATAATAAATTCATAGGAAAGCTCATTGGTTTCATGTTGATCCTTCAACCCTCTCCCTTCCTTTGGTTCAACAGATGATCTCCTTGACCTGGATCGAGACCTTTAGCACCCATGCCTTGTTGGCAAAGTTTTGGAAGTTACTAGTCAAGCATACTCATTCTATCCTTAAGAAGGCCCAAAAGGATATTTAGAGCATTCGACATGTTAGAAGGGAAAATCTTTATCATAGGCTTTGGCATCTTGATGCCAAAGTCAATTAAGGAAATTCCCATCTCCAGATTGGTCTCCGAAAAATTAGAAGCAAGCTTAGATACGAAGAGGAAATTCAAACAAAGAGTCTATAGATTTATTTTAAATATTGGTGGGTAGGAAAAGCACATAAACTAGTTGAAGGAATGTGTAAAATCTTGAAGAAGAAGCAGCACAAGGAAGAGATCATGTACATGATTGCCAACCATGGGGTGGAATGCACTACCAATGAAGAGGACATTGAACTAATTGTCAACCACTTCACCCAGCTCCTAGGGGTGTGCACTCCACTCTCTTCTCAAAAGTGTGATTAGATGACCACTATCCCTAGAATTAGTACCAAAAGAATTCCGCAAAATATGATGCATCTTATTGATTCCCCCATCACTCAAACAAAGAATTTAGAAGCTATTGATTCTCTGCCCAATGGTAAAAGCTCAAGTTTGGATGGTCTCACCAATGAGTTCTTCAAGACATTCAAGAGTGTTTTGGTGAACCCATTACACCTGGTTCAGTAGGAAGACGTGTTTAGTGCTTTACCTAACTTTCTGAATGAAGGTGTGATTAAACTCGTTCAGAAAAAAGATACAAAAGACAAGATTGAAAATTGATGGCCTATCACTATATTGCAAATTGTCTATAATATCTTCTCAAAGGTCCTTGCTAATCCTATTTCCTTCCATCTTTCATCATAGATCAATGAGGATAAAAATAGGTTCATAAAGGGTAGATCCATCCTAGAGGCCATTATAGATGTGTGGGAAGGCCTTCAATGTTGATATATTTAGGTAGTGATGTGTGTGAACACTCTAGGACCGCCGGGGCACTTTTTTCCCTCTTTAGGAGGTTTTTTCCCCTGGCTTGTATATACGCCTATTGCCCTAATGGGCTACTAATCTTTGTACATTCTCTAGTAATACATTCAGTCTTGTGTGTTGTGCTCCAAGCTTCTTCTTCTTCCTTGTGCTGTTCGCGTGCTTCCGCAGACGTCTAACTCCAACAATTGGTATCAGAGCAGGTCATCGCTTCTTCTAGGGCGCCGTCGACACTCCTCCGTTTGCAGTCTCAAATTCGCACGAAATTTGGTGAGCATACTCAGGGTGTTTCCGAGATCATAACAGCTTCGCTGTGTGGTGCCAAAATTGCGATCTGAGCTCGTTTCGGCCTCCAAACGCACTATCGTAGCGCTTGTGCAGGCTATTTCGTCCTTTTGTGCCAAAGCTATATACCAGTTTCTGTTCGCCAATTTAAGCGTCTCGAAGTCTGCTACAGGTCTAGCAGAACTCGTCTGGGCAGTTCCGTTCAACTTTTTGAGATACAGTCAATTTTCTGCATCAAGGTATTTTAGTCACCGGCCATGGCTGAAAGCAGTGATGTATTCCGTATGTTGGCTGTTGAGGATAAGTTGGACGGTACCAACTACCCATTATGGGCTTATATGATGCGACATGTATTGGTTGCAAAAGGACTGTGGAACATTGTGCAGGGTGTTGAAAGACGTCCTGTTACACCTGTGACTACAGGTACTACAAATACAGGTGTTGGAGGTGCTGGAGCTGATGAAGATGGTGTCGAAGATGATATTGTGCAGATTCCTGTTCGTGCTGTTGTTTCTGTTGCACCTACTGCAGAGCAGATTCGTTGGGATGGCAGAGATGCCCAGGCACATGCATTGATAGCTTTGTCTATCAAACGTGCCATTATTCCTCACATACGCTCTTGCAGAACAGCTAGGGATGCTTGGGATACACTTACCACATTGTACCAATCTAGGAATGAGGCTCGTGTTGCTTATCTCCGAAAACAGTTGGAGAGTGAGCACATGAATGAAGGTGATTCTATGGACAGTTTCCTAACGAAGATCAAAGATTTGAAGGAATAGTTGATTTCTGCTGATGAGGTTATACCAGATAGCTCACTTGTGCAGACCGTTTTGAATGGTCTTCCTGACTCATATCAGAGTTTTGCTTCTACTCTTCGGTTGATGATGAAAGGCAATCCGAATGCCTTATCATTTGAGGAGTTAGTCTTTGTTCTGTTGCAGGAAGATCAGTCCAGGCAGAACAGGTCCATTATGCGAGTTGCAGATCAAGCTTTCCTGGCTAGTCAGAAGGGCAAAGGAAAATGGAGCTCTTCTACTAGTAAGCAGAAATCTGCAAATGCTGCACATTCAAAGAACCAAGACAAAGATGAGAAAAAATCAGAAAAGCAGAAATTGTTTTGTAAGTACTGTAAAGGCAATGATCATATCATACAGAACTGTCCAAAATTGGCTGCTAAAGAGGCAAAGAAGAAAGAGGCTGGAATGGTTGTTGCAGAGGCCTCTACACCAAAAACAGAGTCTGCAAATCTTGTGCAGGAAGAAGAATGGGTGTTTACTACTGTCTGCAGTTTTGACCCATCTTCTCATGATCAGTGCATGTCTACAGTAGACTCAGATGTTTGGTACTTTGACAGTGGGGCGACCAAACATATTACCTCACAGCGTAGTTTCTTCTCTTCACTCGAGCCTTCCCCTACAGGGAATACTGTCACATGCGCCAATAACTCCTCTTATCCTGTTATGGGAATTGGTAAGATCATTCTGACTACTGCTGATGGTAGTTCTTTCACTTTGTCAGATGCTTTATTTGTGCCAGGGATCAAAAAGAATCTGTTATCAGTTTTTGCATTAGCCAAGATTGGCTTGGTTGTGAAATTCGTTGATGACAGGTGTACAGTCCATGATCTCTCAAATGGCGATGTGATTATTGCTTCTGGCATTTTATGTCGTGGGCTGTATAAGCTCATAGACTATGAAAGATCTGTGAATGATTCGGCATGTGCAGCTCATGATTCTCAGGCTATGTCAGATGCAAAGCTTTGGCATGCACGCTTTGGTCATCTGAATTTTGCTAGTTTGTTACGCCTACAGAAATCTGAAATGGTGTCCTCTTTGCCCAAACTTGAGGCACCTGGAAAACATGTTTGTGAAGGCTGTATTTTGGGCAAAATGCAGCGTTCTTCCTTTCCAAAAGATGGTTCAGTTCGGGCTACGCAGAAATTGCAGCTCGTACATAGTGATGTCTGTGGTCCTATGCAGACACCCTCTTTTGGAAATTACCTTTACTTCGTGACTTTCATTGATGATTTTTCCAGGCATGCATGGGTCTATCCACTCGAAGCAAAGTCCGAAGTGTTCATGTGCTTCAAACAGTTTTTGGTTTTGGCTGAAAATCTGTCAGCAAGTAAAATGGGCACCCTCCGTTCTAATCGAGGGGGGGAATATATGTCTTCAGATTTTAATGCATTTCTGGCTGAACGTGGGATAAAACACCAGTGTACAGTGCCGTATACACCTCAACAGAATGGAGTTGCTGAACGGAAGAACAGGTCTCTCATGGAGATGGCGAGGTGTATGGTCAAGAGTCAGGCTTTACCTCATAGTTTCTGGCTTGAGGCTGTCATGTGTGCAGCATATGTACTGAACAGGTGTCCCACTAAAGCGTGGCAGTCTATCACTCCATATGAGGCTTGGCATGACCGCAAGCCATCTGTTGCTCATCTGCGTGTTTTTGGTTGTTTGGCATATGCATTAGTGCCTGAACAACATCGCAGAAAATTGGATGATAAGGCAGTAAAATGTATTTTTGTTGGGTACAGTTCTGAAAGTAAAGGCTATCGTCTGTATCATCCACAGACTAAACGCATTCTGGTTAGCCGTGATGTTGTCTTTGTGGAAGATGCTATTCAGCCATTGCTTTCATGTACTAAGGAGACATCTGTTAGCTCCAAAGACATGTATGATACTTTGATGCCTCTTTTTACAGGTGGACAGTCTAGTGCTGGTCCTAATGAGGCAACTTCTCAACCTTTGCAGGTTTCATATGATGATGTAGATCATTCCATTTCTGATGCAGATTTACATGATGCACTTGCTGATGAGAGAGCTGATATTGAGCAAGCAAAAACTATGCCAAAATGGCTGGTGCAGACTTTGCGTGACAGCAAATTAGATGCACCTTTGTCATATCGTACTCGTTCAGGCTCTCATAGTGCCTCCTTTGCATCAGATTGCTATGCTATGGCTGCATCTAATCTCTGTGATGAGAATGAGCCTGTTTCTTTTGATGAAGCACAAAATTCAGAAAATTGGATGGCTGCTATGCAATCTGAATATGATGCTATAATGAAGAATGGTACATGGTCTTTATGTGACTTGCCTCCTGGCAAGAAGGCCATTGGCACTAAGTGGGTATACAAGCTGAAGCGTAAACCTGATGGTACAGTTGACAGGTATAAGGCTAGGCTTGTTGCAAAGGGTTATGCGCAGGAAAGAGGCATTGATTTTGATGAGACCTTTGCACCTACATGCCCTATGACTACTGTTCGGAGCATTTGTGCACTTGCAGCCCATCATGGTTGGAATGTACATCAGTTGGACATTAAAACAGCGTTTCTGAATGGTGACTTGCATGAAGAAGTGTATGTTTTTCAGCCCCGTGGCTTTGTGCAAAAAGGGCATGAAAACCAGGTGTGCAGGTTAAAGAAGGCGTTATATGGTTTAAAGCAAGCACCACGTGCTTGGTATGAGAAGATACATGCCTATCTGATTGCACATGGTTTTGAGAACAGTCCAACTGAAAGCACCTTATATGTTAAGCATGCTAATGATGTGCTTCTGATCATTGTTGTCTATGTAGACGACATGCTGCTCACTGGTCCTGTTGAGAAGCATATTGCTGATTTTAAGGCTGATTTGCATGCCTCATTTGAGATGTCTGATTTGGGGCATTTGCATCACTATTTGGGCATTCAGTTTATGCAAGTTGATGGTGGAATGGCTTTGTGTCAAACGAAATATATTGACACATTATTGCAGCGTTTTGGCCTTGAAGACTGTAAGCCTATTGCCACTCCTATGGAGACAAGTTTACGATTGAGTCTTCATGATGCTGGAGATGCATTTGATGCTGTTCTCTATCAGCAGGCTGTTGGATGCTTGATTTACTTATGCATTACTCGGCCAGATATTCAGTTTGCTGTCTCACAGATGAGCAGGTTTATGCATTGCCCAGGAGTCACGCATTGGAAGGCGGTTAAGCGCATCTTTCGCTACTTGAGTTGTACTCGGCTACTTGGGTTGTTTTATCCCAAGGGGGGATCACTACCGCCAGATTTGCATGCTTTTTCTGACTCAGACTGGGCTGGTTGCTATGACACTCGTGTGTCCATGAGTGGCTTTTGCTTCATGCTTGGTAGCTCATGTATATCTTGGTTGAGCAAGAAGCAGCCTACTGTGGCCACTTCCAGTTGTGAGGCTGAGTATAGGGCAGCTTTCACAACGACTGTTGAGTGTGTGTGGCTCAGACGCCTTATGGCTGATTTGGGTGTTGGCCAGTCTTCTCCCACCACCATCTTCACTGACAGTCAGAGCGCATTGGCAGTTGCGAGGAACCCTGTGTTCCATGCTCGCACTAAGCACATTGAGGTGCATTATCACTATGTCAGGGAGAGGTTCTCTGCTGGGGAGATCAGCTTGGCATATGTGCCCACGCAGGAGAACATTGCAGTTCTTTTCACGAAGGCTCTGCCTAGGGAGAAGTTTGAAGCTTTCCGCAAAGCTTTGGGCTTACTTCCTTTTGTGGAGTGATTTCCACATAGCTTGGCACTTCCTTATACATGAGTGCCAGCTCCTTGTTCACCACATCACTCCCAGGGGGGATTTGTTGATATATTTAGGTAGGACACTCTAGGACCACCAGGGCACTTTTTTCCCTCTTTAGGAGGTTTTTTCCCCCGGCTTGTATATACGCCTATTGCCCTAATGGGCTACTAATCTTTGTACATTCTCTAGTAATACATTCAGTCTTGTGTGTTGTGCTCCAAGCTTCTTCTTCTTCCTTGTGCTGTTCGCGTGCTTCCGCAGACGTCTAACTCCAACATTCAATTGGATAAGAGTTTCTTCCCAAAATGTCATCTTCATCAAGATGATTTTGATAAATGTGTGTGGTCCTATGCTCACAAGACATTAGCTATTTCTCTTTACTTTTTCACTTTCATAGATGATGTTGCTAAAGAAGTCTAGATGTATCCTATCAAGCCAGAGGATGAGGTATTCCTTAGTTTCAAAAAATGGCTTGCTTTACTTGAGGCTAAAAAGGGAACTAAGTTCAAGGCTTTACATGCACTTAAGGGAGGTGGTTGTACTTCATATGAATTCAGCCTTTTTTGTCATTTTAAATGAATTCATAGAGGGTTTTTAGCTCATGCCCTAGTACAAAATGGTGTAGCTAAGATGATGAATGAACTATTCAAGATAGAGTAGCTTCTATGTGTTATCATGCAAACCTTTCACAAGGCTTTTGGGCAAAAGTAGCATTGAGTGTAGTTCATGTGATTAACCTTTCACCTAGTACTACTAAAGATTTGAGAGTGGCACAAGAGTTATGGTCAAGGCAACCACCTTATTATGGACATCTTTGAGTTTCTTGATGTCAATCATATGTCTATGCCCAACAATCTTAGACAAAAACTAGACTATAAGTGGAATAAATGCATGTGTCTTGGGTATGGTTGAGACAATCAATTTGGATATCGCATATGGGATTTTGAAAGACAATCAATGATCAAAAGTAGTGGTGTCATTTCAAATGAGTCTAAGATGCATAAACAACCCATTAAGGAGGTTGAAGTGAGAAGACTGATGTTTGAGGATACTAGTCCTCCACTTAGAACGCATGTAAGAATGTTACACATAGGGATGGTCAAAAGAATTTCCAATTAAATTAGTCTGCAAACATTCCTTTTCAGAAACCATTGAGATGTTATACACATATCTCGCACCCACCTAATAGATATGTTGTAGCTTTGGATCTTGTTATGCTAACAGATGCTAGTGAGCCTTCTTACTACAAAGAGGCTATGCCGACAAAGGATCATTGTTAGCAACCTAGGAGCACTCACACATCAAGGTAGCATGAGACAAGGAAGTCAGAGGAAGCAAGGATAGAGAGAAGGCCAAGGAGGACCAAACAAGTAGAGGAGTCAATGCTGATTTGGCAAGTAATCCAAGTATCCTTTTTTCCAAACTAAACACATAACAAAGAATAATTGTCACCACTACATTCCATTATAAATTTCATTTTTGGTAGAATAGACTCCATTTTGTTCAAGCTGATGAGTCCTAGAGCTTGAGACTAGTAGATCCACCTACCTATCAATTTTCATAATGTTCTAAGCCTGTCTGGGCCTTCAAATGAGCCAGAGAACCTAATTTTTAATTAGGCAAGACACTAGGTCTGAACAAGACCAAAGCTAGTTAAAAACTATAAAAAAGAGCTAGAAAGCTTACTTTTGAGGATGGATTTTTAGGGAATTGAAGTGACATCATATGAAAGGCCATTAAGCAATAGATTCCATTGTTCTCTCTCTTTGTCTTTCCTTGTATACATGTATGTGTGTGTATGTGTGCACATGTTAGTGTGCTTCTCACTCACCCACTTGTGTATTTCACTTGCTCATGGTCATCATACCACCCTCAGATCTTCAAGGATTGACAATTATGTGGTGGATCTCCTCACATTGGTGCTTACCATTCTGGTAGAGTGACACCAAATTTGGCATCGTTGTTGGAGATTGAGCTTCGGAGATGAGCGTGTGATGGTAAAACTTAGAGATTTGATGTTGGAAACATAGGCATGTTTCTTGTTTTTTAGCTTTTTACCTCCTTCATCATCATCCCTACCACCCCTACTCACTCCCTACCTCCATTTCCATCTCTGTAAAAGATTCACCCTTTTGTCATATTCCCACCTCCATTGCATTCCCATCATTTCACTTGTGAGAGTGAGTGAGAGGGCATGCTTGTGTGTGTGTGTGTTCAATGTCCTCTTGAGATTTTAGGCAGGTACTAGCATCAACAATAGCATGAGTAGATATGACATCTCTAGGCACTCACCTCAGGAAGAAGCCCTCATTCTACCATGATAGACTAAAAAGTGGAGTATTTGGTAAAATAAGTTCATTACAGTAGAGTAGATAGTATGCACATTCACAAAAGATAATGTTTTTTGGAAAATAAGTGTTTTTTTTGTCCATTGCAACAGATAAGGTTGACGATAGGTAGTGTCTATCATCTGTTGCTGATAGACAATAGCTAGCCCATGATGAACACATATGTCCATCATGACGGATAGGTTGTCCATCATGACAGATAGGATATACAACACAGAGTATTTAGCAAGATATATATCCATCATGATATACAACACAGAGAATTTAGCAATAGACACCCCAGCCTATCATGATAGATCAAAAGCTAGAGACCAGCCAAAAGTAAGGTGCGTGAACCCCTCTAGGAGAGAAAGATCAAGGTTACCGACTGATAGAATAGAACAGGAGAGATAGAGAGGTCCACCAAAGAGGCATGGATGAGTTTCCTTTGCCTAGACTAAGAGAACATCCTAGGATATTGAGACCTACTCAACTAGTTAAGTCAATGAAAAATTATTTTGATGGAACAAAAAATCCATATGACTATGTAGCCGAATTTAGACAAGTGTTAAGAGTTGAATAGGTTGACGATTTGTTTATTCAATAGAATGCATTTGGTCTAACCTTAAAGAATACAGCCTTGACATGGTTTCAGCTCTTGCATCAAGGTCAATTTCAAGACATCGATGAGTTGCTAGAAGCATTAATCATGGAGTTCTTCAAGAGTGGTATCAGGCACAACACCATCTTTTATCCATATATTTAAGCAAAAACCTCAAGAAATAGTCAAGCTAGCAAGACATAGATTTAGATAACACCTAGAGAGATGCCTTATTCCAGAGTTACCCATGCTAGCCAAACAAGCGGCATTGTTTTCGGATGGCTTGCTAAGTACAAAGTTATGATCATATATTGTGTACTTGAAGGAACCTAGGACCATAGAGCAATGTGTGTGAATGTGTATAGATATCGAGGATAACTTGGGAGATGAATTAGAACTTTCAAAGATCTACAAGGATTCAGATAGTTCTACCAGCTTTGCTTCCAAAACTTTGACCTAAATTGATGAATTAGCAAAAAAGTAGCTCACATGGCCAATGTTTGCCCCATCATGACTGAGAACCAAGGGAACCCTCCTAATCAATATTGTACAATAGAGCAAAGGTACACTAATCATAATGTGCAGGATTGCCCTTATAATAAACAAGTGGTTAGGCAAAACTACCAACAAATGTACTAGTAGCCAAGGAGGTATTCAAACCAATATCAACAACAGCCATACTCTAGACCCCAACAACCTTAGCATCCCCACTATCAAGCTCAATAGAGGCCACAACTGATGTTAGGGCAACAACCTCCACTGCCTGCCAATGTTATTCTAGTCAAATATGTTGTTGTAGAGGATAACTTGAATAGAGCCCTAGTATCTGCACTACCACTAATTTTGAAAAGTGATCCTAATGCTCAAAACTTTGATTGGACATTTGTAGATAGCCTCCTATCTAACTACATGGATTCACTTGAGAATAAAGAATTATACCCCTATGAAACACCGATGGAACCAAGTTGGGAGCCTCAATACTCAAACGTAATGTATACCAATCACAAACCCTAGACCCCAACAAAGGCAGATCAGACCCCATGCACCCAAAGGACCCTATTATAGGTTTCAAGGAGATCATTTCATCCGTGATTTTCCACTTCCTCCACAAGGGCAACCCCAATCAATGACTATTCAAGGATTTTGCTCCGATTGTGAGAGAGAACACCTCTTAAGAGAATGTCCTAGCAATCCAGTCAATACTCAAAAATTACACCAATTAATGTGATTGGCTTGGTTGTAGATTCTAGTGGAAGTGTGACCATCATAGCCCTTGTACAAGTAGTGACTAGAGCCCAAGAACTACAACAAACTGTAGGAATAGATCAAGAGAAGAAATCAGAGGCCAGTGAGTCAGAGAGCATAGTTAGAAACCATCCATCAGTACCACCACCACCCAGAGTTGGGTCAGTCCTAGCAGATCCTAGTCCAAAAGATTTAGACATGATGTTCAAGGCATGCCAAGATAGAATTTGAGAACGGCCAAATGTGGCAGAGTTAGATAACCCTCTGTACATCAGTACTCCCAAGAGTTCTTGAGAGAAATTCAAGAGGAGAAATGTGCTAAGGAGAGTGAGAATCCTCCTCCTATTGAAATAGTGGATGATCTTCATGATCAATTCCCTCAGGACATTCCATCTACCTATGGAGAGTAGGAAGATGCACAATCCTATGAGTGACTAGACTTTGAATCCAATCCCTTGCAGGAATAACCTCACTTTACAAGCCCATGGGAGTCCAAGTCTGTTCACATGAGAGCTCCCAGAGTTATGGTAAGGAACAAGGGATCAATTCTACCAAGGAACATGGAAGTAGTGAAGAACACTAAATTGCAATGTCACCTCACTTTAGAGGAGCTACTAAAAGTTAAACCTGAACTGTGGAAATGCATAGCCAACCAAGTGCGAGAAGTAGCTAGACCACGTTCTCAAGTAGGATCACATAAGACAGTGCCAGAGATACCCTTGGATAAGATAGGAGACATGAGAAAGGGAGAAGAAGGAAATACCTATCTTCCTATCACTTATCAAGTTTATACAACCAAAGAAATGTTGGAATCAACAATTGGAGTTGTTATTGCTACCACTTCCTTATGGAAGTGTTGGGGCAAGCCAGCACTCAAGCCAATAAGAATGAAGTTGCAAATGGTAGATGGACATATTGAGAGACCCATATGGTTTTTAGAAGGGATAAATCTCACTACTTGTGGTGTGGAGTTTGAACATACATTTTCCATATGTGTTTTTGGCAAAAATCATGTCTATGAGATGATCTCAGGATGTCCATTTACGAGAAAATTGCAGATATTGCAAGATTGGGGAATGAATTCTTTGTACTACCACCCCTACAATGGAACCTCATCCATAGAACATTAGATGAAATGGAATCAATGCATTCCTTAGGATTAGAATCTTCATGGATGCACGAAGACACACACTTATGGATGTGTAAAGTTGCAGTGGAGAAAGAGAAAAGGTTAGAAGCACAAAGTGTAGGTGCTAAGGAAAATTCATGATCCATTCAAGACCCAGCCTACACACCTATGATATTTCCCAATAAAGAATTTGAACCCCACGATTGGGTAGAAATTCTAGCCAAAATGGGTGTAGTGACCAACAAGGAGCAATCAACACCCCATTAGGACAAAGATGGCTATGACATCTCGGTTTTCACCATAGAACCTCTAGTGTTTGGTTTGATTCTAGAAGAATATGAGCCTATTACAATCGTAATAAATTAACTGAGTAATGAGGAGATGAGTCTATCATCATGGAGCCCTTTTTTTATCCTAAGGAAGAGTATATTTATATGGTAGAGGCTAGGACTTAGGAACTTGAATGATACAAACCAAAAAAGAAGTTGACTACAATAAAAGAAGGTCAAAGTGAGAGGAAGAAAGGAAAGAAACGAATCACTATGCAAGCAAAAGAAGAAGCATTATTTGAAGTATCAAAGAACTTCTAGAAATACGAGGTAGAAGAAAGGAAGATCATCATAAAAATCTCAAAAGAGAAGCACTGGCAAGAGAAGTCTATGACAATAAAGAGAAAACCAATAAAATTGTAGTAACCATAGAAGGTGGCGAAGAAATATGTACATACATAAGGCATGATTTAAGTGAAGAAGAAGAACATGAGTTGATAAATCTGTTGAGAGAATATAGAGATGTCTTCCCTTAGAGTTGTAAGGACTTGAAGGGAGTTGACCCAAATATTTTTTCTCATAGAATCCCAATGTCCTTAGAGGCCAAACCTACCAACCAAAAACCTTACACATACAACGATAATTATGTAGACAAAATCAAAGAAGAAATCGATCGTTTGATAGAACCAAGATTTATCTGCGAAATTAAGCATATCAAGTGGGTATCCCCCATTGTGGTTGTGCCAAAAAAAAGGGAAGCTACATGTGTGCATTACCTTGAAAAAAGTTAATGCAGCCACCATAAGAGATAGCTATCCTCCTCCTATCACCAATCATCTCTTAGAACGTGTAGCAGGAAAAGAAGTGTATAGCTTTCTTTATGGATTCTCAAGCTATAATCAAGTGGCCATTGCCTCGGAAGACCAACATAAGATGACTTTTGCCACAAAATGGGGTATCTTTGCATTTTGTGTGATGACGTTTGGGCTCACCAATGCACCTAACTACCTTTCAAAGGTTGATGTGTCACGTGTTAAAGGAACTCTTACAAAAGAACTTATAGGTCTATGTTGATGAATTATGTGCTAACCCCAACATCAAACAAATCCACATCCCTGAACTGGAACAAATGGTTGATAATTAAATGTAGAGAATGCCAAGTCTGCTTGAATCCCAGAAAAGTATGTTTTCATGGTCAAGCAAGGCACCATTTTAGGACACATACTGTCAAAGAATGTGATTTCAACTGATGAAGATAAGGTTAGAGCCAGAGCTACCTAGACCAAAGAATATCAAAAAATTATAAGCTTTCATGGGACACTCTAGATATTACCAATGTTTTATCCACATGTAATATGCGATAATTGCAAAGCCTCTATACAACTTTCGGACCAATTTTGAGTGGAATAAAGAGTATGAAAACTCTTTTAATGAGAAAGAATGATGATAGTGTTCAGCATCAATCTTGAGCCATTCCATGTTCATGTGAATGCTTCCAATTATGCTATCGGATGTGTACTGGCTCAACCCACAAGTGAAGGAAACATTGAACTTCCCATAGCTTATGCAAGTAAACAATCGAACAAAGCAGAAAGAAACTATACCATAAGAGAGAAAGAAGGATTAGGCATGGTACGTGTTGTCAAGAAGTTTAGAAATTATTTTCTCACAAATAAGTTTAAATTCTTTACGGATCACCATGCGTTAATGTACCTTGTGAACAAACCTTGCAGTACGGGTAGATTAGTAAGATGGTTTCATTTGCTTATGGAATACGATTTTGAAATCATTTTTAGGAAAGGGAAGACTCATCTTAGAGTGGATCACCTTCTTAAACTTACTTTAGAAGAATCACTGCAAGGAGTATTGGATGAACTTCCTAATGCTTTACTTGTTCAACTTGGAAGAAGTACCGGGTTGGACTAAGTTATTGTGTCAGTTCTTATCTTTGGAACCAAACATCCCATCCTGAAACAAAGGATAAACAAGTGGTTAAGTCCCAAAAGTGTCTCATAATGGTAAGAAGAATATACAAGAAAAATGATCAGTGAATCTCAGCTTGTTGTGTGGAGGAAGAAGAACATGTTATGTCACATAATCCTAGTAGGAGATGGTTGAACCATGTCTTAAGAGAGAGGATTAGGAAGTAATCCTCAACCATGGCTTTTGGGGCAAGTGGTTAGCCCATCGCACTCCTAACCGGGAGGTTGTGAGTTCGATTCCCAACATTGGTATCAAAGCCAAGTTGCAGAATTGGGCATGACAGAGGTTTGCGTCTCATTCGTGGGCACTTGGAAAAAGCACTTATTCGTGGTGAGTGTGAAACTGGCCTTGGATGAAGGCGCATGGGCATTTGGGCACCCACAAAGGGTGGGATAGGTCCAAATTTGGTCCATATGCTGGAGTTTGAGGTTGGTGAAGCACTCATGCATCGAAAGTGGGTCCAAGAGTTCAAAAGGGTCCACAAGTAAGCATTGAGGGCAATGCTCAATCTAGGGGGGGGGGGGGGGGGGGGAATGTCACATAATCCTAGTAGGAGATGGTTGAACCATGCCTTAAGAGAGAGGATTAGGAAGTAATCCTCAACCATGGCTTTTGGGGCAAGTGGTTAGCCCATCACACTCCTAACTGGGAGGTTGTGAGTTCGATTCCCGACATGCTAAATGGTTGCAATCAGCACATGTAGGTGCATTAGAACAACACCATTCAAAATATTGAACCCTACAGGCTTTGAAGAGATTAGGTGTGTATTGGTCGACTATGGAAGCAAATGTCTATAGGAATTGTAAGGATTGTCCAATGTGTATTAGTAGACCTTCGGTAGATCATGTTACTTTGTAGCAAGTGTCTTTAATACCAGATTGGAGCAGTCCATTAGTTGACTTCTTGAGGACAATAACATTCCCTTAGGAAATGACGTTAGCAAGAAGAAGGATTCTAGAGCAAGAGGGATCAAGACTACACACTCATTGGAGATAATCTATATAGGCATGGGTGAGATGGATGCCTAAGACTTTGTGTTCATGAAAGTGAATATCTCAAGTTCTTAGAAACTGCACACCAAGGTGTGGTAGGAGGATACTATGGACCTAATTGAGTGATCAAAGCAATTCTGTTCTCAGGTCTTTGGTGGCCTACCCTTCATATGGATGCTCATACCTATGTGAAGCAGTGTCGTGTGGATCCAAGCCAACATGCAAGGTGCTCATAGCATATGTGAATGCGACTAATTGAGTATGCGTGGTCATTAAATTTGCACCGAAGGAAAAATATGGAGCGATTGACACATACTCAATGAAGACAAGACTCCTGTGGTAGAAGTGTAACAATATCGAGTTAAACTTGAGATAAGAGATTCGTTTGAACTCAAGATAATCATTGGAAGAAAAACAAACTTCCATTCTTTTTTAAGCAATGCAAACTCAAAGTTTTGAAAAGGTATTAACGTACTCTTTTACATACAGTTTCTTTCACTCCATGGAAGTTTGGAAAACTATATATCATGATGATTCAAAACTAGGTTCACTTGGAAGTATGCAATCATTTGAAGCAAAGAAGAGAGTTCCACACAAATTTTAGCAAAGAGAGTTTTGAACTTGAATTGCAACGTAACAAATATCAAATGAATCGCTATTCTGAAACCACACAGTACTGTCTAAAAATGTGAAGCTTCAAGATTGAAAGATGAAGATGCTCAAGATGTGGAGTTCAGAAGCATGTATCCAAAATAATGAAATTGACACACCATTTCATATTGAAGTCTTCAGACCTTCATTTGACATATATAAGAGCACATGAACAAATCATAATAGCATCGAATGTAACTGTGGCTTTTCGATATAAGCATGGGCACCATTTCTCCTATAACATCTTTACTGTTTCTACAAAACATGTGCCTTCACTAGTTTACTCCTTGAGTATCAATCCATGGCAAAAACATGATGCATGCATAGAACATATCAGTAAATAACTTCGAGTAGCTTCCGAGGAATAATCTCTTTGATGATTAGGCTTCCCACCAACAAATCACTTTTCTAATTGTACAGTCGACAAAAACCTTTTGAACAATAGTTCAACATAGCAGAATATCCAAGAGCAAAGCAAAATATCCAAGATTGCCACTTTAAGCATCAAAATTACCCTCTGTTCTTCTCTTGTGCAATCTCTCCTTTTATGCACTCTCCTTGACTCTATGTCCTCCACACCTCCTTATAACATAGCAATTTAAGAGGTCCCCTTTGATAGTGATCCCCCCTGCAATTGCTTTCCATAATTCCATTACCAACTAGAACTGACGATTGACCACCTCTCTCCTCCCTTGCATGCTGACCCTCAAATCATGCAGCCCATCTTTTTCACTTTTTGTTTTCTTAATTGCTAGTCCACATCTTTTCATACGTATGCTTCTTACATGCAGATGACCACTTCTCCACTCCAAGTGATGCAGACATATGCTTTCATAATGCAATCTTCAAATCCACTTGCATTCATATATTTTTCATTCCCAATGTCAAAGAATAAACGATATGCACTCCCTTTGTATCCTTTCTACAACAACTCACCCACTAACTCAATAATGATCAAGGATGTTATGTTGGTATTATAAAGGGAACTAGGAATCATATAGTTTCTAATATGGTAATAATGCGATTCTCTTCTTCTAGAAGATTCACGAACATCAACTATGTTGCCATCATGGTTGAAGCTGCAGACACTATCTCTCAGGTGGCAACTAGCCAATGAATGATAGATATTGATGTTTTACCTATTTTGGAAGTACCCAAGGAGCAATTAGAAGCTCTAGTGCACTTGCAAACAATACCCACTCAGGATCCTCACATGATGAGAGTCAATAATAATTCACATTGGTTTGATGGGATGGCTCTTGGAGACGTGGCATACATCTGGGAAGTCGAGATTCAATTCAACAATATATGGGGAAAATGTAATTTCTTTACAAGAGAATTTGAGCGGCTTAAAATGTAGAGGGACTCCAAGCTGTATGGGGCAAGGTTGGCCTAGCCGAATACTTCAGTGCAAGGCTACCAAAACTAGACTTCATGCACTATTATTATCTCATTAACAAACTATAGGCTAACAAGGATAAAAGGGTGTTTAGTATCTTTGTCATTCCATCCCTAACACATGGAAATTAATTGAATAAGTTTAGAATCATCAATAACTTAGCTCGAGAAGCCTTTCATATCCCCACAGAAAAGGAGATGCTAGTACTAGATAGCATGAAGAATAGGAATCTCACTAAACTTAAAGGTATGGTAGCCATGACCCCTAATATAGCAGTCCACCTTAGAATGTGTATGTAGCATTTTGCCTTTCCTGGGCAAGACAAGTTCACACAATCCCATAAGAAAGTATGATTTAGCTTATACTTGGCAAGTACTCAAAACTTGGCCATCAATTTGCCACATTGGATCATCAACAAGATTCATGTAGCTAATAAGAGATGGACTCGCAAGACCATCCTACATAAACGTTGTGCCCTCATGTGTATCATTTATAGATGCTTGGCTTACGATATCCCCATCCAGAGAGCCCTATCATGGAACAAAGTTCAACAGTTTAAAGGCAGAAAGGCCTCCACATCTCCATCCAAAAGAATGAGAGGGTCAATTCCATGTGCCCAACCAAGAGGGGCTCCATTGAATCTCAATATCTCTCTAGAAATAGAACATGTAGTACTCCCCTTCACACTCAAATAACCAAGGAGAAGCATTGATAATCCTTAGCTAATAGTCCCATATGTACCATCGGATTTAGAGTTTCTTGGAGGAGTTGGTAGAAGAATTAGTAAATGTCGACTTTGAGCAACTCCTCCAAGACATGGAGGTAGGTTTTGAAGAAGAAGAGGCAGTAGGTGACCATCAACAACACCAACAAGAAGAGGAGCAACATGGCAAGAAACAATAGGAATACGACCAAGAGGATGAAGAAGAAGCTGATGGTGCCCTTGCTTACATTGTGCACCTTCGAAGATGAAGAAGCTGATGGTGCCCTTGCTTACATTGTGCACCTTCGAAGATTATATGACACAATCTCAAGTGTCCAAGAAAGAGGAAGACTTTCATTCCACACTGACCCATTACTAGTTAATCAGATTTTGGGTGAAGAAGGTGTGGACTCGAATTTCATTGAAGAGCAAGAAGATGAAGAAGCTGATGGTGCCCTTGCTTACATTGTGCACCTTCGAAGATTATATGACACAATCTCAAGTGTCCAAGAAAGAGGAAGACTTTCATTCCACACTGACCCATTACTAGTTAATCAGATTTTGGGTGAAGAAGTGGACTCGAATTTCATTGAGACCCTCCAGCTCATGTGAGAGACTTGTGGAATCATGGAAGCCATTCACACAATGATGTAATGACCGCGACCTCAATACAACCAATAGCAAATAGACACCAAACCAGGACCGAGCAAAAAATATTCGAATACCTATCTCACAAAGGGAAGCCTTCACCACTACAGAAGTGATGTTGACACCAACGATTGATCTTACTAGAGAAAGATTTGTCCAGAACTCACCTCTCTTGCCTCCATACCCTCCATCCCCACACAAAACCCAAGAAGTACAAATTACTACCATAGCCATTGAAATCAACTAAGCTGAAGAGCCCATTTTTCATACCCCACCCCATTCTCCAACCCATACCAAAGTAGTAGTTACTACCACTGAAGCAACCATATTAACATCTTCCTTTAGTTTCCATGCCCCGATCTCTCATGCAAAATTATTCTCTTCCATCACCAACCCATTATACATCACCTCCTAAAATCCACTTGAACCCACCATAGGGCATGTACTCAAGCACCTTGCCATAGGAAACCCACCTCCAATTGAAGGCATTCTAGGCATCCAAGCCTTCCAACCCACCCATTCTCTTTTACTACAACCACATATTCGGTCATGTTTTCATCCATGAATCAGCCTTGTGGTTGCAACCACCTTACCACCATTTTGGGTGGCCTTCATGGAAGCCATGCACCAGGCCCCATCACCATCTTCTTCATGTGGTTCTTCTCCACTTGCAACATTCACTAACATCACGAACACTACATTGATAATACATGTCTTTATGGTAGAAACAACACACACATCCATGATTGATCCCATGGATATCTCTCCACCCAGAGCACCAATCCCACTCCCTATATTTCCACAATCTCCCCTTCCCCCTCCACCGAAATGTCACTAGCACCCATAACACCATCAAGCACTAAATTCACTACCCCCTTTCCCATTTCCCAACTCAATGCATTCTCAGTTGTAATTATTGCATCTGCTAATGTAAATAATGCATTAAACACCATGGTTCAGTGTGTCAACCAATTACGGTAGGAGTATCAGCTACTTGAAGAGCAAAAGGAGGCACTCACCATTGAATCTCTCTCACTTCAAGAATGAGTGGCATCATAAGAAGAGAAAAATGTGACCTCACAAGGATTTTATGGCACACTTTACAACAAGCACACCATGAACTATACTCCAAGATGCAAACCATTGATCATGAGTCCATCTAGAATATGGAAATCATGTTACATGGACAGATGGAGAGAAACACCAAGCTTCAAAGAAACATGGCTCTCCTTAGAAGACATATGGTAGCAGCAATGGAGGAAACAAACTTTTGGTACCATTGTCTAGGGGACTTTTTAAGTCCATGTAAGCCCTTCTTTAGCTTAGAAATTAGAGTTTCCTTGCCAGGAACTACATAACCCTCTGGTTGTTCCATATACATCTCATCTGTAAGATCTCCATGCAAGAAAGTGGTTTACACATCCATTTGGACTAGCTCTAAGTCCTCCATTGCAACGAATCCAAGAAACATTTGCAAGGTAGTCATCTTGACCATTGAAGAGAAGATTTCCTCAAAATCAACACCATTTTGTTGCTTAGAATCCTTTGCAACAAGTCGTGCTTTATACTTTGGAGAATAAGTATCTTATGTGAACTTTAGTTTATATACCCATTTACATGGTAAAACTTTCCTACCCTTTAGCAAAGGCACCAAATCCCAAGTACCATTCTTGTGAATAGAATCTAACTTACTCTTCATGGCACACTCCCACTTGACATGATCTATTGTCTTCATAGCCTCTTTGTAGCAAGAAGGCTCACCAACATCTATTAGCATAACAAAATCCAAACCGAGAACATATCTATTAGGTGAATGTGAGACACTTGCAGAATGTCTCAATGATTGCTTAACTTGAACGTTTGTAGATTGATATGATTGGACATTCTCTTGAACATCCCTATGTGTAGCATTTTTATGCATGCTAACTGGAGGACTAGTATCCTCAAACACCACTCTTCTCACTTCAACCTCCTTAATGGGTTGTTTACACATCTTCGACTCATTGAAAATGGCATCACTACTTCTGATCATTTATTGTGTTTTAGGATCCCATAAGCGATACCCAAATTAGTCTTCTTGACCATATCCAAGTAAAATGCATTTCTTTGACTTATGGTCCAGCTTTTGCCTAAGGTTCTTGGGTATATGAACATATGCTTCACACCCAAAAACTCAAAGATAGACATAATATGGTGGCTTCCCTATCCATAACTCTTGTGCCACTTTCAAACCTCACCATTACTAGGTGAAAGGTTAATCACATGAACCACAGTTAATGCTGCTTCTGTCCAAAAGCCTTGTGTAAGTTTTGCATGATGCAACATAGAAACTACTCTATCTTGAATAATTCTATCCATCCTTTCATCTAGGCCATTTTATACTAGGGTATAAGGCATTGTAAACTCTCTATGAATTCCTTTAGATAGACACAAAAGGTTGAATTCATGTGAGGTAAACTCACCCCCATTATCTGAACATAAAGACTTAAGCTTTGTTCCTTTTTTAGTCTCAACTGAAGCAATCCATTTTCTAAAAGTAGGGAATACATCATCCTTTGCTTTGAAAGGATATACCCAAACTTTTTTAGTAGCATCATCTATGAAAGTGACAAAGTAAAGAGAACCACCTAATGAACTTGTGGGCATAGGATCACACACATCTGTATGAACGAGATCTAAAGGCTCAGTTGAAGGGTCAATCTGCATCTTGTGCACATTCCTAGTTTTCTTTCCATATTGAAAATGCTCACAAAATGAAAAATCAGAGAAAGATAACACATGTAAGTAGCCAAAATGAGGAAGATTTCCATTCCACTACATGATATATGGCCCAAATTGTCATGCCAGATACAAGCCATAGGTTGTTCAATAACAACAAAAGTGTTCTTTTTGTGATACAAATAAAGGATAAAGTGAGCCAACTTTTCTTCCTTTTGTAATAACCATATTGCCCTTTGATATGCAAAAGGATTGAGCATAGAAGACCACCTTGTAACCAAGGCCATCAAGTTGATCAACTGACATCAAACTACATGATAATTGACGTACATGGCATACATTATACATAGTAAATTTTGAACCATCAATGAACTGTACAACCACATTTTCAATCTCGATAATGTCACACTAGTAAGGGCCACCAAGTCTCACAGTATCAAGAGACTTTGTTACATAAGTAGAGAACCATTCTCTATGTGGTGTCACATGGAAAGAAGTTATTAGCCACGTGTGGGAAAGAGAATCAACCATGTGAGCCTCAGTAGGCATAGTACTATGAAGTGTCAACACATCAATATCATCCGAAATAACATTGATTCTTCAATCTGCACAATCAAAGTAGATGGTGCAAGTAGCTGTTAAACATGTCCGTCAACATTTTGCCCTTTACCTTTATCATTATTTAATGCATAGCAGTCTTTCTTCATGTGCCCTTTCTTATGACAATAATGGCATTCGATATCCCTCTTCCTTGATTTACTTCTACTCTTATTTCATTGACCATTCTTTTCAATGTTCTTAGTCCTGTCACATTGCTCATTCTTTCCTTGGTAAGAATCACAAACATTATATGCATCTCCACTTTGAGTGTCAACCATAGATTTTCTATGAATCTCCTCACTCAAGAGTACTCCACATATCTCATCATAGACTAGTTTACCACCAAGTGTACTATTGCTAATAGCAGTGCAAAATGTATCAAATGATGATGGCAAGGTGCATAACAACAAGACTGCTTTCATTTCATTATCCATGTCCATTTTTTGAGCCTGTAACTAAGAGAATATAGCATCAAACTCATTCAAATGAGAAGCAACACTATCTGTGTCCTTCATGCAAAGTTCATATAACTTTCTCATCAGATACACTTTATTTGATGTCGTTTCTTTTTTCATATGTATTACATAACTTCTTTCGAAGCTCCTCTGGACTTTCATAGTCAAATATTGTAAAGTAAACATTATCTACCAGGTGCAATTGAATGGTAGACCTATCCATTTCATCCAACTCATCCCAATCATTTTCATCCATGTTAGCAGGCTTCTTTGAGATTCCATTTATTGGCTTCCATTGCCTCCTCTAAATTAGCACATCTTTAATCTGATTCTTCCATAGAGCAAAGTTTGTGCCATCAAATTTTTGGATCTCAAAATAGTATTTTCCTTGCAAGTTATAGATCCTTTTGGGAACAATGGCACTAGACCCTGATCTGCCAGATGTGTGTGAGATCTCTGATGCCATGATGATCGATAACTGAACAAAATGATAATGGAGCTAGAAGAGTCCAAACTAGAATTAGAAGTTTTGTGATGATGACAAAAGCCTAGTAGGGGAGGATGCTAACATGAGACCTTCAAGAAGATTCAAGAAAAGGTGAAGATCATGGATATTATTGTGAATACAACTACTATTCCTACCCCAATGTAACCAGTAAGACCACATAAGGATACCATCTAAGCCCACAAGGAGAGATATATGCACATATCCACCCAACCAAATCCACCCATATACATACCCCCAAGCCAAAGGGATGCAGGTCCTAACCTTCTTCCAAGAATCCATAAAAATGTCTCACATGTGAAGACTTTCCCTAGGAATCACATGCGTTCTTAATCTAATGAGGCTTCTCTTCTCACATACACTCCAAGGTGGCACTTAGAGAAGCTTCTCCCATGACTAAGGTTCCCAAGCCTTAGGATAAATCAATCTGAAGGATTTGGGAGCTTAAATAAATAAATAAATAAACCAAGGGTTCAAGAATGTACAAATGGTAGCTCAAGGCTATTACACAACATTCTTCCTTTCTCATAACATTTTCGTTCTCAAAAAAGTATGGAAGTATATTATGCGAAGTATTTTTGCCATGCACCATGAACAATATCATCAATCATGGTTTTCATCTCTTTGATTCTTCTCTTTCCTCAAAAGGGGATTCAATACCAAACTAGATGTGAAAAGAAGGGAATCCTTGTGGGGTCTGACCCTTGCCCAAATTACTCTAAAGATCATCTGGCTTTGCACATGAGAAGTTGATTTGAGTGCAAGGTATGGAGATAATGCCAAGGGTGGACTAAAACATCCTTTCCCAATTCACTGATTCACTATGCTTAGAGTGGGCATCCATAACACAAACATGTGAAGTAGGTGTATTCTAAGTATCTCCATCACATTTGCCATATTATTCCATTTCTAAGCACTACTTTTGCATGGATCCAACAAAAATAGGTGGATTGTCTAATTGTTTCAAGACTTTGAGAACTCTCTTCAATTTCAATTTTTTTGGAGAAAATGAAGTTAACATCTAACTTAGATTATTTTCACTATCTTCCATGTCTAACCAATGTCCATTAAACCTTTTCCCATCTAGAGGACCAATGTGCCTAGCTAGCCTTTAAAATCATGGGTAGGATGTAGCATAGATGTGTTCCATGCATTATTTGGGAAAGAAAACTTCAACTAGACCAAAGAAATCTTCAACTAGAGCAAAGAAAACTTCAACTAGACCAAAGAAAAACCAAAATTAATTATCTTATAGTTTTCCAAACGTCAAAAACCTTTTCAAAGACTTGACTTCTTTGGAATTGTAAAATTCATGGATAATTCTAAAGACACTTTCTAATTATTGATTCTGATATAAATAGATCACTAAGTTTTGCTTCAAACAAGTGATTATAGCAAACTATGATGAATGAGAAATAAACTTGATTCTCAAAAAGATGCTTTGATTGAACTTGAACCGTCATCAAACCACCAAACTTAGGTATCAAACACGTTTTTGAGCCATTAAGCTTCTATTCATGATGTTTTTCCTTTACTAAAAACATTAATGCTTCAACTATCTCAATCCTGAAGTTGATCTTTTTTTACAATATCTTGAGATTCCTTTATATTAGAATGCAAACCTAGTTCATATCTCTGAGTCAAGATATTTATTCACCTAGTTGTACTAATGATTGGATGTTTTATCTTATTTTTTTATCAAACCTTATGTGAGGAAATCTTTCTAAGTTTTTTCTTTTTAAAAATCCCTACATCACTTTTGATAAAGAGCTATCACACCTTTACTTTGAAGTATTATAGCTCAATTAAGATTGTGATTGTCTTAATTCAATCCTTAAGTAAAATCATGAAGGTTACTTTCTTCATTATCTCGTGTCTTCCTTATCTATGAGTGCTTGAAGTGACTTCAGTTCATGCTTTTGACCATTGTGTACTTTATCTTCATCTTTGATGTTTCCATCCTTTTATGGAGATTCTATCTCACTTTGATCTTCTTTTGGAATGATTCTAAGACTAAAAGATGCCTACCGTCTCAAGGTCCTATGCCCCATACCATCATTTATACATCCATGTGAATATAAAGTTTGATGTGCCATACCACCATACTTATTCAACATTGATGTGTGAATGATATTCATCTCAAAGTCTAATACATCACTCCATCTATCTATAGAGTATCTTTTAACAAATCCTTTCGAAGCATTTGAAGTCAAGGGATTATCTCTATGTTTTTATCATGATTATGCTTCTAATGCGTCCATCAAAAGACCATTCCATGGTCTTATGTTTTCTAATCATCTCATGCTTTTCTCGGAAGCTTCAAATTTTTTGATGAAATAAATATACATACTTCTTCTCTAAGGCATTCAAAAGAAAACCAAAGTAGTTCCATGTTCCTTGAATTTCTTATATTCAAGATCTTGTTGGTTCTTAATCAACCATCTTATAGTGTCAAGATATCATTTTTGTCTTTAAATTTCTTTCTATTTTACGCTTTGGACATCTCGCCTATGACATTTTAGGAATCTTAGTATTGCTTAAGTCTAAGCATCTGCCAATTCTTTTATATTTATTCTCCATGAAATCCTTTTAAGGATAAGCGAACATAATTTTCACCTTCCATAGACTTTATTATCATTTGTCATGGTTGCACATACTTAATTATTATTTGTCATGGTTGTAGACTACATGGTTGGAATTCAAACTTGTGTTTCTTACTCTCAATTCTCTTTAGAAAAGTTTAGGATC
Organism: Ceratopteris richardii; assembly: GCA_020310875.1. Lineage (NCBI taxonomy): Eukaryota > Viridiplantae > Streptophyta > Polypodiopsida > Polypodiales > Pteridaceae > Ceratopteris > Ceratopteris richardii. The sequence goes on from CM035407.1 coordinate 164,971,689, forward strand.
TAGCATGCTTTATCTAAATTTGTGGTTGCAACCACCTTTTCAAATGAGGGGATCCCAATTTTAATTAATTGCCATCAAGTTGCTAACTAGAAAACTTCTTCTTTGCTTAATATCTATAAGCTAGAAGATGTTTTTACTCTCTTCCACCCCATCATTTTCATCCATGACTCTATACTCATGGAACCGATTGAGCCAATTTGATAAGTTTTGCACCATTTCCTTTCCCTTTTGAAAGATTTTTCTTCCTCAAAAATTGCAAAATAAATAGATTCATTCAACGTTGCAGAGTTGAGTATTGTGAATCTTGCTATTTGTCTCAAAATTCTAATCTTCAATAACTCCTATACTCATTCTTGATTTAAATGTCATTTTTTCAATAAGATGTCTAGAAAAGAGTTCTAGCTTTGATCCTTAACAAAATCTTATTTAATGACCATTTTTCACTTGTCTTAATGTCTCATGTAATGATTTTGTGCTTATATTTGGGAAAAACATGGAACAATTGAGATCCAACACTTGGATCAAATCATAAATTCATCGTAGGATAAGTTATGAGAAGTAACTCAGTTTACAACTTGGAAAAGTGCAAACTTAAAGGGAGTCCCAATTGTACTCCATGAATGAAAAAAAAAAACTAATTCCTTTGCTTTAGGAAATTTTCCACATCTGAGATGCAAATTTCTTGATTGAATGAAGAAATAAAATAATTGTGAAAGTCTTCTAAAAGGAAGGTGTCCTCAAAATTCCTTGACACTATGCACCATTCCTATGGGTGTAAAGTAAGCTTAATACGCATCTATTGAACTTCAAAGTTCAATTTGTGTTTAATTTCACATACTCATATTTCATTTCCATCATTCTCTTTGATGGAATCAAGTGAGTTATTTATATCATAGTATTCATGATACTTCTAAAACTATCTTGGGGTACCATCTACTTAGGAAAAATGTGAAATCACACAAGGAAGAATGATGTCTCTTTTGATTTATTAATTGTGATTTCCTTTCTATGGGACCTTTCAAATGATATTATCTAAGTATGTCTTATACTTAGAGTTAAAATCGATTGTTCTAGGTTCTCTATATTAATGACCTTCGGCCCATGTCATATTTGAAAATATGTGATCAGAAAAGCTTTTCAAAGAACTATTCTAAGTAATTAAAAAATTTATACATATTTGGATGTTATCTATTTCATGTATACAATACTTCCTTACCATTGACATGGCAAGGGAATCTATCCAAATCCTTAAATGAAACTTCTAAATGTATTTCCTTCTTTTTCTTACTTTTTTATTAAGCAAGGCATATTCATTAATTAATGTGAAATTTACATTAAGTGTTTGATAAATTAAGTATCATATTTGAGAAAAAATTTCCAAGTACTTGGCGTGTAAATCTAGCTAGCATGACTTTGTAAATGTTACTTCTTACCAAATGTCTTGTTTTCATACAAAAGTAACCTAACTATTTTCACTTAATTACTTTACTTTTATTCATGTCAATGCATGTGCTTGAATGCATGAAAATGCATATTCTTACAAGCGAGGATAATAGAATACTTACAATATGCAAAGATAAAGGAGCTAAAAAACAATTATACTAGGTTCCACTTCAAGGACAAAGTGAAAGGGCATCTAGAAGGAGAAACACAAGCTGGTCATGATGCAACTTCTTCTTCAAAGGCTACAGATGTGATATAGCAAAACAAGCTTGAGCACCAACACAAGCTTAATAATTTTATTAAACCGAAGCATTGTCAAGGATGAAAAATTATGGGAGGGGGGAGTATGAAATGACACTCCTAGAAGAGTGAAACGATATCTACTTTGGAGATAAGAAAAATCCATTTTGGATTCATGGAAATTAATGTAGAATAGGATAGTTTCTAAAATATATGGGAAAACTCTCTTCTGATATTTTTTTTTAAGATCTACATTTACTAGAAGAGTGTCACTATATAAGCCCATCCTCCTTACTTGTAAAGGACCTTTACCTTGTAGATTCAATGCCTTTTAACAAGTGAATAGAGAGAGTTTCCTTCAAATCTCATATCCTCTTCTTCTATGCATATTTTTTTAAAGGTTCAATATCATCCTTATGTTCTTGAATGAATAAAATTCATTGCAAAACCCTTATCTACCATAGAATCCCTTTTTTTTCTATGCATCTATGCTTGTTTTTTGCATGTTTATGTGTTGTAGAGATTTCAAACTTGATTAGTTCCATATGGTTGGATTTTTTAGGATGATGTCCATGTTCATACATAGATATTGTTGAGAGATTCACAAACATACCAAATATGACTATGTTTGAAGCTTACAGCACATAGTTATGTACATGTTTTTGCACATGATTAGATTAAAGACTATCAATGACTAGTGGCATTCCCCTCCTTCAAGATATGTGTTACATCTGTCATTTTAAAGCTTGACTTTCACGATGGTTCTTTACAAGAATTTGAGAATTATCTTTTTGTTGTGGTGTTGTGGCCCACTTTTCCATGTTTTTCATAATGACGCAAATTGAGCATTCACCCATCCTAACATTACAAGGAATACTCACATTGTTAAACTCTTCTTTTCATAATCAAATAAAGTGTCGATGCAGCACATACTTCTCGTTTTTACTTTCCATCTCTTCTCTATAGACTTGAAATACTTCTTGATGAGTAAAGTTATCTAACAAGTGTAACCTTCTAGTTGTAGGCATAAATTCACAATGCAAACTAAAATTGTTCATCATCCAACTCATTGCATCACGACCAGTAGATCCTTTGATTGCAATTCCATAACATGTATAAAAAATGAGATCTCCATTGATAAGCCCTTGTTGAATCTTATGTAATTTCAATTTCCCCATGCCCATTGCAATTTTAAATGCAACCCTACAACATCAGATCCCTTGACTAAATTAATATTCAAAAGCAACATGTGTCTGACATGTTATCTGGAATCATTTGCATGTGAACACTGAAGTATATATCTTGCCTCTAACTATCTAAATTGAAGAACTTTTCTCTTAGTTGGCTTACTTTCTTCATTCCTAATTTATACAAACATTTCAAACCACAACAATGCTCGATGATTTCCAATGCAACTTGTCTATCTTAAGTAAGGAATTGAAATCTTCTTTGACTTACTTCATGAGGCCTTCGCTTAAAATTCATGAACATGTTTTGTATACTCTCCCTCTCTTTGTTGACATCCTTTCTCCACATGCACTCGAATTATAAGAGAGATCAATAGGTGGATCAAGATCAACATTGATCCTAGGATGAGCACTATTGCATTGAGAATCTAACTTAAATGACTCAATTGAGAACATAGAATCATTGACATATTCTAAGCCATGGATGTCTTTCATATAAAGTATACTATGAACATATGCTGCACACATGACAACCTCAAGCCAGAAACTATGTGGTAAAGCCTGACTTTTGACCATGCACCTCGCCATCTCCATGAGTGACCTGTTCTTTCGTTCAGCAACTCCATTCTGTTGAGGTGTATACGGCACTGTACACTGGTGTTTTATCCCACGTTCAGCCAGAAATGCATTAAAATTAGAAGACATATATTCCCCCCCTCGATCAGAACGGAGGGTGCCCATTTTACATGCTGACAGATTTTCAGCCAAAACCAAAAACTGTTTAAAGCACATGAACACTTCAGACTTTGCTTTGAGTGGATATATCCATGCATGCCTGGAAAAGTCATCAATGAAAGTCACGAAGTAAAGGCAATTTCCAAAAGAAGGTGTCTGCATAGGACCACAGACATCACTATGTACAAGCTGCAATTTCTGAGTAGCCCGAACTGAACCATCTTTTGGAAAGGATGAACGCTGCATTTTGCCCAAAATACAGCCTTCACAAACATGTTTTCCAGGTGCCTCAAGTTTGGGCAATGAAGACACCATTTCAGATTTCTGCAGGCGTAGCAAACTAGCAAAATTCAGATGACCAAAGCGTGCATGCCAAAGCTTTGCATCTGACATAGCCTGAGAATCATTTACTACACATGCCAAATCATTTTCAGTTTTTTCATAGTCTATGAGCTTATACAGCCCACGACATAAAATGCCAGAAGGAATAATCACATCGCCATTTGACAGATCATGAACTGTACAACTGTCATCAACAAATTTCACAACCAAGCCAATCTTGGCTAATGCAGAAACTGATAATAGGTTCTTTTTGATCCCTGGCACAAATAAAGCATCTGACAAAGTGAAAGAACTGCCATCAGTAGTAGTCAAAATGATCTTACCAACTCCCATAACAGGATAAGAGGAGTTGTTGGCGCATGTAACAGTATTCCTTGTAGGGGAAGGCTCGAGTGAGGAGAAGAAACTGCGTTGCGAGGTAATATGTTTGGTTGCCCCATTGTCAAAATACCAAACATCTGAGTCTACTGCAAACATGCACTGATCATGAGAAGATGGGTCAAAACTGCAGACAGTAGTAAACGCCCATTCTTCTTCCTGCACAAGATTTGCAGACTCTGTTTTTGGTGTAGAGGCAGTCTACTACAGACATGCACTGATCATGAGAAGATGGGTCAAAACTGCAGACAGTAGTAAACGCCCATTCTTCTTCCTGCACAAGATTTGCAGACTCTGTTTTTGGTGTAGAGGCCTCTGCAACAACCATTCCAGCCTCTTTCTTCTTTGCCTCTTTTGCAGCCAGTTTTGGACAGTTCTTTATGATATGATCATTTCCTTTACAGTACTTGCAAAACAATTTTTGCTTTTCTGATTTCTTCTCATCTTTATCTTCCTTCTTCGAATATGCAGAATTAGCAGATTTCTGCTTACTAATTGAAGAGCTCCATTTTCCTTTGCCCTTCTGACTAGCCAGGAAAGCTTGATCTGCAACTCGCATAATGGACCTATTTTGCCTGGACTGATCTTCCTGCAACAGAATAGAGACTAACTCCTCAAATGATAAGGCATTTGGATTGCCTTTCATCATCAACTGAAGAGTAGAAGCAAAACTCTGATATGAATCAGGAAGACCATTCAGAACGGTCTGCACAAGTGAGATATCTAGTATAACCTCATCAGCAGAAATCAATTGTTCTTTCAAGTCTTTGATCTTCGTTAGGAAACTGTCCATAGAATCACCTTCATTCATACTGTTTTCGGAGGTAAGCAACACGAGCCTCATTCCTAGCTTGGTACAATGTGGTAAGTGTATCCCAAGCATCCTTAGCTGTTCTGCAAGAGTGAATATGAGGAATAATGGCACGTTTGACAGACAAAGCTATCAGTGCATGTGCCTGGGCATCTCTGCCATCCCAACGAATCTGCTCTGTAGTAGGTGTAGCAGAAACAGAAGCACGAACAGGAATCTGCACAATATCATCTTCGACACCATCTTCATCAGCTCCAGCACCTCCAGCACCTGTATTTGCAGTACCTGTAGTTGCAGGTGTAACAGGACGTCTTTCAACACCCTGCACAATGTTCCACAATCCTTTTGCAACCAATACATGTCGCATCATATAAGCCCATAACGGGTAGTTGGTACCATCCAACTTATCCTCAATAGCCAACATACGGAATACATCACTGCTTTCAGCCATGGCCGGTGACTAAAATACCTTGATGCAGAAAATCGACTGTATCTCAAAAAGTTGAACGGAACTGCCCAGACGAGTTCTGCTAGACCTGTAGCAGACTTCGAGACGCTTAAACTGGCAAACAGAAACTGGTATATACCTTTGGCACAAAAAGATGAAATAGCCTGCACAAGCACTGCGATATTGCGTTCGGAGGCCGAAAAGAGCTCAGATCGCGATTTCGGCACCACGTAGCGAAGCTGTTTTGATCTCGGAAACATGCTGAGTATGCTCACCAAAAATTCATGCGATTCTGAGACTGCAAACGGAGGAGTGTCGACGGCGCCCTAGATGAAGCGACGACCTGCTCTGATACCAATTGTTGGAGTTAGAAGTTTGCGGAAGCACGCGAACAACACAAGGAAGAAGAAGAAGCTTGGAGCACAACACACAATACTGAATGTATTACTAGAGAATGTACAAAGATAAGTAGCCCATTAGGGCAATAGGCGTATATACAAGCCGGGGGAAAAAAACCTCCTAAAGAGGGAAAAAAGTGCCCCGACGGTCCTAGTGTGTTCACACACATCACTACCTAAAATATATCAACAAAACCAATTGAGGAAGAGGTGGTGAGGAAAGATAAGTCCAAAGAGATTGGAGTTGTGAGGAAAGATAATCCCCTACAAGATATGAGAAACCTTGAGTGGTGCCTCCAATACATAGAGGAGAAAAATTTCACTTTGCTTGTATTTGCAGGTGCCTATGGGAGGGGAAAGATGACAATCACACAAGCATTTCAATATGGTTTGGTGTTCAAGTTTGATTATGAGGATGAGAAGTCTGATAAACTTTTGTTTTTGGTAGAGATACAAAAGGATTGAGGAATGCTATTTGCAAAATGGAAATGCTTTCCTAGACTGTTGTGTCTAGAGATGTTTGCACAAATTTGCAAGTAGTTTGAGAATGTTATTATCGATATGTTGCCCTGGATACAAGGAAACATCATGCTGATGCAATAGTTGAAGTTGACGCCTATGAATTCAAAGGGTAAGAAGTTGATAAAGAAGAAGCCCCAGAAGAAGATGAGCAAGCACACAAATGTAGAGTCAACAGAAAGCTCAAACTCCTAGGATGAGATTGTTGCCCCTGGTGGAGAACTTGTGTTTGGAATCTTGCTAATTGAGAAAAACAAAATGAGAGAGGATATTGTAAAGAGAACGTTTGTGAAGAAGGGACAGCTTTTCCACCTTCCGATTACCATCATCAATAGACCACCCATAGACCCACTTACAGGAAGGAGGTCTCTTGAGATAAGGGAGCCCCACAACCTCCATGTGCAGAATCTCAAAAAGAAAATGAAATTCAACACATTGTTGTGCCATTTTTGGTAATGGTCGATCCAAATGAGTGTAGTTCAGTGGAGGAGCTCAACGAAAGCTTATATGAGGACTACACATATTATGTTATTGGAGGATCACACTCTACAAAGGCCTGAAGTCAGCTGGTTAAAGAGCACCCAACTACATACTTCTTCAAGTATGTAGAGTGTAAGATCTATGTTGGTTTAGCTACAGAGGAGGCTAAACTCCTAGCTTGGGACCACAACAATGACAATGACTAAAGGAAAAAGATGACGTCCATTGAGCGTATACATTTTTCCCATCATGAGTATGTTGATGCACTTAGAGCAGATGGTGGTAGGATCCATCCTAACCTAAGGAATTAGTGCTTGATAGAGTTTGGGATTGTTGTGGTCGATAATGTGAAGTCAGATGCACTTAGGAAGTTTTACTTGTGGTTCCAACTTGCCTTCACCATATTTTATATGGTTTTGTTATTGGGTGAGTTCTCCTTTTATAATATTTAGTATGATCATGTTGCTCTATGTAATTGGTGCTATTCAATGCTAGGCATCAAACTATAGGAAGAGACATGTTGAATCTCGATGTTGGGCATTGAGTTTAAACAAAATTCAGATGCTAGGCATCGAGTTTCAGGGACTGTCTTATTGCCTTCCTTGTGCATATCCAAAGAGCAAGGCATGAGAATTCTAGAACAAAGGCTAAGGAGATGGAGTTCAAGGATGTGTCCTCTCGAGTAAAAAGTTTTTCAAACCCCATAGACCCTCTTTGGACACTGTATTACATTGTATTTTGCAAGGATGTAAATAAAATGTGTACAATAGTTCCTAGGAAACATTTTTCCCTTCTAATAGAAGATATCCCATATGGGTTTCTGATGACGGGTTCCATTAATGATGATGAGCCATTCAAGAACCCATAGATATGCAAGATGATAACGGAGGATCATTATTTTCCATAGCAGGGACCAATCCTTCTCCATTTCAACACCATTGAAGTCAAGGTGTCATGTTGTAGAGTGCCTTACATGGTATTTTCTTTGACCTTCATTCTATTGTTTGCTTTTTCATTTGTGTTGAAATCACATGTACACTTTTACTTACAATAATGTTTGTAGGGTAAAGGCAAACATAATTCGCACCCTAGGCCATAGGTTTTTCAGTGCAACCGAGTACCTGACAATCGATTATTATGATGAAGTCAGCAAAAGGAGGTTCAAGGAACATTGCAATGAGAATGTAATTTCAAATGTACTAATGTTCCCTATACTTACAAAGAAACTTTGTCATGTGGCAGGGGACAAGACACTGGTTAGCACTTACCAAAAGCCCCAAAAGCTTATAATGAGGTTGATCCAATCGTTCTCTAATGATGATGATTGGGTCTTGGATTCATTTTTTGGCATAGGTAATTGTGTTTGCAATGTTGCTTACCCACATCTCCTTTGCGATCACCTCTAATTGGTCTATTTTTTTTCAAGGATGACACTCGCATGTGCACTCAAAATGTTTAGGAATCGCATAGGTGTAGAGAAAGATAAAGCCCAAGTCAAATTCATTAGAATGCAAATTAATGGTCTGAATGAGTGCCCAGATGAGGACCAAGAGGTTGATAAAGAACATTTTGATAACATAGAAAGATTCTAGCCTTCCTTAAGGGATAATGTGCCACAATTAGCAAATGAGCCAAGAGACATGGCTGACCTTGAAGAGCCAATTTCGGATCAAGAAAAGATTATTGAGAGTGCTCAAGTGCCTGAAGATGATCTAATGCAGGAGGCTGAGCAGCCATATGATCAGCCTCTGTTGTAGAAAACCTATCCAACTTTGTAAGCATAGACTTATGTAATACTTTGTTCATTGAAATATAAATATTCTCAAAGTATCTTTTTATTTGTGCCTATCTATATCCACATTCTGCTCTGTTCTATTGGATATGTGTGTGGTTTTGTTTATATTTATGACTGGTTGAGGTCATATTCTTTAAGTGGTAATTGGAAGAGCTTTGTGAATATCAATAGCGGTATGGAGAATAAATTCTCATAATTTTCATAGTATAAAATGATGTGGTATTATTCATGTTGAACCTTGAAAAATCTATTTTATTTTTCCATGTTCGAGTTATGAAAATGGAAAATATCAAGAAGAACAATTATCTATGTGTTTGGAGCAAGCAATATATCAAGAGTTTGTACTTGGAATGGGAATCTTTGATGGAAGTACCTTGATCATTAAGGAAATTCATGATCAAAGTAAATCAGTTAGAAATCCAAAGTGTTATATGTGTTTGTTGATTGATGGTATGGATCAAAAGAAAACATGTCTGACCCATTTTTCTTGCATTCCTAAGGACATTGGAGATGAAGTCCTTGTGCAAATTCATTTGGTTGCTGCTCTGGTATACAATACAACTATAAAGTATAAGGTATTCTTCACATATCCCAATGTGCATAATGATCCAAACCTACGGTCATTGTGATTCATAAAGTTTTGCAATCATGGGAGGGTCTTTTGCCACCAACTCTGTATTTGTAGCTTCATTTTCAGAAGGTTAAGGTAAATTTCCTTTTAGTTGGGTACACTCATGATCACATTGATCAAATGTTCAATACATTCCCTAAGAGGTTGGTACTCCATAATGCTTTTACTATTCCAATATTATCTGTGTTGATTTTTGAAGCATATGCTCCAAAACCTAAAGTTCAACATCTTACACAGATTTATGACTTTAAGCAGTTTTGCTTAGCATGTCTTGATAACAGTACTAAAGTTTTTGCTCTATTGCACAATACTAGTTTCAACCATGTATTCTTGATGGAGGCTTGATGACATGAATCTTTTATTTGCAAAGCAATATTGATGTTCTCTTGTGTGGGAGCCTAAAGATGTATACAAATTTTTATTGCATCTACCATTTGATTTCTATGGTGCAGGACAGACACCATGTGAAGATAAAAGAAATATGGAAAGATGTGGAAATGTGGTTGGGAAAAGTAAAAGGTGGATGCATGTACTTAATGAAAAGAAGAGATAGATTGAGTGTGCAAAAAAAAATACTGGGGATCAAGATGTATCTTGGTGGAATGAGTTTTTTAACCATCAAGAAGAGATTATAAAGAATACCATTGTAGGACATTTCCCAATTGGTATTCCATTCACATGGGATTTTAGCACACAAAGATCAATTAATGTGGACCAAGCATGTAATGTAGATAAACTTCAAAGCTTTATTCATCCACCATAATGAAATATTTATGTAGGCCCAAGGATGAAAAAATAGACCGAAGCATGATGGCATGGAAATCTCAAAGAAATAAACGTTGGAACACTTATTGCAGTCTTTGCTGATGATGATGAGCCTACCAAACCATTTTGGATTGTGAAACTTTTAGAGGCCATTAAAGATATTGATTAAAGAAGAATAAAGGCTTTGATATTCCATTGGTACTATACTAAAAGTGGTAGGTAACTATAACGTAGAAATGGTGTGTGACACCAAACAAACAGGCTCAAAAAAGAAAAAGAATATTCGAAGTACATCCACTCTTAAAATGGATGACATAGGTATTCTTGTTCATGATTTGCCTTGACAAAAACAGGGCACTGTTGGAAGAAACCATCAATATGATAAAGCAAAAACTTTTGGATCTATGTGAGATAGCTAATAATAGGCAAAGAAGAAGATTTGTGCATGATCCTACAAAATTTGGTATGTAGTTGGATGAGGATGGAGCTCTTGTTGATATAGAAGAAGAAGAAGAAGAGAGCTCGCAAGAGTCTTAGATTGAATCAAATGCGTCTGATGAGGGAGGTGTAGACATAGATCAAGAAAGTTGTGGCTTGATATGAAAATCTACAACATTTTTGGTTATTATACAGATGCTCCAAAGCAGTTCGCATAATGAAATCATGTTCTATATCATTTTTGATTCACTATCCAAGATCCTCCATCGAATACACATTCAATTTTTATCTTTTGTATGCAACTTTTAATCACTTTTATATTTCTCATATAGATTTTGGAGATTTCAATGTTAAATAAATCAAAATATTGGGCACATTTTGAGCTCCAAAATTTTCAAAAAACGACAAAAGCGTAAAAAAATCACATGTTTTCAGTTGATTTTTGAAATATATGTATATCGATATAAAGGGTTTTCAAAACATAAGATACAATTTGCTTGATTTTTGATGAGGGATTCCTCTTTTATCGACATAGTTCTCGTTTGTCATAACTCACTATTTAGCTCCTTCTCTCCCTATTTCGATGCTAAGGCTCGTCTAAAAGCTATGTACATCGTAAAAGAATAACTTGGTTAGACTAGAATTAAACCTTTTGAAAGGTATTGCTTGATTTGCAGAGATCAATTACTAATGAGTTTGGTTGATTTTAGGTGAATTAATTTTGGTGAGAGATTAATAGTTTGATTGAGGTTGGTTGGGAAAACTCATGGACATACTCAGATCTTAGATGGGTCCAAATGGTTCTAGCTGATGCTTCTTCAAATGACTAAGGTTGAAAGTTGATTTTCAACTAATATATCCTCTATGTGGATCATTGATCATCCGTATTTCTGGATCCTATGGTCTATTTGGAAGTTTTGGAATGCCTTTATCTTTGAAAATTGAAATATTGATCACTCACGTGATTCTTGCTTCAGTTCTACATTTATTGTTCATTACTCAAGATGTACCACAAGAATGCCTATTTTCCATGCAGCTTATTATTCATGTCATTTTTTAAGGTTTCCTCCATCATTCTATGCATTTTTCTCTCTAACGGACATGTATCATTATACATAGCTTATTATTTATGCCATTTTTTAAGTTTCCCTCCATCAATCCATGTATTTTTCTCTCCAAGGGAGATGTATCATTATACATATCGCTAATAACATGAGCTCTCTCTCTCCAAAAAAAAAAATGTGATTATGTATGGATGTATCTATGCATGCATGTGTGTATGTCCGTATATCAATCTCTCTCTCTCTCTACCTTTTTTCTAATTCCCTCATTTTTTCCTATCTCTATGCCTAGATCCTTCACCACCTTTGTCTCTTTCCCCTTCTCTATCGTCTCTCATTAAGTCTTTCTTCCTTTCTATTATATCTATATCCCGCTCACAATTCACCTCTTTTTCTCTTTCTTGCTATCTACCCCTCTCTAACTCTTTGTTTATTTCTATCTACATTTGTCATTTTGTTTCAAGTTATCTCTACCTTCATCCTCCTCTCCCTTTCGTACCTTCCCCTAACTTACCTTTCTCTATTCCACTATCTTCAATGAACCCTCTACATATACATATCTCGTAGTTTAGACAACATAGGGTCAATTTAGATTGTTTCGGAGGCACAAGTAGGTTTCTTCATCGAGCATCAGTTCCTCCGCCTTAAAAAATTCACACAGAGCGGCATTTAAATGAGATTAAAAGTCATCCCGGTCATTGAATTATGAGCGAGGAGTTTTCTAATCATATAGATTGATGATGTTCCACTCATAGTTATTTCGTTTCGAGGGGTAAAGGTTGTCACAGTCATTTGTGGGTCCGAAACAAGTGGGTCCAAAACAAGTGCATCTTTTCGAGAATGAATTAGTCTATGCCACATGGAAATAAATCAGAACTATCTGGCTGCCGCCTCTCATTGTGAATCCACACATAGAGCAAGTGCAACTCAAGCTCAAGTGGAACTAGTGCCATGAAACTATGTCGCTCTTCTTTGAGAAAGAGAGAGAGAGGATTTCTAAGAAGCCTTAGGTCCTAAATATAATCAAGTGCACGAATAAATATCCAATTAAATATATGTATGTATGTACGGATAAATAAGTAAATAACGGGCTTTTCCCTTCTTTGGGCAAAAATTTAGAATGAAGCACACACACGTGATATGTAGGCAATGAGAATATACCATTCAAAGTATTATGGGAAAATTTTGTAACCATCAGAATTTTGTAACCCTACATGCCTACAAAATTCCGGTAAGGAGTGGTTTGCTTGTGAGGGATAGAATCCATCTTCTATGCTTTCGTATGCTTACTAGAGTTGAAAGTTTGATTGTGAGGGACAGAATCCATATTCTATGCTTCGTTGCCAGTTGGTTAGTACAGTTCAAAGTTGACATTTCGACCCATAAGAATTCTCAAGGGCGCAACACATGTAATGAGGACTGGGCGCACTTCTCAGTGATCATCAACTTCAGTTAGACGGTATCTCTGTGCACGCCTCGCTACAACGCTCCGTATTGTATGCATAGGCACGAGAAGCACAACAACTATTATGCAGTTTTGTCCCTTGCTCACAACGCTGTCACCCAGGGAGCATCGACATCTGCTGCGCTTGGCATGGTGACCCCAAGAAAGTTACTGCAAGTGCTTGCACATGGAAAGTTCAGCTTGATATGCTCTATCCATCACCTGGAAGAGCAGCATTGTGGACTGTCAGTGCAAACATAAACAAGCAAGGGCGTGCGCGTTCAAGCCGGCGATGGAAAACTAAGGCAATTCTCCTCCTCTTCAGCTTTTTCCTCCTACGTCTATTCTTCCTCCTACTCCGAGGCTTAAATCATCCCTTCCAACGTGAACCACTAGGACATGTCATATAACCTCGTCCACCATGCCAACTCGGTGTCAATTAGGCCCTCCACTTACTCCCTTGCATCATCCCTAGCGTTCTGGGAAGGAATGGGATGGCAACGACCCCATGGACAAAAGCGAGGGCTGGTATGCAGAGGATGCCTATGTGCTTGTGGATGGGAGTGCCCTTTCCTGACGTAGCTCATGCGAACTTCTAGGCATCAGAGAGGCCATCCCCTCTGATAGTGGGCGGATTTCATACCATGACTTGCTGAGAAGTAATAACCTGAGAAAAACTTTCCATGGTGAATTGTATGCCCACAATGGGTAGTTGGAAAGATCCAACTTGTCCTCAACAACCAACATAAAAAATACATCATTTCTCTGAGCCATGGCGAGTGGCTGTCGCAAAATGCATTGAATTGACTACATATTCAAAAAACTGAATGGAAGTACCCGATAGAGCTCTGCAACACTTATAGCAAACTTTGGGGCGCTTATATTATGGAGTAAGAACTTGAATAAGAATTAGCACACAAGGTGAAATTGCATGTGCAGTGGCTATGATAGTGCGAATGGAGGCTGAAACAAGTTAACAATACTCATCAAATTTCATAGTGATCTGAAAAAGTAAGTAGGGTATGTTGGCAATCCATATAGGAAGCAATAAACTGCTTTGATACCAATTGTTGGAATTTGGGGGAGCGAGAATGTGCACAACCTGCATGAGGAAGATCAAGAAGCTTGGGTGCGCAACAAACAATGTATTTCTAGGTGTGGAATGTACAAAGATAGGTAGCCCATGAGATTATGGTTGTATATACAAGCTAGGGGGAGAAATCCTCCTAAAGAGGGAAAGAAGTGCCCTTACAATTTTGAGTGTGTTCTCTCCACATCACTACTAAAATATACCAATAGTTATCTGAATAATGGATCATTTTAGAGTGCTGATGCTTTTGCATGTGCGATAAACCAAGAACACTACACTTTTTGAGCATGGGCACATTTTCACAACTGTTTCCTTTTGTCCATTAGTCATTGTACCATGGATTATGCTGATTACTTCTTGACATGGATGCAACCATGTACATTATTTACATGTCAAGGATTTGTACACTCAACACATTTTGATTGAGTAAAACTGAATGCTCCCCAACAAAAAAAGGAAAGTACTTAATGTGATTGTACTTTACAGCATTCTATATGTGAAAAATTTCCACAAACTATCTGAACTCTTTTTTGTTTAGTACCTATTGTTTTGGCTATTCTGGAAAAGGAAAGTTGCTACTGCATAGAATCACTTGTGCAAATAAGACATTCAGCATAAGTATCTGCATCCCTTAATGGATGAGTGTTGTGTCCCTTGAGTTTTGTTCTGATGCACTCTGAAGAGCAGGATATTTCATGCAAAAGATTAAACTGACTTTCTTCTTGGCGTTGAGTGCCTTTGAGTGCTTGAATGAACTTTTTTTGTTGAATTCTGTGCGTTTTTTGCACACTGCATTGAAATGAGCTGTCACTATCAGTAATTTTTATCTGTCATCATTTGTCAAGTAACTATACATTGTATTTGCACATAAGCAGCATTATAAAGCATTTTACATTCTTGTTTTTAAAATTGTATCAATGCATTTGCACATGAACAGTGTGCTTGGATTTCTGTGGGTCTAGAATGTGGTTGGCATTATATCTCATGAATGGCACCTGAGCGGTGCCAACGTCAGGCTATTTCTTCCACATTCTTTGTTATTTTTTGAAGCACATTTTTACAGTTTCATTACAGGAATCGAATCTACACTATATAGAATCTGGAAGCTGGACAGGACCAAAGATCTGCTCAACTTATCCAAAAGTTTTCACCCCAAAGGGCACATTTTACTGTACAGTCAATTTACATACCAAAACTTGTGTCAGGTTAAGGTCTTTCACTTGATTTATTTTATTTCAAATATAGTAATTAGTTACTTCTCAGCTCATCCAATTCTGTTCGGTTAAAAGTAGATGTAGATTCTTGTATAAGGTGGATGTAGTGATTACTTAGTGGAATTCTGATTGCCAGCAGATCCTGAAGAAAAAGCATTTGCCATAGATCAACAGTTGAGTTATGAAATATGAAGGATAGTTTCAACAAAATACATTTTCGGAAACAATAAAAGTAATACTACTTCATAACATGTTGATCTAGTATTTTTGAGACCCCTCACATACTGAAATTAGACATGAAATTTGAGTGATTTGAGGCATTGGTTTATATAGTGAAAAGTTCATTGCTGACTCTAAAAAGTCTGAAAAATTTTAGAAGCTGGAGATCATTGTAGAGACTCTATGGTTATCAAATATTGGGAAAGTAAAAATTGCGTCAGATTCATAGTCAAAGGCAAAGGATTCTTTAAGTCAAGGAAGAGGCAGATTTTGATCAGGCAAGCAGCTTTGGAGAAGTATAAGTAGATGATTGAGGCTTCATTTTGATCCAAGGAGAGACCACCAACATTGGATAGTGTATGGATGATGTTGATGTTCTTGAAAGAGCTAGAGTGGAGGCTCATGTATTGATAGCTGACCTTGTGGATGTATTCATTTGATAAGGTTGGCTAAGATTTGGCAATGATTGCTTGCATTTGCTCCAACCTTATGAGGTTGAGATTCAAGAAAGTGAGAGTGAGAGTTCTATTTATAATTTCATCGAAAAGTAAGCTTTTGGTTGCATTCAAATCATGATCCTTTTATTTGAGTGCCCTCTTCTTATACCCTTCTTCTCTCTGTTTGATTCCTTGTACATTGTGTTCTGTACGCTAAAAAGTGGATGATATTCTCTTTTTTCTCTTATTATAGCCAAACATGGTCTTTTTGATTGAGTTTTATTGAATTATGTGGTATTCATCCTTGCATACTTTTGAAGTGCATGAATTGAGGTTCTTTTCAAATTAGTTTGTAAGCGATCAATTGTGTTTATGTGAGCTTGAGCCAAGGTTGAATTGAAACGCGTTCCAAACGCGTATGGAATGTTCCGTACGGAACGTATTTTCCAAAACACGTTCGGAACGCGTAAAAAGAAAAAAATGAAGTAATATACAATGATATACTCTCTCTTTCCCCATATGAATCAATTTAAACATGAATCATAAGTTGATAGGATAAAAAATTCAATTTCTCTCTCTCTCTCTTTCTCTCTCTCTCTCTATATATATAAATATATATATATATATATATATATATATTTATTTATATATATATACACACACATACACACACACATATATATATATATATATATATATATATATATATATATATATATATATATATATATATATATATGTATGTATATATATATATACATATATATATATATATATATATATATATATATATATATGTATGTATATATATATATATATATATATATATATATGTATATATATATATATATATATATATACATATATATATATATATATATATATATATATACATATATATATATATATATATATATATATATATATGTATATATATATATACATACATATATATATATATATATATATATATATATATGTATATATATATATACATACATATATATATATATATATATATATATATATATATATATACATATACATACATACATATATATATATATATATATATATGTATGTATGTATATGTATATATATATATATATATATATATATATATATATATATATATATACATACATATATATATGTATGTATATATATATATACATATATATATATATATATATATATATATATATATATATATATATATATATATATATATATATATATATATTAAGGTAACCTTCCTAAACGTTTCATATCCTTGCGTTTGGTATGGCACCATGTTTCACACGCTTATCGTATGTGCCATACCAAAATTTCCGTACCACCTTAGGTTTAGCACATAAATGCAAGAAGGGTACACTTTGTTGGAAAACAATGTCACATTAGTTCAAAATCCATTTAGGGTAGAAACCCTAATTTTGGTACTTAGTCATTTTTGGCACAAAATTTGGGTAAAATTTTTATGAGCCTATCTTGTAGACCTTGAAGAGAGCTTTCTAATGGTATATGACATGCAGTCATTAGAGATCAGATTTGGGAGAAAGCAAGCCAGAAGTACTTTTTAACGATCAAATTAAAATAAAGCAAAAGCAATTTCAAATGCGATGAGATTAAAATAAAGCGCTTTTTAGTGAGTTTTTTGCATGGAGCTTTAAAAGCTATATAAGAGAGCATTGAGGTCACTTTTAGAACATCCAACGCCAAGTTAACACAAGCTTGTGGTGGAGCTTGAAGAGGTGGTGCTCTAGCACTCACGGGGCAGCCATGGTGCACTTTAGGAGCAGCTATGGAGCTATGTTGAGGAGCAGTCATGGAGTTCTTCTTGGAGAAGAGTGTGCTCACACTCTTGCTTATGGAGAAGACTTACCTATTAACAGCTTGGTGGTGTGGATCAGCCATCTACATTATGTATTTGAAGATTGTCTTCTACATGAAGATTTTGGTGTACTTCAAAGACATTGGATGGAGCTTAACGTAAGATTGCATCTTATGTTAACTATTCACATATTCTCTTTATGCACACAGGTACTACTTGGAGCTTATGGAGGCGGTGGCAACCATATCTAGAGGAGTCCTATTCGGCATACATAAAGGAGAATCAGTACATGCATGCTACGTGCATTCAGATGAGGTGTTAGAGAAGGTGTTTACATATGAGCATGAGGATTTATGTCAGCAACATGTTAGCATTCTATACTAATTCTGTAAGTATGTGATCTATCACACACACATCTGATTTAGGGTCTTCCATAGCCTAAATTCAGATTAGGGTTTGCTGAATATCCGTTTCAAACTGATCTTTCCTCTTTCTGTCACTCATATGCACTCTTCTACAACCTATCAGGTCATACATCTCATACATATTCAGATTTTTGTACCTACATCTGAATATTCTTGTAAATTTTGTACATACACTCTTCCATCTATTTCTGTTCACATAGAGTGGTTGAGATTTTGACTCCCAGATTGTACGTTGACATTTGTATATATGATGGTGTGAGTAAGGAGTGGCTTTCGTAATACTTTGAACATGTTGTCTAAACTCTCTCTATCTTTGTCTCATCATTGTATGATTAAGTGTGGTATGTTCATGTTTGTCAATATTGGAAGATGCTGGAATCTGTATTATAGATCCTAGACCTATGGGACCTCTGGAATTTGTTATGGGCCTACCTAATTTCCAACATTTGGTATCCGAGCTCCCAGACTCCCACACTACCAACATATGATTTTAGAGCATCTTCTAACATTTGACATATGACATACGCACTTAATCCAGATGAGTAGAGATTTGAGAATTAGACAATTCAGTCACATGTTTATTTATCAGTGTGGAGTATGAAGTTGATGATCTATTAGAAGCCTGATGATCTATTAGAAGCCAAATACTTTTTGAAGTATGAAGATACTTTACAGAAGTATTGCATGCATACCAAGACGTGATGAAGAAAAGACTACTTCAAATTCAAGGAAAAACAATAGTTTGGAGAAGATGAAGGAACCAGATCAACATCAAATCACAGGTATCTAGAGGTTGTTCTTGACAGTTTTGATAGAAGATCTCTTTCATGGCAAGAAAGCTCATCTAAGAAGACAAATTTTGAAAATCATATCAGTTTTGTTTTCAGCCCACACAAGGTTGGAAGTTTTTTGATTAGATTTTGTACCTAGAGAGGTAATTGAGCATTCAGCCAACTCAAGGAAAAGGTTGGTAAATTCAGACATATCAGTCACATTTGAAGTTGAGTGTTGATTCCTCATATGTTGAGAGGGAGCTGAGATGGAGCTGAGATGGAAGAAGCATGTTTTATCTTCTATATTCACTTCCATTTGTATATCATGTTTTTTTTGTCTCTTACTCTTAGCACTAGAGGAAGAGAAAAATTCATTTGAAGAAGTTAAGAGTACTTGCTACTTCAAAATGAAGAGAACAAAAGGTACGGAAGAGAAGTTTGAAGATGTTAACATCATCTGGTGGAAGAAAGATGCAGAAGAAGAAGGTCCAACAATTCAAAAGGGAAAGTAAGACTTCTTTCTTTTCTCTTATATTTTCCATATACTTTTCCTACTTTTATCCGCTACATCCAAAGACAAGTCTACGAGGACATCTTGTGTGAAGAAGATAGTTTAAAGAATAAGCAGTTTCTTGTTTTTGCATTATACTTGGTCATGTTTTAATAGTTTTGACAAAGAAATACATTGAGAGAAAGAAAAGAAGCACATATCTAAGGCAGCTTATATATTTTGACTCATATGTGTATGAGTTATGTTTTAGTTGAAGATTTTGAGTAGGCAGCTTATATGTTCCCTCAAAGAATTTTTGGAGTGTCAATGTAGAGCTACTTGGTATATGACAAGTTACAAAGAAGTATATTTCTTCTTTATCTAACTCTTGAGGTAAAAGAGTATTTATAGCAGATGTTGGAGACTTGGAGTGAGGTTTTTTGAGTTTGGAAAAGTTACCTCATATTCAGTATACTCAGAAAATTCAGAGTTTTTGAGGATGAAAGTTCAGAAAATTCAGTATTTTCAGAATTTCAATATTTTCAGAAAAAATTCAGAATTTCAGTATTTTCAGAAAATTCAGAAAATTCAGTAGTTTCAGGAAAATTCAGAAAAACTCAGAAAAATTCAGATTTTGTGATGTACCAATCAGATGGAGAATCTACTTTCTATGATTGTCTTGACTTTTGGATACATGCTTGTATTCAAAAAGGTGTTCCATCAGATCCTATCACTTGATTGATAAGTGGAGTTAGCCAAAAGAAAGTCAAGCAGACACTATCACATTTCACCCGGGAAGAATATGAAGATATGAAGTAGAGTTCTCAAGGTGAGAGTTTGTCCACTTATGTTTCAAGTAGGAGTTGTAGATTCTTGGAAAGGATCTAGTTGAAGAAAAGTTTTACAACTTTATGTAAGAAGCATGGATACTTAGAGACATTCAGGTTGCAAATCAAACATTCAGTCATGAAGATTTGATGAGAGCAGATTCTACACAAGTATTTTGCTCGAGAGATCTTATAAAATCTTGATAGATCTTGTATGATCTTGAAGATCTTGAGTATTTTTGAGTCAGATGTCTATCCTTTGTTTGTAAAATTCTCAACATTGGAAGAAGTAAGTCAAAGATTCAGATTCTATCAGATTAGTGTTGCAAAGAAAAGAAGAAGATACTTGTTATGTTGCAGAAGATTATGAATCCTAGAATGCTTTCAGAAAGATTTTTGTTATGATAGGATCAGCTAACCTTATTTTAGATTTTGGAAAGCTAAGGAATGGAAGGGAAAGCTATTGGCATGTGTACAATGCTAATAAAAGGGTTCAAATATTTTATTTTCAGATACAGGTATTGATCAATGAAGATCAGATTTATTGAAAGAAGGAAGACATCACAGATATCATAAAGTCTGATTTACTTTAAAGGAATTTGGATATTAGTGTTAAATCATCCAGGGGGTGATGAAACATGAAGACTTATTTTCAGCCATATGTGAAAGGATCCAGAATCATACCTACGGGTATTCCTATATTTCTTTTGTCAGTTTCTCTTTATGTTCCAGCTTTGAAAAAAGAAAGAAGAAGGAGAATGTCTAGAGAAAGTTCCTGTTAGGTGTTCCTTTTCGGGAGAAAGTTCCAGAGTTCTATTGAAGAGAAGCTTGATATTTCAAAGAGGTATGTTACTTATGAGTTGCGCACATATATGATTATACCAGACTCTGAAGGAAACAGTTATGAAGGACTTACAGATAGAACAAGGATGAAAACAAGATGACATCATAGTTATGAAATTTCGGTGAGACTCTCGTGAGTTGATTTGAGTACAGTCAGAGATGAACCAACTAGTGTTCATAATACACTAAGTTTTGAGTTGTCAGTCACAAGTCCCAAGATGGATTCAGTTTCTGATTTTGTTTAGTGTATCTACATGACATAGGAGAAGAACGTTGAGAAACCTTTCTTAAGGTAAATGCAAATATGTGAATCCTAGTGTATACTTATAGGTTTGAGAAGACAAGAGATAGCAGATTCAAAGTCAATACATGCTACATATGTTGTCAAGCAGTGATTCCTTGATGTATGCTAACACTATTGGATATCTAGTTTGCATATTTTCTCAGGTATTATGGTTCATATTCAGCAAATTCAGATTTTTGAAGTTTGAAGAAGTTCAAATTCAGTTTTGAAGAAAACTTTTGAAGATAAAGTTTGAAGGTCAAATCTGAAGAACAAGATTGAAGCTTATGTCAGTTTGCATATGAATGAAGTTACATGTCCAGTTCGGTTTGTACCAATATGACATTGGAGGGGGGATTGTTGGAAAACAATGTCACATTAGTCCAAAATCCATTTAGAGCAGAAACCCTAATTTTGGTACTTAGTCATTTTTGGCACAAAATCTGGGTAAAATTTTTATGAGCCTATCTTGCAAAGCTTGAAGAGAGCTTTCTAATGGTATATGACATGCAGTCATCAGAGATCAGATTTGGGAGAAAGCAAGCAGAAGCGCACTTTTTAACGATTAAATTAAAATAAAGCAAAAGCAATTTAAAAAGCGATGAGATTAAAATAAAGCGCTCTTTAGTGAGTTTTTCGCATGGAGCTTTAAAAGCTATATAAGAGAGCATTGAGTTCACTTTTAGAACATCCAACGCCAAGTTAATACAAGCTTGTGGTGGAGCTTGAGGAGGTGGTGCTCTAGCACTCATGGGGCAGCCATGGTGCACTTTAGGAGCAGCTATGGAGAAATGTTGAGGAGCAGTCATGGAGTTCTTCTTGGAGAAGAGTGTGCTCACACTCTTGCTTATGGAGAAGACTTACCTATTAACAGCTTGATGGTGTGGATCAGCCATCTACATTATGTATTTGAAGATTGTCTTCTACATGAAGATTTTGGTGTACTTCAAAGACATTGGATGGAGCTTAACATAAGATTGCATCTTATGTTAACTATTCAGGTACATATTCTCTTTATGCACACAGGTACTACTTGGAGCTTATGGAGGCGGTGGCAACCATATCTAGAGGAGTCCTATTCGGCATACATAAAGGAGAATCAGTACATGCATGCTACGTGCATTCAGATGAGGTGTTAGAGGTGTTTACATATGAGCATGAGGATTTCTGTCAGCAACATGTTAGCATTCTATGCTAATTCTGTAAGTATGTGATCTATCACACACACATTTGATTTAGCATCTTCCATAGTCTAAATTCAGATTAGGGTTTGCTGAATATCAGTTTCAAATTGATCTTTCCTCTTTCTGTCACTCATATTCACTCTTCTACAACCTATCAGGTCATACATCTCATACATATTCAGATTTCTGTCTACATCTGAATATTCTTGTAAATTTTGTACATACACTCTTCCATCTATTTCTGTTCACATAGAGTGGTTGAGATTTTGACTCCCACATTGTACATTGACATTTGTATATATGATGGTGTGAGTAAGGAGTGGCTTTCGTAACACTTTGAACATGTTGTCTAAACTCTCTCTATCTTTGTCTCATCATTGTATGATTAAGTGTGGTATGTTCATGTTTGTCAATATTGGAAGATGCTGGAATCTACGTTGTAGATCTTGGACATATGGGACCTATGGAATTTGTTATGGGCCTACCTAATTTCCAACGCACTTTAATGAGATTTTTTGTTTATCTTATCATATCTTCTTCCTTCCACCTCCTAGTTCAATCATGGGTGACACATAATGGAAGGATGGTATTAGGTGTGTTCTAGCAAGATGTAGGTGTTAGGTGTAAAGACAAGGAGTCAAACAATTGCCTTTGAGGAAGTAGAACTTCCCGAACTTAGGGGGCTCGAGATTCCGGGCTGGAAATACTACCTAGTACAGGCTTACAAGGGAAGTCGGAATCTTAAAATAACTTGGCTATAGTTACTAAACTCCTAAGTGAAGCTTAGTGACACGTGTTGTAGTTTGAGGTCTGCGCAAGTATACAAACAACACAAGGAAGAATAAGCTTGGAGCACAACACAACACTAAATGAATTACCAAGAGAATGTACAAAGATAAGTAACCCGTTAAGGTTATGGGCATATATACAAGCTAGGGAGAAAAAATTCCCTAAAGAGGGAAAAAAGTGCCCGGTGGTCCGAAGTGTGTTGACATACATCACCATTGAAATATATCAACAAATCCCCCTTGGGGGTGATGCGATGAACAAGGAGTTGGGACTCATGTATAAGGAAGTGCCAAACAATGTGGAAAGAGATCAATCCACAAAAGGAAGTAAGCCCAAAGCTTTGCGGAAAGTTTCAAACTTCTCCCTAGGTAGAGCCTTTGTGAAAAGGTATGCAATCTTATCTTGTGTGGGCACATATGCGAAACTGATCTCTCGAGTAGAGAACCTCTCAATGTGCATTGTGCAAGCATAGAGCATAGGGTTCCTTGCAAATGCTAATGTGCTTTGACCTTCAATGAAGGTGGTGGTGGAAGAAGATTGATCAATTGTTAGTGAAGGTGGTGGTGGAAGAAGATTGATCAACACCCAAATCAGCCAAAAGGCATCTTAACCACACACACTCAACAATCGCTATGAAAGCTTCCCTATACTCAGCCTCACGAGTCACAACTAGAAGTGGCCATACTAGGCTGTATCTTGCACAACCATGATATGCATGAGCTACCACACATGAAGCAAAAACCACTTGTGGACACAAGAGTGTCATAACAACCAACCCAATCTCAATAAAAAAAAACATGTAAATCTGGGGGTAGTGAAGCATGTAAATCTAGCTGTAGTGATCCTCCCTTGGGATAAAACAATCCAAGTAGCCTACTACTCACGTAGTGAAAGATGCTCTTAACCAGCAATGCATAAACCCTTTGATATGTGAGACAAAAGACTGATTATCAGGTTGAGTTATGCATAAGTAAATCAAACATCCAACAACCTGCTAGCATCATGAAGACTCAAAGTTGTTTCCATAGGAGTGGCAATAGGTTTGCAATCTTCAAGGCCAAAACACTGCAATAATGTGTCAATATATTTTCTTTGACACAAAGCTATTCCCCGATCAAACTTGCATAAACTGAATGCCCAAATAATGATGCAAATGCCCTAAATCTGACATCTCAAAAGAGTCATGCAAATCAGCCTTAAATTCAGCAATACGCTTCTCATTAGGACCAATGAGCAACATGTCATCAACATACACAACAATGATCCGAAGTACATCATTTGCACGCCTAACATAGAAGTGCTCTCAGTTGGACTGTTCTCAAAACCATGTGCAATCAAGTAGGCATGTATCTTTTTATACCAAGCAAGTGTTGCTTGTTTCAAACCATATAATGCCTTTTTCAACCTACCCGCAGACTTTGTTTTCATGCCCTTTCTGCACAAAAGCACAGGGCTGAAATACATACACTTCTTCATGTAAGTCATCATTCAGAAATGCATTTTTAATGTCCAACTGAGGTACATTGCAACCACGATGAGCTTCAAGTGCGCAGATGTTATGAACGGTGGTCATTCGGGATGCGGATGCAAAGGTCTCATCAAAATCAATGCCTCTTTCTTGAGCATAACCTTCTGCAACAAGCGTAGTCTTATACATGTCAACTGTTCCGTCAGGCTTACACTTCAACTTGTATACCCATTTAGTACCAATGCCGTTTTTGCCTGAAGACAAATCACATAAAGGCCAAATACCATTCTTCATAATAGTATCATATTCTGATCGCATAGTAGCCATCTAATTGTTTGAATTTTGTGCTTCATCAAAAGGAATAAGCTTATTCTCATCACAAAGACTAGAGGGAGTCATTGCACAACATTTTGATGCAAAGGAAGCACTATGAGAGCCTAAGCGAGTACAATATGACACAGGCGCATCTAATTTGCTATCTCTCAAAGTTTGCACCAACCATTTAGGCATTGTTTTAGCCTCTTCCATGTCAGCACTCTCATCATCAAGCTCATCATGTAAAGTTGCATCAGATATGGAATGATTTGCATAATTGTGTGGGACTTGTAAAGGTTGAGAAATTGTTTCATTTGGACGAGGACTGTCCACCTATAAAAAGAGGTAGCAAAGTGCCATACACATCTCTAAAGCTAACTTAAGTCTCCTTGGTACATGAAAGTAATTGCTGAATTGCATCTTCCACAAAAACAACATTAGGGCTAACCAATATGCGTTTACTTTGTGGATGATATAGACGATAGCCTTTGCTTTTAGAATGTACTCAACAAAAATACATTTCACTGTTATATCATCCAATTTTGTGCTTTGTTGTTCAGGCACTAATGCATATGCCAAACAACCAAAGACAGGCAGATGAGCAACAAAGATATGCAGATCAACAATAGATGGCTTGTGACCATGCTAAGCCTCATATGGAGTGATAGATTGCAATGCTTTGGTGGGACACGTGTGAAGTATATATGCTGCACACATAACAGCCTCAAGCCAGAAGTTATGTGGTAAAGCTTGACTTTTGACCATACACCTTGCCATCTCCACGAGAAACCTGTTCTTCTTTTCAGCAACTCCATTTTGTTGAGATGTATATGGTACTGTCCACTGATGTTTTATCCTCGCCGAGCCAGAAATGCATTAAATTCAGAAGACATGTATTCCCCCCCTCGATCATAATGGAAGGTGCCCAATTTACATGCTTACAGATTTTCAGCCATAACCAGAAATTGTTTGAAGAACATAAACACTTCGCACTTTGCTTTCAATGGATACACCCATGCATGCTTGGAGAAATCATCAATAAAAGTCACGAAGTAAAGGTAGTTCCCGAAAGAAGGTATCTCCATAGGACTAGAGACATCACTATGAACGAGCTATAATTTATGAATAGCTCGAACTGAACCATCTTCAGGGAAGGAAGAATGCTCCATTTTGCCCAAAATACAACTTTCACGTACATGTTTACAAGGTGCCTCAAGTTTGAGCACAGAAGACACCATTTCAGATTTCTGCAGGAGTAGCAAACTAGCATAATTCAGATGAATAAAGCGTGCATGCCACAACTTTGCTTTGCATCGGAGATAGCTTGAGAACCTTGAACTCCAAATGCTGAATCATTCATAGAGTTTGCATAGTCTATGAGCTTCTACAACCCATGACATAAAATGCGAGAAGTATTAATAACATCGCCATTTGAGAGATCATGAACTCTACATCTGTCATCAATAAATTTGACAACCAAGCCAATCTTGGCTAAATTTGACAACCAAGCCAATCTTGGCTAATGTTGGATCTAACAACAGATTTTTCTTGATCCCTAGCATGTGACAATGTGAAAGAATTACCATCAACACTAGTCCGAATGATCTTACAAACTCCCATTACAGGATAAGAGGAGCATGTGATAGTACTTCCTATAGGGGATGGCTCGAGTGAACTAAAGAAACTCCGCTTCCAGGTAATATGTTTGGTTTCCCTACTATCAAAGTACCAAACATTTGAGTCTACTACCATGACATAAAATGCAAGAAGTATTAATAACATCGCCATTTGAGAGATCATGAACTGTATATCTGTCTACTACCAAATTACCATGACATAAAATGCGAGAAGTATTAATAACATCGCCATTTGAGAGATCATGAACTATACATTTGTCATCAATAAATTTGACAATCAAGCCAATCTTGCCTAATGCTTGAACTAACAACAATTTTTCTTGATCCTTGGCGCATACAAAGCATGTGACAATGTGAAGAACTACCATCATCACTAGTCAGAATGATCTTACAAACTCCCATTACAGGACAATAGGGTTGTTAGCACACGTGACAGTACTTCCTGTAGGGGATACCTCAAGTGAACTGAAGAAACTTTGCTCCTAGGTAATATGTTTGGTTTCCCCACTATCAAATTACCAAACATTTGAGTCTACTGCAGTCATAGTCATACACTGCTCATGAGAAGATGGATCATAGCTGCATACAGTAGTAAATGCCAATTCTTCATTTTGAAGAAGATTAGAAGACTTTGTTTTAGGTGTAGAGGCCTTTGCAACAACCATTCCAGCCTCTTTCTTCTTTGCCTCTTTTGTAGCCGGTTTCGGACAACTCTTTATGACATGATCGTTTCCCTTACAGTATTTGCAAAACTGCTTTCGCTTTTTTGTTTTCTTCTCATCTTTCTCTTCCTTCTTCAACTATGCAGCACTAGTAGATTTTTGTTTATTAGTAGATGAGCTCCATTTTCCTTTGCCCTTCTGACTAACTAGGAAAGTTTGATCTACAACACACATAATGGACCTGTTCTGCTTGGATTGATCTTCCTGCAATAGAACAAAGACTAACTCCTCAAATATTAAGGCATTTGGATTTTTGTTCATCATCAATTGAAAGACTAGAAGCAAAAACTCTGATATGAATGTGGAAGACTGTTAAGAGAAGTCTCCACAAGTGAACTATCTGGGAAGACTTCGTCAGTAGAAATCAATTGCTCCTTCAAATCTTTGATCTTTTGGCAAAAAACTGTCCATAGAATCTCCTTCATTCATATGCTCACTCTCCAACTATTTTCGGAGGTAAGCAACATGAGCCTCATTTCTTGCCGTGCATAAAGTGGCAAGTGTATCCCAAGCATCCTTTGTTGTTTTGTAGGAGCGAATGTGAGGGATAATGGCACATGTGATAGAAAAAGCTATCAATGCATGTGCCTTAGCATCTCTACAATCCCAACGAAGTTCTACAGCAGGTGAAGTAGGAATTGCAACACAAACATCATCTTCAATGCCATCTACATCACCTTCAATAACAATATTTACAGGTGTAGAAGGAGGTTTCTCAACACGCTGCACAATATTCCATAGCCCTTTTGCTACCAATACAAGACGCATCATATATGCCCACAATTGATAATTAGTACCATCCAACCTATCCTCAACAACCAACATACGAAATACATCATTGCTTTCAACCATGGCCATTGACTAAATACCCCGATGCAACAAAATGATTGTATCTCGAAAAGTTGAACAAAGCTTCCCTATCGAGCTCTGCTAAACTTGTTGCAGACTTCGAGATGCTTGTATTGGCAAACCAAAACTTGTATATATGTTTGGCACAAAAGGATGAAATAACTTGCATAGGTGCTTCAATTATGTGTTCGGAGACTGAAATGAGCTCATATCAAAATTCCGATGCCACATAGCGAAGAGCTTTGAAATCCTAATGGCCTGAGTATGCTCACCAATTTTCGTGCAATTTTGAGACTCTGATCGGAGGGTTATTGACGATTCCCTAGATGAAGCGGTGACTTACTCTGATACCAATTTTTAGAGTTTGAGGTCTATGTAAGTACATGAACAACACAAAGAAGAAGAAGAAGGTTGGAGCATGTTGGAAACAATGTCAGAATAGCATGAAACCCTGATCTCCGGCAACCCTAATTTTTGGGACTTCAAATTTTGGTCACGGAAGGTCAAACACTATTATGAGCTTATTGGATAGCTTTCATTTGGTATATAACATTCAATCATCAGAGGTCCAAAAATGGTAGAAAACCCTAATCCTATTTTCTGATCAAAAAGTTTTTTTTTGCATATTCATGATCCTCATCTCATTTACATTAAGAAAAGTTAACTCCCATAACTAGCTGATGGCTAGATGAGGAGATCTTTACTGCAAAAGCAATTTTTTAGCCATCAAAAGTTATTCGCATGCTTTTCAAAAAAACGACACCAACTTTTTTGCGTTTTGGTCTAATTTTCGTGGATCAACTTTGAGGGCTATATAAGGAGGCCTTAGGGGTCACTTATGGCATCACTTGAGGCCTAATCTCAAAGATGAGTCAGTCCTAGAGGTGACTAACTTTCGGAGGAGGTATGACCTAACTTTTGGTGCAACTTTGGAGGAGATTTTGGAGCCAAGCATTCAATTCTAGCTGAATTTTGTGAGTAGCATGTCTATTTTCAATTATTCTTCCTTTGTTGCTACACAAGGAGGAATTTTCCTTGTTATTCAATTAGGGTTTGCTGTACAAACAGTTGTAAACTGTTTCTATTCACTCCAAGTGCACATACATACACTCTTCATACCTCTTGGGCATTTTATGAACAAACTCTTGTATCTATTTCTCGAAATTCTGCGTAGATTTAGATTTTGTAACTACATTCAGCACACATTAAGATTTTGTATATGTTCAACACATTTAGCACACATTCAATTTGTAGTCATATACAGATACTTAGTAATTTGTTAGTGAATATCAGTTAGTGTAGGTAAGCATTTTAGCTTGCTGTACATAAGTTGTGTATTCTCTCTCTACTTCTCATTCATCTAATTTTGAGCCTTAAGGTGTGTATGCTAAAACTTATTTGTTGGAAGATCTTGTAAACCTATGATTATTGTTATTAGGGCCAACCTCACTTCCAACATTTGGTATCAGAGCATAGTTGACATACACCCTTAACAAGATGAGTGATTATAGACTTGAGAATTTCTTTATCTTTCGAAGACCTGCTGTTCTAATTTCTGCTCAACAAGAGGTTAGTAAAGAAGAAGGAGAAATTCTATCATCGTTCAGTTCATTCAAAATCTTTCGTGAGTCTTGGTTGAAGTTAGAGAATTTCTATCAAAGAAAGAATTTAGCGCATTTAAGAAGTCAGTTAGCCAACACAAGGATGAAAGTTGGTGATTCAGCTTTATCACATACTTTGAAGCTCAGAGTTGGTGGGTCAGTTCAGTCACACATTTGGAAATTCAAAGTTTGGTCGCACGTTTCGAAGTTCAGAGACTTACGTGTTCAGTTTTTAATTTAGTTCAGATTTATTCGTAGTCAGCTCAAGATTCAGTGGAAATCAGTTAAGAGACATATTTGCAAATATCCGAAGTTTTGTAGACATTCAAAGTTTTGCAAATATCCGAAGTTTTGTAGACATTCAAAGTTTTTTTGACCAGGTATACTTTGCCTAATCCTTATCCTTCTCTTTTTGTCGTGGTGTAATTTTGCTCAGCCGCATTTAACTGCCTACTAGGATAAGCTATTGGTAGATCAATGTTACCTTCACCCATAGGTTGTGCTAGTTCACACCCAATAGCATAAGTGGAAGCATCCATATGAACATGGAATGGCTTATTCCAATTTGGTGCAATCAAGATTGGTGTTGAAAACAAATATTTCTTGAGCCTGTTTAAATAGTTCTCACACTCACCCATCCACTCAAAATTAGTCAAAAGGTTTCACAAAGGCTTTGCAATGATTGCATACACATGGATAAAACATCGACAATAACTACAATGTCCCATGAAGGCTTGTACTTCCTTGACATTCTTTGGTTTGGGTAACTAAAAAATGGCTCTAACTTTGTCCTCATCGGTTGAGATTCCGTTCTTTGACATGATGTGTCCTAGAATCTTGCCTTGTCTCATCGTGAAAATGCACTTTTCTGGGTTCAAGCGGACTTGATAGTTTCTACATTTGTCAAAGATGGCTCTCAAGGCAGGAATATGTGGAATATGTGTGTGTCTGATGTTGGAATGAGTGCATTATATCAAAGTTCTTTCACAAGAACTCCCTGAAAGCATGACACATATTCCTTTGAAATGTAGAAGGAGCTCAACATGTGATGATCGAGGATGACACGTATCACTTTTTCATTTCTTTGACATGTATAGTGGTCACACCGGTATATGTCAAGGATACTTTAGTGAGCTTCAGTTCTGGAGATGACTAACTTTTGAAGGAGGTGTGGCCTAACTTTTGGTGCAGCTTTGGAGGAGATTTTGGAGCCAACCATTCAGCTCTAGCTGAATTTTGTGAGTAGCAAGTCTATTTTCAGTTATTCTTCCTTTGTTGCTACACAAGGAGGAATCTTCCTTGTTATTCAATTAGGGTTTCCTATACAAATAGTTGTAAACTATTTCTATTCACCTCAAGTGCACGTACACACACTCTTCATACCTCTTAGGCATTTTACGAACAAACTCTTGTATCTAGTTCTTGAAATTGTGCCTAGATTCAGATTTTGTAACTACATTCCACACACATTCAGATTTTGTATCTACGTTCAACACATTTAGCACACATTCAGTTTGTACTCATATAAGAATACTTTGTAATTTGTCAGTGAATATCAGTTAGTGTAGGTAAGTTAGTGTAGGTAAGCATTTTAGCTTACAATACACTTTGACAAGTTGTGTATTCTCTCTCTACTTCTCATTCATTTAATTTTGAGTCTTAAGGTGTATATGCTAAGGTCCATTTGTTGGAAGATCCCGTGAACTTGTGATTATTGTTATTAAGGCCCACCCAATTCCAATTGAGCACAATAGAACAATGAATGAATTACCAAGAGAATTTACAAAGATAAGTAACCTGTAAGGGTTATAGGCGTATATACAAGCCGGGGAAAAAAACCTCCTAAAGAGGGAAAAAAGTGCCTTGGCAGTCCTAAGTGTGTTCAGACACATCACAACCGAAATATATCAAAACACTAAATCAAAGTGGTGCATGTATTGTGTGAAACTCTATTCTAAGTTCACGTTCGCTATCATATATCATTTTTAACACATTTAAACAACCCCATGTAATAACAAAAACCAGTTTTATTTGTCACTTACGAAGTATACAAATGATACACAGATAAACAAAATAATGTAGGGAATAGACTCAAACAACGCAAGATTACATTAATCTGATAAGTGACACAAGAATGGCGGAGTATAAGGGTCAACAATGTTTCGTGCAACTTGCAATTGAAATTAATATTATGATGACAATGCACAGTAACAATCACCCCAAATGTACATCAAAATCAAGATACATATATATAAAATCTTGTAACTTCCAAGTAATGGTAAGATCTGCAAGATTATGCTTCTAGTGAGTCTTCCCTCATTCTATTTTGTTCCCTTTCTTTATATTATAATTGTACAAAATATTGGCGGCCGTAATATTAGCATGCATTGTGGATCTGAATCCCTTGGATGGTCTCATAAGACTCCTCCGAGGCTCCTAGGATCTTTTGAGTGGTTTCTTCAATAAAAGGCATCATCTGCTCAAGATCAGCCATCGACTGCTTAGATGGTCTTAGAATCACCTTGTCTAGTGCCTATGCGGCCTTTGGTTTTGTGTATTTGGCTTCAATCTGATCCAGGAAATATTGCTGGGCATGGATTTTATCCTTTGGTTTTTGTGTCAATTGTCGAGCCTCCTCTTCCTTTTGTTGTAGTAGTTGTGCCTGTTTTTGAAAACTATCAGACAAATTATTGTATTTGTTTACAGTACCCTCTAGATGCATTGATAATTTGAGCTTCTTAGAGCCAATCTGCTTTAGGGTTTCTTTCAATCTATTTACCTTTGTTTTTTGTTGCTCATTGACCATTAAAGTCCAGGTCAATTTGCATATTTTTAGTCCTTCCAACTTTAAAGATATTTTTGCTTTGTAGGACCATTATGGCCCCTTGCAACCTAGCCACTTCATTTGTTCTTCTCGCACATTCTTGGAGCTCTTGCAATTCAGCCTATAAAGTGGCAAATTTTCCCACCCAAACTTTTTGATTCTCTTGATGCTTCCTTTGTAGATTTTGGAGCTCCTCCATTAGCTGCAATAAAGGACAATGAATTCGAGTGTTTATAAACATTGTATAACTATCACAAAATTTTTTGGCAACGCTTCAATAGTGAGTGCTTGGCTGCCACAAGATGCTTGCTAAGGACTTGCAATGTGTTATGCCTTATGTGATGTGCCACAAGAATTTTGTTATACAAAGGTAACATTCATGTAAAGATGAGACCATGGGCAAAGTGACGAATATATAGAAAGAGGTATCACCATATTACAGAAGGGGCATTAAGTAGTGATTATAAGCACTTTAAAGGTCGAGATGTATCACAAAAACCATAAAAGGGTTGCTTAAGAACATGAAGTAAATTCAACAATTACCAAGAGCAAGGGTGGGAGGGGGTGGGAGGGAGGGAAAATGGGGGTAAAAGGGTGAAAACTAGATGAAAGAAAGGGTGGAGGGTGGGCAAATGGGCAAAGTATAACCCAAGAGAGCATGAAATGATGGCGAAAAAAAATTTCTCTCTATGAGAAGGAAGGATTACCATCAAAACGAGCACCATCTCCACCAAATAAACCACCAAGGTCTCCACCTAATGCTCTGATATCATGTAGAGAGTACATGTGCAAAGCAAAATGAAAAGAAGAGTGTACTCTCAAAATGAAATGAAATGGGTAAACTTACATGGATTAGAAATGAGTTTGCCAAGAGCATGAAGTAACCTCTACAAGCTTCTAACCAAGTACAAAGTGGGGGAGATGCCCTCCTTATATAGAGTTGGAGGAGGCTCTCGAAAGTACATATGTGGGATAATCCCCCTTGAAAGAGAATGAATACACTGGTAGAAGCAAATGGCAAGGTACCCAAATACAATGAGATACAATATGAACAATATGAAATGGAGAGTCTCATGGATACAAAATGGAGGTGCACTCATGTGGATACAAATGAAATGAAGTAGAAGAACTCATGTCGTCAACATTATGCAACTTGTATATGCTCTCTATTCAAGACCTGTCACTCTCTTTGTGAACTTTGGACTAATATTCTCTGGAATCTCTTTCTTTCTCTGAAACATCTTGCTGTAGATTATGATTTTCTTGCAACCTGGTTTTTATTTAAAATTATTATCTAGAAGATGAAAGTTTTTCGTTTTTCTTTGAACATTTTACTTTATGAATAAATTAGTAAAATTCTACCATCAAAGCCCAAGTCAAGGCCAACATGGGTAAAAGCTTGAAAACTAGGATGTGAAAACGAACATGAAGGTGACTTTGATTGAATCTCAAATCTTTTCATAGTCACATTCTTTCAGTTTCATTGAATAAAACTATGGCTTGCCACAAGAATAGTGTGAAATTCCTCAAATCCCAGCTCCAACTTAGTTGTTCTGTAAAATCTAGTCAAAATTTCGTTTGGTCAAAGTCATTTTAATTGATTGGTCATCCCATCCATAAATATGGAGTGTTGTTCAAGCTCATGAATCCAACACGGTTTCTTAATTAAAAATTGGAAAAAGAAGAAAAAATCAAAATCTAGCCATTAGCAACAAAGCATCGGGATCCTCTAAAGAATGTCAAACCTGTAAATTTCTTGACCCAAATGGTTTTGTGAGCTCTAGTCATAGATGGTAAGAACACTAGCTTCTTGGCCTCATTGTGAAAAATGGCCAAATATTGTGGCCTATGCTTCAAGCTTTTGGAAGGGTAATATGGTAGCTTGATTTAGCCAGAGGTGGCCATATGTTCAGCAATGCTTCTTTTGTCAGATGTATTTATCAAGAAACATGGAATAACCAGAGCGTATAATTGTCCTTTAAGCTTTTAAATCAAGTTACGAGAGTATTCCAAGGGTTATACAGTTCGATTAATATGATCTATAGATATAAAGACATGAGCATTCGAAGGGTTACATAGTTATATTACTATGATCTTTTGATCTTCAGCTGAAAAGACACTAGCAGTTGGAGGTTTTGAAAAGAGAAAGAGTCAATATCTTGTGAACTAAATTTGATGGCCAGGATCCGAAAAAGCCCACTGGGCATTTTATATTATAACGAGGGAAATGAACAGGATGGGAATTAACTCCAATACACTCTTGAATAGCACCCTATTTCCAAGTAGGAGATGAGCAGAAAATATATAGGGCTAGCAATTAAGGGCTGACTCAGGACTGCAGTGTGGCAAGCAATATTCCATTCATGTATGCCAATCAGTTTGATTTATTTATGCATTTCTTATTGAAGGGTCTATGTTCTGTGGTAAGGTTTTGATTTTGATTATCAAAAATAAATAATCTCATTGTTCAGCTAGTTCATGAATTTGATCTCTACTAAAATTAAGATGTTATGTATTGAATCTGATTTTTGCACAGTCAAACACCATCTAATCAAGAATCTGTCTTTCCCAATGTGGAAAAGTTCTTTGAAGAGAAGGTGGATGATCTACTCCAAGTTGCCACCCACCTACAAAAAAGTGGGTACTGCATCACAAGAGACCAAATATACTGTTTGTTGCAAGGTTCTACAAAAGATAATGATCTTGAAAGGTGCAGAAGAATCTACACCCTCATGGTTGGCAGTGGGCTTGATGGAATTGCTGTTCTTGTGGATCATGTTATTCGCCTCTTTGTTTCAAACAAGAGTTTGCATGATGCAAACAGAGTGTTCAATAGGCTAACACAACCAACAATACACACGTGGAATGCATTGTTGACAGCACACATAAAGCTTGGTGCAGGACAAAGAGCTCTTTTGCTATTCTACATGATGGATGGACTTGGCACTAAACCAGACAAAATTACATTCCTATGTGCTCTGAAAGCATGCAGTAGCTCACAGGATCTAGATAAAGGCAGGGATATACATGAACAAATTACGAATTCTGTTTATAGATCTGATCCCATGCTTAGAAATGCTATTATTGACATGTATTCAAAGTGTGGTGATCTGGGAAAATCCATTGAAATATTTCAGAAATCATCAAGCCGGGATATTGTTTCTTGGGGAGCCATGATGACAGGTTATGTCTACCATGGACAAGCTAGTTCTGCTCTTGAGCTCTTTGAGCGACTTCTGCATCAGGAAACTGAACTAAGCAAAGTTGTTTTTCTGGGTGCCTTGAAGGCATCTGCTATTCTAAGTTGTGCAACTTGTGGGAGGTTGATTCACTGTGAGCTAACCCATAATGAGACTACTCGTGATTTAGTCATCAGCAATTCTGTGATTGATATGTACATTAAATGTGGGCTTATGGCAGATGCAACAAGTTGCTTCAGGTCACTGTTAGTGAGAGACGAAGTTTCTTGGGGTACAATGATTGCTGGATTTGTTGCTGTAGGTGATCCAGAAAAAGCCCTTCAGTATTTTTATGAAATGCAAGGACAAGGCTTAAAATCTGGAAATGCTATATTTTCTTCTCTTGTGAAGGCATGTGGACTCGTGAAAGATACAATCGAAGGTATGCAGGCTCATCATCTCATTCTTGCAAGTGGAACAACTTTGGACATGGTGGTTTGTAGTGCTCTCATTGACATGTATGTCAAATGTGAGGCATTACAGGAAGCTTGGAATGTTTTTGTTGTTCTCCCACTTCCTGATCTGATTTCATGGGGTTCAATTATATCAGGATGTTGTACAGCTGGTTGTGGATTTGCAGCTCTTGATCTTTTTGGGCGAATGCAAGAATCAGGAATCAACCCAGATCATATGATAGTGACAAGCCTGGTAAAGTCTTGTGGTGACATTGCCTCCATGGTAGCTATAATGTATATGCAACATCATATCACCGAAGCAGAAATGGATACAGACGAAATCATTGGAAGTGCTTTAATTGATGCTTATGCGAAGTGTGGTTACCTGACGGAAGCTAGCATGACTTTGAATGGGCTTCAAAATAGAGATCATATAGCATATTGTTCAGTGATTGCAGGTTATGTGGCACATGGGCATGGAGCACTTGCTTTAGATCTTTTTGAGAAAATGCAGGATGAGGGTTTTGAAGCAAACCGAGTTGTACTCCTTTGTACTCTTCAAGCTTGTGGTAGCACATGTTCTCTGTATCAAAGCAGGATAATACATGATAAAATAATAAGGTACAATTTGGAGCTTGATAGTGCTATTGCAAACACATTGATTGATGTGTATAGTAAGTGTGGTAGCTTAGAAACAGCATGCAAATTGTTTGAAACTTCAGGTGTTTTGGACGATGTTCATTGGGGAACAATGCTAGCAGGATATGTAATGCATGGAAAGATTGTCCAGGCACTTGAGCTTTTGAGAGATATTGAAAATAAAGGAGTAGAAGTAAACACATTCATGTGTTCTTCTATCCTGAAATTATGTTGTGCATTAAAAGATGGAGAACAAGGCAGATGTGTACATGATGACATAATACGTAGCTCTTTGGACACAGATACTGTGCTTGCAAACTCTCTTATTCTCATGTACTGCAGGCAAGGGTATCTTCAAGATGCTTATCGGGTCCTCTTGAATCTGCCAAGGAGAGATTCTGTGTCATGGGCTACTATTATTGCAGCAAATATGGAACATGGACGTGCTTTTCTAGCGATGCAGGACTTCGAAAGGATGCAAAATGAAGGAGTGAATCCAAGCATGGCAGCATTAATTTGCACTGTTAAAGCATGTGCCAGCATTGGAGCCATAGTCCAAGGTCGAGTCATTCATAATCTTGTAGTGCTAGGTGAGTTAGAGAAAGATGCAGTTGTTGGTAGTACACTTGTGGAGCTTTACAGCATGAGTGGAAGCCCAGATGAGGCATACCAACTCTTGGGCAAATTGCCACATCACGATGCAGCAGCATGGGGGGCGCTAATTTCAGGATGCACTCATAATGGAGAACTCAAGCTAGCAAGGTGCTATTTTTCTGATATGCTCAAGAAAGGTGTTGTGCCAGATAGTGGAGTATTCACATGTCTCCTTTCTTCGTGCAGTCAAGAGGGCTTGGTGGAAGAAGGGCATTGGTATTTCACTTCTATGAAAAAACTTTTTTGTGTATCACCCAATATTCAACATTATGGGTGTATTATTGAACTACTTGGTCGGATTGGAGATTTCAATCAAGCCAAGGATTTCATTGACATGATGCCCATTTATCCAGATATGATAATCTGGATGTCTTTGCTCACCAATTGCAGAACTTATACCGATATTGCAATGGCCCAATGGTGCTTTCAGCAACTTTTCAGGCTTGGTGCAGTTGATGCTGCTTGTTGTATACTCATGTCAGATATCCATTCTGAAGCAAATTTATGGCAAGACATTGGTAAAGAATGCAAGGTGGGAAGCTGTGTTCATGTTAGCAAACAACCAGATGTTGCTTGGCTCAATGTAGGAGACAATGTACATGAGTTTGCAGTAGGAGATGAGAATGATCTTCTACAAGAGAATGCTTATGCTAAGTTGATGAAATTATCTATCGTTTTAAGAAGTTGTGGATTTATCCCTTTGTTAAATGCTACATTGGAGTCATCCTTATGTGGAACTGACTCGCTCATGTCCAGCCAAAGGGAAGTAGATTGAGGACTGAGTCATTAGTCTAGCTGAGATTTGAGTGCTTGAAGTGCACACTTGTGAATGAGTATTGTATAGCAACCATCTAAAAGTGTAACTTGAAAAGCAGGCTGAGTATGTGGTAAATGCCATAGATGAAGCCCTCCGAGGGTTCTTTTGTGTTTTATTGTTCTTTTGTTATACCATATAAGTAGGAGCATGTAAACTTCTTTTTTAGTTATAAATTAATGTTATAATTTGAAAATAGGGATAAAGAGTAATGTCATGTGAAACCTGTTAGTTTATTTTGGTAGTGATGTATTTCGGTAGTGATGTGTGAACACAATAGGACTGTGAGGGCACCTTTTTTCCCTCTTTAGGCTTTTTTCCTTGGCTTGTATATATGCCCATAAACCCTATTGGGCTACTTCTCCTTGTAATCTCCATAGTTAATAATACATTGTATGTGGTATCAGAGCAGGTCTCTGCTGCTTGAGGTATATAACTCATGTAAATGATATTAAAGATGTTGCAGGTTCTAGTTCTTGTGAAGTTCTCATTTCCAGTCCTCTTGTAACTACTATTTTGACTATGTCAGAAACGTCACCAACATTCTAGGTATTACAAGAAACTTTGAGGGGATGGTAGAGATTTGTAGGCACATGCTTTAATTGCTTTGTGAAGAGTGACATTATCCCCCATATTGGTTTATACAAAATAGTTAAAAGATGCTTGGGATACTCTTGCCATATTGTATCAAGCAAAAAATCAGATTCAAAAAATGGTGGGAGAGTGAGCATGTGAAAAGGTGATTCTACAGACAACCATTTTACAAAGCTCAAAGATTTTAAGGAGCAATTTATTGCTACATATGAAATTTTGCTAGACAGTTCGATTGTGGAAATTCTTCTCAATGGGTTGTCTATTTTTTTTATCAAAGTTTTGCTTTTACTCTTTAATTGATGATGAAAGGAAATTTAAATGTTGTATATTTGAAGGGTTTCTTTTTTAATACAAGAGAATCAATTTAAGCAAAACATGTCCTTTATGCATGTTGCAGATCAAGCTTTTGTTGTTAGTTAGAAGGGAAAGGGTAAACAACACTCTTTCTCTAGTAAGCAAAAATTTGTAATATTGCATAACTGAAGAAGAAAGACCGATGATAAATAGGAACAATTTTGCTAGTACTGTAAGGAAAATGATCATGTTATAAATTGTCCTAATCTGTTGCTAAGGAGGCAAAGAAGAAAGAGGTAGGGATGGCTCACGTAGACTCTTCTGCTTCTAAAGTTCAGTTTGCTAACCTAGTGCATAATGACAAATGGGCATTTTCTACACATTGTAGTTCTAATCCGTGTTCTCCTGACCATTGCATATTTGTTTTGGACTCAAATGTTTGGTACTTCGCTAGTGGTGCAACCAAGTATAATATCTCTCAACACTATCTCTTCACTTCACTTGAGTTTTTCCCTAACAGGAACATTGTCAGATGTGCTAGCAACTTCTCTTTTCCTATCATGAGAGTTTAGAAAATAATCCTTGCTATTGTTAATAGCAATACATTCACATTATCAAATGCTTTATATGTGCCACGGATCAAAAAGAGTTTGTTATTAGTGTTAGTACTAGCTGAGATCAGGTTGATAGTCAAGTCTGTTGATGATATGTGTACGATTCATGGTCTTTTTGATGGCAACAAAATCATTGCATCTAGCATGCTATGCCATGGATTATACAAGCTGACAAATCATGGAAACTTTATGGATGATTATGCATGCGTAATTCAGGCTTTACAACCCATTTGATTTGCAAAACTTTGTTCTTTTTTCCCTCTTTAGAAGGTTCCCCCCCCTCCTCGCTTGTATATATGCCTATAACCCTAACGGGTTACTCATTCTTGTACACCCACTTGGTAATTCATTCAATTGTTGTGTTGCGCCCCAACTTCTTCTTCTTCCTTGTGTTGTTCATGTGCTTTCGCAGATCTCAAACTCCAATAATTGGTATTAGAACAGGTCACTGCTTCATCTAGGGTGTCATCGACACCCCTCTAGTCACAGTCTCAGAATCGCAAGAAAATTGGTGAGCATACTCAGGGTGTCATAATTTTGATCTCAGACTGTTTCGGCCTCGGAATGCACTATTGAAGCACCTGTGTAGGAAATTTTGCCCTTTTGTGCCAAACATATATAGAGATTTCGGTTCGTCCGTACAAGCAACTCGAAGTTTGCTACAGGTTTAGTAGAGCTCGACAGGGTAGTTTTGTTCAAAATTTTCACATAAATTCATTTCTTTGCATCAAGGTATTTAATCAGCGGCCATGGCTAAAAGCAATGATGTATTCCATATGTTGGCTGTTGAGGAAAATTTGGATGGTAGTAATTACCCATTATTGGCAGATATGATGTGTCATGTATTGGTAGCAAAAGGGATGTGGAATATTGTGCAATGTATTGAAAAATGCCCTACTACACCTGTGAATACATTTATTGAAGGTGATGCAGATGGCATTGAAGGTGATGATCTTCATATTCCTGTTCATGCAGAGCAACTTCATTGGAATGGTAGAAGAGATGTTCAAGGATATGCATTGATAGTTTTGTCTGTCAAACGTGTGCTTATCCCTCACATTTGCTCTTGCAAGACAACAAAGGATGCTTTGGATACACTTACAACCTTATACCAGGCAAGAAATGAGGCTCGTATTGCTTACCTCCCAAAAAAGTTGGAGAGTAAGCACATGAATGAAATAGATTCCATGGATAGTTTTTTGACAAAGATCAAAGATT
Source organism: Ceratopteris richardii (assembly GCA_020310875.1). Classification (NCBI taxonomy): domain Eukaryota; kingdom Viridiplantae; phylum Streptophyta; class Polypodiopsida; order Polypodiales; family Pteridaceae; genus Ceratopteris; species Ceratopteris richardii. The sequence goes on from CM035407.1 coordinate 165,013,086, forward strand.
TGAAAGAGTAGTTGATTTTTGCTGATGAAGTTTTATCAGATAGTTCATTTGTGCACACTATTCTTAATGGTCTTCCAGATTCATATCATAGTTTCGAGTTATGCATAAGTAAATCAAGCATCCAACAACCTTTTGATAGAGAATAACATCAAATGTGTCAATATATTTTGTTACGCAATCTTAAGGCCAAACCGCTACAATAATGTGTCAATATATTTTGTTTGACACAAGCTATTCCTCCACCAACTTGCATAAAGTAAATGCCCAAATAATGATGCGAATGCCCTAAATCCTTCATTTCAAAAGAGGCATGCAAATCAGCCTTAATGCAACAATATGCTTCTCATTAGGACTAGTGAGAAGCATGTCACCAACCAACACAACGATGATGTGTAGTACATCATCTGCATGCTTAACATATAAGGTGCTCCGAGTTGGACTGTTTTCATAACCATGTGCAATCAAGTAGGCACGTGTCTTTTCATACCAAGCACGTGGTGATTGCATCAAACCATATAATGCCTTTTTCAATCTGGACACTTAGTTTTCATGCCCTTTCTATACAAAACCATGGGGCTGAAATACATACACTTCTTCATGTAAGTCACCATTCAGAAATAAAGTTTTAATGTCCAATTGATGTACATTCCAACCATGATGAACTGCAAGTGCAGAGATGCTATGAACGGTGGTAATTCGAAAAGTGAGTGAAAAGGTCTCATCAAAATCAATGCCTCTCTCTTGATCATAACCTTTTGCAACAAGCCGAGCCTTATACCTGTCAATTGCTCCATCATGCTCACTTTTCAGCTTGTATACCCATTTAGTGCCAATGGCCTTCTTGCTTGGAGGAAAACCACATAAAGAGAAGGTACCATTCTTCATAATAGCATCATATTCTGATTGCATAGCAACCATTTAATTTTTTGAATTTTGTGCTTCATCAAAAGAAACATGCTCATTCTCATTGCAAAGACTAAAGGCAGCCATAGCATAGCAATCTGATGCAAAAGAAACACTATGAGAACCTCGCCATGTACGATATGAGAGAAGTGCATCTAATTTGCTCTCGCTCAAAGTCTGCACCAACCATTTAGGCATAGTTTTAGCCTCTTCTATGTTAGCCCTCTTATCAACAAGTGCATCATGTAAATCTACATCAGAAATCGAATGATATGCATTATCATGTGGAACATGTAAAGGTTGAGAAATTGCCTCATTTGGACGGCACTTGACTGTCCACTTGTGAAAAGAGGGAGCAAAGTGTCATATAGATCTTTGGAGCTAATTGATGTGAGTACATGAAAGTAATGGTTGAATTGCATCTTCCAAAAAAACGACATGACAACTAACCAAAATGTGTTTAGTCTATGGATGATATAGATGATAGCCTTTGCTTTCAAAACCGTACCCAACAAAAATACATTTAACTGCTTCATCATCCAATTTCTTGCATTGTTGTTCAAGCACTAATGCATATGCCAGACAACCAGAGACATGCGGATGAATACTAGGTGGTTGACTTTGGAGCAGTACGGTAGGCCTAGACCGTGCCTAGATAGGTGGTTCCCCAAGTGTTGGGACTTAGATAGCATTCTTTCCTTAGCATACCAATCAATGTTTTGTTTATGCTCTCAGCTTGGCCGTTTGCACATGGGCAATACGTGCAAGACTTTCTATGCAGGATCTTGTACCTTGTAAAGATATTGTGAATTGCCAAACTGATGAAATGTGTGCCCTAATTTGATGTGATCTCTATGGGGCAACCAAACCTTGTTAGGATAAATTCGAACAAAAACCAAGCAACAATAGATGCAAAACAATCATGAGTAGCTTGCACCTCAGCACATTTAGTTCCATGGCAACCACCAATTACTTTTTTTGCCTTGGCCATGCTTGTGGATAAATAGGTCCTATGATGTCGATGTCCCAATGCTCGAATAGCTCCCATTCCAAGGAGGTGGTGAGTGGGTTGTGGTGCCTCTTGGAAGGGTGGGGACCACAATGTTGACATGCATCGCACTTCGTTTCCCAATCATGTGCTTCCTTAAAGAGGGTGGGTCACTTGAATCTATAATTTAGAGTTTTACTAGCCGTGATATACCCCGAGGGATGTCCAACCCCTACCCCCTTGTGTGCCTCTTGGATGACGAACGTTGTCTCATGTGGACATCTTAAAAGCATCCCGTCATGTCCTTTCTTGTACAAGATGTCGTTGATGTAGGTGCAATTTCTACATTTGAACAGTAACCATGTTTTTTTCTAGAGGGGTAGACCCTTTGGGGAAAACACGTTTCCCCAAGAGACCCTTGACCTCTTGATACCACCCAGAAGAGCTTTGTATTTCGAATAGAGAAACATCGAGAAAATCATCAGAAATCCCTTCTCGTGGGATCTTTTGCTAAGTAATTCTAGACATATGATCTTCCAATACATGGAAACACCCTTGATGGATGCGTATTTTAAAATTAAACTCTTGGAATAGGAGGAGCCATCTCCATATTTGCCCCGTAATTTGAGGTTTGTTGAGCCATCTACTACCTATTCCGAAAAGGGGGTAGGGAAGCCGTTAGGAATTGTAACCTTGTTGAGAGCTTTGAAATCTATGCATACTCTGATCTTGTTGGATTGGATTCTTTCTTTGGGGCAATCACTATTGATGAGAGCCAATCGGAGTGTTCTATTAGAATAGGTCTCGCATTGGGAGTGAAATGGGATAGTGTGGATTCCAATGGTCGCAGGGATACTTGCTAAGTCCTTGTAATTCCATGAGAAAATGTTTTGAAACTATGCAAGAAGGTGGTAACTTGGCGTAATAGAATGGGCTCTTCCCATAGCCATGAGGCCACCAGGGCCGACCTTTCCTCCCCATTTTCTCCTAAATCAATCTCTCAAACCACTGATTCAACTTTTGCCCCTCGCATTGATTCATCTATTTTGTCTTCTATCCCAATCCCGGGGCCCTTGTATGCGCATACTTCCTTGATCGGGGTGTTCCAAGTTTCCCCCTGAACCCACCCTTGGGGTATCTCATCCAGGAGTAGCTGCTCATCCGTTCCTTCATCTACTGACATTGTAGTGTCTTTTTGTTCTTTCTGGATACCGGTTTTTTCTAGGTTTTCCTTCAATGATTCTTTTGGTTCCCTATCCTATCCTAGTGTCTGCTTCCCGTTGCACTCTCTTCTTGGCAAGTGATCATGTAGCATGAAGGATAGTCTGCTCCCATCCATCTTAGGAGGTATTCTTCTTCAAAAATACCACTCAACCAGGGAGAGTCGGGCTCGTTCTCTTCTCCACGTTCAACCCATGAGCTGGTGGTGCCCACCCTAGCAAAGTCTCGGTCAACTTTTAGTTGCCATTGCTTTACCTTCTCCTGATTGTGTATCCACATGTAATTTTGTCCACAAAGGATATTATATGAGATAATGGTCGAGCCTCCAAGGCCCAAAGATGCCAACTAGAAAGAGTCTGAACTCCGCCAGATGAGAGTTGATGTTCCGATTCTGACCATGCCTACCAACCACCCGAATCTGACGAAAGGTACAATCTGCAATGATCTCAGGCTTGACCAAAGACTGCAACATCTACCCCTCATCGCCAATCTCAAAGTAGAGAATCCCATCCTGAGAGATGCCTCGGGAAGCAATCAAAACCTGAGTCCGAGTAAAGGCCTTAAGCCAAGTTGCCTGCAGCTGGAGGTCATTTTGAGTCCCCTAGTCCCTCAGCATTGCAGCCTAAGCATCCTAAATCATCTGAGATGCACCTTGCATCCCCATACAATGGTCTTGCTGATGCGCCAGAAGAAGACTTTGGAAACTGAACTAGTCTGCCACGTTGTGTTTTGGGCCTCGGGCAGACTCCCCCAAGGAAACATGTGGGTAAGAGCCAACCATGAACCCTCTCTCCAAGCGGAAGAGGGGGTTCCAAGTAACAGGCTGAGGGAGCTGCTCCTGAATACAAGACGATGCAAGGTACACAAGAGCGGGATGAGCGGGATGAAGCTTCTCCCAAGATCTCAAGCAAAATGGTCCTCGCTTCGTTGAGAAAAGCCCATATGCCTCATCTCAAAGAAAATCCATCTGATCTCAGGCTGCCAAGGCCCATCCGTGGTGGGACCAAAGAGTCAGAGACTTTGCCGAAGAAAATCCTTCCAAGGCTCAGGGTCTAGAAGAAGACCTCACACAATGAACTTGCCCAGTAGGGCTCTACTCTGGCAGGCAAGGTTAATGATCCCCAGGCGACTGCGCTCCAAAGGAAGTGTGAGGACCTGCCAAACAACCTTAGCTTGAGTGGGGCCACCATCCCAGCCAGACCAATCCAGGGACAAACAAGGAGAGCTCTAGTGAAGCAACTTCATCCTTATGGTTAGGAGGGGAGAGATCCACTCATGTGCAAGATCGAGGCCAATATCACAGCCAAGGTACCTAACTGTCGTACCAGGGGGGATCCACTTAAACTGCCTATAAGGAGCTACTTAGATAGATCATCAAAACCAATCCAAAAACCACACGACTTGTGCCGATCAATCCTGACACCCAGTGCATCACAAAATCTATCCAAGGCATGCTCAAATTGGACCAAATTGGCCTCTTGGCCCTGCAAGTATATGGCAGTGTCATCAACAAACTCAGCATTCAACAGAAACTCATCCCTAACTGGAGCGAGATACCCTACAGCCCATTATCCTGAGCAGACAAGAAAGCACTCATGGCCTCAGCGAAGAAAAGAAACAGAGTGGGAGCCAAGGGGCAACCCTGCCAAATGATGATGAAATACTAAACCTCTCTGCTCAGCCTCCCGCAACCAAAATCTGGCTATGGGTGGAGAAACAGAGAGAAGCAGCACCCCTGACCAGCAAGCAAGAAAGCCCATGCATAACATGGTGTCTTAAAGAAAAGCCGAATCAACGCAATCATAGGCTTTCTCAAAATCCAATAGAAGAACAGCAAGAGGTTCACTATGCATCCTCTCCGGGGAACTGGCTTCGCTGGCCCATGCATAACATGGCGTCCTAAAGAAAAGCCCAATCAACGTGATCATAAGCTTTCTCAAAATCCAATAGAAGAATAGCATCGGGGAACTTGCTTCCTAGAAAGTGAAGATGTTGTCAAGGATGCTACAACCCTTGACAAATCCATTTTGGGTAGGATGGATCAAAGACTCAAGAAGTGGTTGCAATATCAAACTCAGAGCCTTCGCAAGAATCTTGTAACCATATTTGAGAAGTGTGATCGGAGGCCAGTGTCAGATATCATCCAAACGCCCCCTTCCTTGGGGATAAGAAAAATCAAGCCCTTGGCAAGCGAAGGAGGGAGATGCCCCCCCTCCATGATCTCCTGGAATGTGAGCTGGATCCTATCCCCAAGAAGCCCTAAGTATCAGAGAAGAAACCGTGGCGAGAGACCATCGTCACCCGGACAGTTGTCTCGAGCCAAGCCATGCAATGTATCCAGAAGCTCTCTATTAGTAAACGGTGTTGATAGCCCATCATGCATCTCCTCAGTCACAATACATTTCACATGCTCTAAGACACAGCATTGGCTCTCTTGATAAGTCTCATAAGGGGCCTCAATCGACAACACGGTATGGTAAAACTGAGAAGCAATCTCTCTTAGCTCCCCTAGCTCAGTAGCACAGGAGCCATCCAATCGGTGAAGCTTCTTGAGCTCATTATGCATCTGTTGCAGCCTGACCATAGAAAAGAACTCCCCGGTCATACAATCACCTACCTAAGTCCAATGCAAGGCCTACGTATGATGAAACAAGGCAGATCGCCTATCCTGAGTCTCCCACAAATTCTGTTGCGCCTAGGTGAGATGCATGCAAGTCCAATCATAGTCAAGTCACCGCTCCAAGAGCCGTTGAAGGGAGGCGATACTCATGTGAAGGCAATGCTTGCTTTCTTGAGTACAAGCCCGCCGCTGACCACATTCCTCATGCAAAAACACACTAATGTACTGAAGACCACTTGCAAGGGACTGAGCCGGACATCCCTCGTCCCACGAGAGCTGAGACCGAATCTCCTCAATTTGGTCAGACAAACTCCCATCAAGCTGAATCTCCTCAGGAATGTGAAGCACCATGGGCACTCTGATATCTTGCTCCATGAATGAGACAATAATAGGGGCATGATCTAAAAAGCAGGAACCTGCCAAAATTCATATCCTACCACTACAATTAGCTAATACATCACTGACATACATGTGATCAATCCTAGACATGTTCATCCCTCCAATCTGCCTGTTAGAGCAAGAGAAATGAAGGCTTCTCTGATCCTGGAAGAAACCCCTAGTGTGCCATACATCATGCAACCGCAAATTCATATAGTCACTCCCAAGAAGCAAGCTCAGAGCCGTGCACAATGGTCTGAATACCCCCTAGCAATCCTCAAGAGCCTCAATCATGTTGAAGTCTCTCGCAACACACCAAGCATCAGAAGATAGAGTAGCATCCGAAATCTGAACCAAAAAGTGGCATGAGCACTCTCATGGTTAGGAGCGTAAAGGGTCATAAATCCATACCTAAAGTCCCTATATTACAAGATAATCCAAATGGCCCTGCCTGAGATAATCTCCCCTCTATCCACAATCCTCGACTGTAATGAATCCCTTATATAAATGCAAACACCAACCTGTGAGCCTTTGGGCCCATACCTAACAGACCAAAAGACCTCCCCATGCCTCTGCAAAAGCTTCCTACATTGCCATGTATGGCCCAAGGATAGGTGGTGCTCCTGAAGCATAAGGACATCAATAGACCCACCAACCAGACACTTGGGGAGCTCCTAACGAAGGCGAGCCCTGTATAGTAAAAACTGTGAAGAGATGGATAGATATGTGCTTGAAGATGAAGTGGTGCTGCAAAATCCTTGATCTACACCAGCCAAATGAACTCCATGAGTATGTGGTGGGCCCTTTTAGCTTGCAAATGGATGTGTTAGACACCATATGTACCTTGGAAGATCAATCTCAAAAAGATAGATCAAAACAGATGAGCTGGAATTCATTCATAGGTGAAAAACTTGCTATTTTGATTCATACACCTGTCTAGTGTTTTGAATAATTCTCTGAGCATAGAAGCAATTAGATTAATTCCTTTTGGGGAGCTCTAATTAACTGAGAGAGCTAACTTTGAAGAGTAATCTCATCGGAAATGGTGAATCACACAATGAGAATTAAGTTTAACAAGTTATGATATCATCCCGATTTTCACGGGCTGCAATAGTACTTAGACCAGTGAGCATAAAAATAATCATAACTCAAGATTAAAATATTCAATTATTATGAAATTTTGTATGTTGATACTAGACAGTATGATGAATCCAACAAGATTTGAATCATGCAATTTGGTGAAGTACACGGGAGAATCAGCTCTGACAAGTTGACTGAAAAAAATCGAAAATATGCAGAGAAGTGAACATGGACAGACAGGGTTGACTTCAACTGAACATAACTCACGATTGAGAACTCCAATAGCAATGAAATTTTGTGAGCATATATTAGACTCTAAAAGTAAACTTTAGCAAGTTAAATCATTGAAAATTATTCATCACAATGAGAGAAATAATCTCTGCAATCTGACTGAAAGCATAACAGTGAAGAGTAAACTCACAAACCATGAAGATATGAACTTGTATGATCATAAATATGAATGTATATTGATTGTAGAATACAATGAACTTACAGATTCATGTGTGTGCCTTGTATGCACACTTGATATATCATATAGCTCAACTTATGGATGCCTCTCAAAGTGCGACTAAGCTTCCATGTATATATAGAGAGTTTTGGAGCCAAGATTTGAATTTGAATCTTGCTCATCTAAAATTAGTTTCCTAATTTTTAGAGATTGATTGATTCTCCAACCTCCAAATCAAAAATTCGTGGCTTCTCTCTCTATTTTTACCAAGTGGAGTCAACCACTTTTGATTCCTTTAACTTTTACATCAAGTAAATGATCAAACAATTACAAGGGTGAGTTCACAAGTGAACTCTTAGATCCATACATTGTCTTCTCTTAGAAACTCAAGCCAATACTTAGCCATGTAATGGATTTGTTCCAACAGCTCCCCCTCAAGCCAAGTATGCTTGAGGTCTTCAATCTTCAAGAATCACCTGCAATTTAATCATAGTCTTGAATTTGCAAAGTTTTGTACCATCCAATGCTTTGGTCAAAATATCTGCACATTGTTGATGAGGACACATATGATATCTGAATCTCTTTGCTTAGAACTTTTTCTCTTACATAGTGATAATGAACTTCAATGTGTTTAGTCCTTGCATGAAAAATAGGGTTAGTAGCTAAATGAATAGAACTCATGTTGTCACCAAAAATAGTTGGAGTTCCAAACTCCATTCCAAGATCTTTGAATAATGTCTTCATCCACATAGCTTCTTGTGTATGGCAAGACCTCTGTATTTAGCTTCAGTAGAAGAGAGAGAAACTGTGGGTTTCTTCTTGGATGATCATGAAATAAGCTTTGATCCTGCAAAGGTAAGATAACATGAAGTGCTCCTATCTTCGTTGGAGCCAGCCAAATCTGCATCAGAAAATAGCTTCAACCCTAAATCAGATACATAAGGATAATAAAGTCCTTCATTTATGGTTCCTTTGAGATATTTGAGTATGTGTGGTTTCCTTGGTGTGTGCATGAATTGACTTAGCACACTCACATTATAGCATATATCGACTCTTGTCAATGTGGCATAGTTGAGACTACCCACAAGGCTTTGATATGATGTGATATCCTCTATGAGTTCTCCTTCAGGTGAGCTCAATTTATGGTTGACCTTCATTGGAGTACCTGCAATTTTACAATCCTCCATCTTGAATTTTGCTAACATATCCTTGATATACTTCCTTTGAGTGAGAAATAAACCATGATCTTTGTAGACAACTTCCAAACCTAGGAAGTAGGTAAGTGATCCTAAATCACTTATCTTGAATTCTTCTCTCATCTGATCTTTGATCTTCTCCATACCATCTGCATCATTTCCTGTCAATATAATATCATCTATATATACACATAGGTAGATGACCTCAGAATTACTCTTTTTAATAAAGAGTGAAGAATCTGCCTTGCTTGGTTGAAAGCCTTTGTCCTACAAGAATGAAACAAGTCTAAAATTCCAAGATCTTGGGGCTTGCTTGAGACCATACAATGCTTTGTTAAGTTTACACACATAATCAAGATAAACTTGACTCTCAAAACCAGGTGGTTGTGCCATATATACCTCTTCTGTTATCCAACCATTGAAGAATGCATTCTTTACATCTAGTTGAAGTATCTTCCATATCTTGGAAGAGGCAATACTAAGCAAAACCCTAATAGTAGGCATCTTTGCCACAGGAGAGAAGGTCTCCTCATAATCAATTCCCTGAGTTTGTGCAAAGCCTTTTGCTACAAGCCTTGCCTTATACCTGTTAATGGAACCATCAGAATTCTTCTTGAGTTTATAGATCCATCTTGAGCCTATTACCTTCATAGATGAAGTCTTGGGCACCAAATCCCAAGTGTTGTTTTCCTCAAGTGCTTCAATCTCTTCCTTCATTGCATGCTTCCATTTTGATTTTGCTTTGGCCTCTTCAAAGGATGATGGATCCTCTTGATTTATGTCCTATGCTATGTAAATAGAATGTTTAGTTACTAATGAGGTGTCAAACCCAGACCTTTCTGGTTTTTTTCTTTCCCTTATAGATCTTCTTAAGCCATGTTGTGATGATTTTGCCTCATGTCCAAGGTCCTGCAATTTTGCTTTACCTTTAGACTTCCATGCTTTGATTTTTTCCATCTGAGTTTCTTCATCATCTTCTGAAGTATCTTGTTCTTCAATCTTTGGTTGATGTTCTCTACCAAGCTTTGGAAAATCTTCTTCAAGGTCATATGGCAATTTGACCTTCCTACATGAATTTTCATACCATGAATTGTTCTCATCAAAAACTACATCTCTGCTTACCAAGAATCCTTTGTTGGTAGGGTTGTATAACCTGTAACCCTTTTGATTGTTGTCATATCCAATAAATACACACCTTTCTTCCTTTGGATCCATCTTGCCTCTAACTTGTGAAGGAGCATGAGCAAAAGCAATACATCCAAAAATTTTACAATGATCTAAACTAGGTCTTCTTCCATTCCAAGCCTCATATGGATTCATCCCATCAAGGGATTTTGAAGGCAACCTGTTAATCAAGTAAGTGGCTGTCGATATAGCCTTAGTCCATAGATAATTAGGCAAATGATTTTCATTTAACATGGACCTTGCAGCTTCAACAATTGTCCTATTCCTCCTTTCTGCCACTCCATTTTGCTCAGGAGTGTATCTTGTAGTTACCTCTCTTTTGATTCCTCTTTCTTGAAGAAAAGAATCAAACTCATGGGAGAAGTATTCTCCCCCTCCATCTGACCTTAGCCTTTTTAGTGATTTACCTGTTTGATTCTCCACAAGAGCCAAATATCTTTTGAAGCATGAAAAAACTTCATCTTTGTGTTTCATAAAGAATAGGATAGTCCATCTACTGCAATCATCCATAAAGGAGACATAATACCTTGATCCAGATATTGAAGCATCCTTGCTAGGTCCCCATACATCTGTATGAACCAACTCCAAGAGATCTCCATGCATATAACCTTTCTTCATGAATGGTAACCTGTGAGACTTTCCAAATTGACATGCACTACACTTATAAATCATGTGTTGTTTTGACAAGTTAGAAAGTCCAAGTACACTTTGGTCCCTGCAAATTTTCTTTAATGATCTTTCACCAATATGTGCCAATCTCTTGTGCCATACCTCTAGTTCTGTGAGTGTTTGATTACCATAGTTGAAGAGAGCTATGTTCCTTGTGTCTTGCAACTCAAAAGTGAATAATCTACCTGTTTTTTCTCCCTTTGCTATTCTTCTGAACCCTTGGCTAGGGTCTTCCACATATGCTCCTCCTCTTGTGAACCTAACTTGCACTCCTTTTTCTACTATCTTCCCAACACTTATCAAATTCTTTGTAATGGTAGGGACATAGAGTACCTTACTGAGTAAGTTGATGTTTCCATCAGGTGCTTTGACATTTCCTATTTTCTCCACAAGATGTCTTGTGTCATCTCCTGTTTGTACCTCATGCTTGTTCCTTGGATCTTCTAAATCTGATAGGAGGGCCACATTTCCTGCCACATGATTTGAACAACCTGAATCTATGTAGAAAACATGCTCATCAGATTTACCTTGTGGCATAGCCATGTTCATGATTAATAATGAATCCTCTTTGTTTGATTCTTCTGTGTAGTTATTGAAGTCTCTCCTTCCTTTGTAACCTCCTTGATAGTTTGAATGATTGTAGTTGTTGTAATTGCCATGATAATTGTTGAACCTTCCTCTTGAGTAGCCATAACTTCCTCTGTTGTATCCTTTGCCTCTTTGATTCCTAGAATTCCTAAAGCAATTTTCAATTGAACCTTCCTCTTGAGTAGCCATAACTTCCTCTGTTGTATCCTCTACCTCTTTGATTCCTGGAATTCCTAAAGCAATTTTCTTTGATTAGTTAATCCACAAATAGAACATGGGTTGGAGTCTTGGGATCTCCCCCTGCCTTGTCTACCTCCTCTTCCTCTACCTCTACCGTCTTCCTGAACCTACAAAGTTAGCTTGATATGTTCCTGCTTCATCATCCACTTTCTTTGACTTTCCTTTGTTTTTTTTGGACTTGCTTTTACCAGTATATAAAGCTGAATATTGATTACCTTTAGAGCTTTCTCCATTCTTGATAAGTTTTGCCACTTGAGTGAGTAATTGTCCAATGAGTGTATTGAAATCAGGTACATGCATGTCCATGTACAAATCCATAGCTGTGGTGAATGCTTCCCACTTGTCATCTGCCTTCAAGCCATTTATGACCTGCCTTACAATTTGCTCTTCATCTATTACCTCTCCAATGCTTCCCAACTGATCTGCTATGTCCTTGAGCTTTGTGACAAAATTAATCACATTTTGTTTGGGAGCCTTCTTGAGGGTTGTAAACTCCAGCCATAGTTGATGCTTCCTAGCTTTATTAAGCTGAAGATTGATTACCTTTAGAGCTTTCTCCATTCTTGATAAGTTTTGCCTCTTGAGTGAGTAATTGTCCAATGAGTGTATTGAAATCAGGTACATGCATGTCCATGTACAAATCCATAGCTATGGTGAGTACTTCCCAGTTGTCATCTGCCTTCAAGCCATTGATGACCTGCCTTACAATTTTCTCTTCATCTATTACCTCTCCAATGCTTCCCAACTGATCTGCTATGTCCTTGATCTTTGTGACAAAATTAGTCACATTTTGTTTGGGAGCCTTCTTGAGGGTTGCAAAGTCCAGCCATAGTTGATGCTTCCTAGCTTTGGTACTTGAAGAGAAGAAGGGTTCAAGTGCATCCCACACTTCTTGAGATGTCTTACAACTTCTAATGAGAGGCAACAAAAATATGAGATAGAGTTGAGGAGATAAGACCTTGCAAGTGCATCCTTGGAGCACCATGTACTCAATCTTTCTTGCTCTTCTTGCGTTGGTTGACTTTTGTTCCTGAAACTTGGCATAACTTTATCTCTAGCCACATAACCATATAAACTTCTACCTTGGAGATAAGCTTTCATCCTTAATGACCAAGCTGAGTAATTACCTCTATCCAATTTGTCAATTGATGAAGGAAATCCATATGCCATCTTTGCTCTGATACCACTGTGAAGAGATGGATAGATATTGCTTGAAGATGAAGTGGTGCTGCAAGATCCTTGATCTACACCAGCCAAATGAACTCTAGGAGTCTGTGGTGGGCCCTTTTAGCTTGCCAATGGATTTGTTAGACACCCTATGCACCTTGGAAGATCAATCTCAAAAAGATAGATCAAAACAGATGAGCTGGAATTAATTCAGAGGTGAAAAACTTGCTATTTTGATTCATATACCTGTCCAATGTTTTGAATAATTCTCTAAGCATAGCAGCAATTAGATTAATTCATTTTGGGGAACTCTAATTAACTAAGAGAGCTAACTTTGAAGAGTAATCGCATCATAAATAGTGAATCACACAATGAGAATGAAGTTTAACAAATTATGACATCATCCCGATTTTCACGGGCTGCAAGAGTACTTAGACTAGTGAGCAGAAAAATAATCATATCTCAAGATTCAAATATTCAATTATTATGAAATTTTGTGTGCCGATACTAGACAATATGATGAATCTAAGAAGCTTTGAGTCATGCAATTTGATGAAGTATATGTGGAGAACCGGCTCTGACAAGTTGATTGAAAAAAATCGAAAATCTGCAGAGAAGTGAACATGGACAGACAGGGTTGACTTCAACTGAACATAACTCAAGATTGAGAACTCCAGTAGCAATGAAATTTTGTGAGCATATAGTATACTCTAAAAGAAAACTTTAGCAAGTTTGAAAATGATGCATCACACTGAGAGAAATGATCTTTGCAATCTGACTGAAAAATCTGAGAAGCATAACAATGAAGAGTAAACTCACACAACCATGAAGATATGAACTTGTATGATCATAAATATGAGTGTATATTGATTGTAGAATACAATGAACTTACAGATACATGTGTGTGCCTTGTATCCACACTTGATATAGCATATAGCGAAGCTTATGGACTTTGAGATTAATCAAAGGTAAATGAAGGATGATAATCAAGATTAAAATAACAAAAAATGATTATGATAAAAAAATGGAATAGTGCTTAAAAGCACTCTTATTGAGGAAAATATGGGTGGGAGGGAGGATTAAGGAAAGAGATGCTCATAATGAAGATAATAGAAAACATAACTCAAAGAAATATTAACGTATGCTCTGATACCATGTTGAAATGAAAAAGGACTACTCCTACTCTACTATTTAATCTTACATTAATCAAACTAAGGAGGAAGGAACAAAAGATAAGAAAACATGATGAACTAAAATAGAAATGAACTTACAAAGAATGTTCTATGAGCATGGAGACTCCATGAGGAGTGGAAGCACACTCTTGGAAATGGGCTAGAGTGAATGAGCTTGTGTGAAGTGAAGGGAGGCCTTGATTATATGGAGTTTGGGAGAATTCCCTTGTATGTGGGATAAATGAGCTTGCATGAGAATGATTCTAGGTTTGGACAAAAAGGGTGGAGCATGGAACTCTCAACAGTATATACAGAGAGTTTTGGAGCCAAGATTTGAATTTGAATCTTGTTCACCTAAAAGTAGTCTCGTAATTTTTAGATATTGATTGATTCTCCAACCTCCAAATCAAGAATCTATGGATTCTCTCTCTATTTTTATCAAGTGGACTCAACCACTTTTAATTCCTTTAACTTTTACATCAAGTAAATGATCAAACAATTACAAGGGTGAGTTCACAAGTGAACTCTTAGATTTCCATACATTGTCTTCTCTTAGAAACTCAAGCCAATACTTAGGCTTCTAATGGATTTGTTCCAAAAAAAACTAAGGCCCACCCAATCCTTGGACATTCCATGAAACAACCCTCATGGAGATGAGGCATACCAAGATGCTGTAGAGGCAGTAGGGGTTTGGATTGGGAGCAATCTGAGTCAAACCAACCTCTATAGCCAGCCAACTTCTCTGCTAGCACCCTACACAAGTTGAGCCAAGTGATCTCTCTTGTCGCTTGGGCATGCTCCTATCCAAGCTTCTCCTCACGAATGTATATATAATGGGGTGTAGTTTGAGAGTCTGCAATCACATACACAATAAGCTGACTCTCCTCAGCACCATGAATGAACAAAAATTGAGCAAAGTCTGAGGCCCTCATAAACAAGTGAGTGAGATCCAATTCCCCAAGGTGATGGGAGAACTCCATGACTTTTGCCCGAACAAAGCATAGTGCCTCCCCAAGATACCAATCAAGCTATGAGGCCCCACAAAGAGGAAACAAAAATGCCACTGTCAACTCAAAGGCAGTGGGATTGTGAGACTCAATAGCCACTGCATGGACCCAAATAGGAGTTGCAAGCAAGTACTCCTGTCCACCAAAGAACCTCAGGAGCTCATAAGCAAAGCTCTCCCATCGTAGATGATACTTGAAACTCGCCAGTGAGGAGGAATAGCTATTAGGTAAGATGTACTAAGCGAGAGAGGAGGGTGAGGGGGAGACAGACCCTTGTGGATGGCCCAACTCACATGGAAGTCACTATCGAGGGATCATTGAGGGCCAAGAGGCACAAAACCCGGAGGCCAAATAGGCTGAGGAGAGGTGGATGGTGTAGCGGGTTACTTTGATATACCCTTAAAATAACGTATTTTATGTTTGCATTTCAAGATGCAGAAGCCAAATACAAGACAAGTTACCTCAACTTCGAGCAAGAGGAGAAGCAGAAGAAGCGAAGAGAAAGAAAATGGAGAAGAGGGGATCCAGCTCATGAGTTCATGACGAAGGCCAGATTCCCAATTTCCTACCTCACTGTTTTCCCATTTCACCTATTTTCCCAAGTTGCCTAATTCCCCATTTCACCTATTTTCCCAAGTTGCCTAATTTCCCATTTCACCTATTTTCCCAAGTTGCCTAATATCCCATTTCACCTATTTTCCCAAGTTGCCTAATTTCCCATTTCACCTATTTTCCAAGTTGTCTAATTCTCCCATTCACCAATTCTCTAAGTTGTCTAATTTTCCTAAGTTGACCAATTTCTCAAACTAGTCTATTCTTTTAATCGAATTTTACAAGTTAGTCAACTTACTCAAAAGTTCACCATTTTTTATGAAGTTAGTCTACTTACTTCAAAAGTAGTCTATTTTTTAAGAAAAGGGTGTACTTTTGATTTAGTCTACTTTTTCACTTGAAAAAAGCGACTAAATTTTCCAGATCTCCATATAGTCTAAATTTTCAGCCACTTGCACGCGAGAACTCATGGATGGTGGACGACACTGAATACCAGAATTTGGAAGATAGTGACGGCACAGGAAAAGTGGACCAAGAAGGAAGCTTCTAGAGTACTAAAATTGTCAGAGAGCCTGCCAAAGAAGAAACTAATTTTGTCCCCTTTTGCTATCCTTCACTTCCAGGAAAACTATATAAGTAGACCTCTCCTTCAACAAAGGAACAAGCTCAGAGAGAGACTCAAGGAAGGAATGTACTCCTGCAGCTTTTCCTTCTCTTTGTGTGTTTAGATCTCTTAGCTTACCACTAGTGCTCCACTTGGTAAATTTGGAATCAGCTAGCTTGGCACTCTGAGTGAGTAGTGGGCAAGCAGTGATTGGCCAATCTTCTCTTGAGCAGCTAGTTGGAAAACTAGATTTTGAGCATGTATGTTTAGGGAACCGAAGTCCAACACTTAGAATGAAGGTGTATGCTTATGTCTCCTACCGATTGCCCAAAGTTTGTATAATCCACTTTTGAGCTGTTTGTACTCATAATTTTAGCTTCTTTCTCTTATTTCACTGTGTCATTGTATATGCTATTTTTCTTCCCCATTGAGTCTTCAAATTGCAACCCACAGTGCATATTGCACTTAAGAGGACACACCACATCGAGCATATAGATCAAGAAATTGATCTACAGATGGCCTAGGATAGGAGACCTTAGGAGTAGGAAACATAGTCTAGGGCCCTAAAGAAGGCACCAAAGCAATATCATAAGCAATAGGCATCAAAACAGTGCCTGGGTTCATGGGGGAGTCCTCCTAAAGAGTGTTGAAGCAGTTCCCATTGGGAACACACCTCTCCTTGTCCACTGGACGAGGCTATCGACCAAACTAACACTGATGCTCAAGCTGCATCCAACTTGTGCCCTACAAGAAGTCAGTCATGGTTGTCGAAACACCAGAAGGTAGAGGAAACCCACCCCCAACTCCATTCTATGGGAGGTCTGAGGAACCTAGAGGATAGACTTGGGGGGGAGGGACTCAACATGAGAATGCATAGCCGCCGGCCTCGAATCCAAAGGCCAAATAGGCTGAGGAGAGGTGGATGGCCTAGGAGAGGAGACCTGAGGAGAAAGAAACATAGTTGAGGGCCCATAAGAAGGCACTGAAGCAATATCATAAGCCATAGGCATCAGAATAATGCTTGGGTCCATGGGGAAGTTCTCCTGAAGAGTGTTGAAGAGGTTCCCGGTGGGAACACACCTCTCCAAGTCCATAGGATAACGCTATCGACCAAACTAACACCGACACTCAAGCTACTACCAATCTATATCCTACAAGGATTCAGCTGTGGTTGTCGAAACATCAGAAGGCAGAGGAGACCCACCCCCAACCCCATCTTGTGGGAGATCTGAGGAAGCTAGAGGAGAGATTGGGGGGGGGGGATGGCTGAACATGAGAACGTGTATCTGTTGGATCCGAGGGCTATCTAGTCCACCTCCTAACCCGTGAGGGGCACGCCTTCACAAGGTTACCAAACTTGCAAAACACTGATTTAGAAGGCTCGAGTAATTGGCCTTTTGAATTGACCATCCAGCTAAAAGCACAAGAAGCTCCATCTCAAAAACCCCCACACTTTTCTGAGGAGGTCAATTGAGGAAGAGGATGTCATAGGATCAAAGCCATGTGTCTTGGGGCAAAAGTAGGCATGGCCCATCCGAATCACAATAGGTGAAAGTGTGACAATTCGAGTGGACACCTTTGGCGACCTCAAGTCCACCTAGTAAAAGTTGTGACCGAGGGGTTGGATACCAACAAACTTGCCAACCTCAGCACACAAGCTACCCTGAAGCAAGTCACTGAGCTTGCCATGGTTGGGATGACAACTGATGACTTTGCATGTCACTAATGAAGCTTGAAGTTGTTCAACTTTAGATGCCAAGCTCACTCTACCCTCATCAGTAAGGGAGAGTCGGATGGGCGATGGAATGGAGTCGGGCAAGGGCTTCACAATAGCCCCTCTAGGGGGTGGATTCCATGTCCATCCATGTCTGGCGCCTACAAGGAGGAGGAAATGGGGGCAGCTAGAAAATTATCTTGCTTCGATCACTACTGCAACTTTCTTCTTCACACTTTTCTTCTTCTTTTTCTCTCTTTTTCTATCTTTCCTTCTATTCCCTTTTGCTTGTTCTTCCCTGAATCCAATAGCTTCCAAACAAAAGTTGGAAAAAAGGAAAAACAAACAAAAGAAAAGGACAAAAAAATGAAGGGTTTGGTGTGCAGAACAAGAGGAGGAAGGAGGAGATGGAGTGAGAGAGAAGAGAGAAGTGACCTTAACCCTATATTAATATATAGAGCATTGTCTTGAGGCAATGTTATATATATATATATATATATATATATATATATATATATAGGGTTAAGGTCACATGATCCTTACATCCCCAACAATATCCCACTTAAGGGTCAATGTGACCATAAGTGGTAAAACATACAAAGAATGATGTAGGACTATACAAGAATGTACAGGAGAAGTCTGGATCTCAATCCATACAGATCAACTTACACCAACTTCCTCAAACAACGTGTATCCATGCACCTCAAACTGCTCTAGACTCATATCGATAAGAGTCGAGCTCACATCTGACTGATGCAAGACTTGATGAAGTTCCTGCAAAGCTCCCACTCGCTCTATGCCTGTGTCGATCATCGAACGACTGACAACACCAAGTGCAAATGCTACAATAACAACTACAATATCTAGTCTTGAGCATAATAACTTGTACATCAGACTCTCGAATGCTGACGAAACCTGTGCTATGTTGGCTAACCTAAGCATGTCATCCATGCCTGTATCCAAGGCATCCAAAGCACCATCATCAAGACAAACATGTCTTGATGTATCTGTGTCAACATTTGGCATGATCGAATCCAAGAATGACTGCATGATTGCTAACTCATCAACATCTAAATCAATCATTCTATCAACCAAGGATGTGTCTAGCTGTGCATCCCAAGTGCTAGTATGCTTTGGCATACACTATGTATCATAAGAGCTATCCTGCTCTACCACACCAAGTGTATCATCACGCTCCACATGAGCTAATTGCACAACATCAATGCCAATATCAAACCGATGATCACACTCTAACTAAGTATCATCATAATGCTCTACATGGGCATCCACATCATGCTCTAAAGCATACAACTGATCATCCAAATTGTGCTCCATAAGAGCATCCACATGATCAATAAAATCATGCTCTACATAAGCATCATGAGCATCCAAAACATCCTCTACATATGCATCTATCTGAGCATCTGAATCCTGCCATACATGTGCATCATGAATGTCAACAGAATTATCTCTAGGTAGAAAAATGAGACATGAAGAGTCTCACACCGCACATAAGCCTGAACTCCCATTGAGAGGAGATTGTCTCCCACATGGAGTACCTGTAGTGGATGCATGTCCAACCCTGGCACCTCTGACAAGCATAAGCTGTCCCGACTACAACTGAAAATAATGTTCCACATCAGTCTTCGTTTTTTGAATTTTTGGTAGTTTAGAACTCCGAACAAGGCCCTGCATCCTTTTGTGAAGTTGTAGCCCTCTCTATTAGGTATGGGTAGAACTTTAAAATGCAATCAATCCGAGCTTTCTAGCTCGATTCATGGACGAAATAGTGAACAACTGTTGAGAGGTGCCGACCTGCACTTTCACCTCTTGTGACCTAAGCTTCCATTGAAGCTTCTTGCATACCAACCTTCAACATGCTCTGATACCAATGAAGGGATTTCGTGTGCAGAACAAGAGGAGGAAGGAAAGAGATGGAGGGAGAGAGAAGAGTCACACACAAAATGCATGGGAGCCTCGAAACCCACATAATGATGTGTCTTGAGGCAATGCTCTATGTATGATGTATATATATGAATATATGGGAAAAGTCATATGACCTTTACATCTGCAACATAAAAATGGGGGGAAGGGGCCATGTTAGGATGGAGGGAGGGGGATTGAGCAGTGAACATGGGAGGTCGTGGAGAGGGTGGGAGCTGTAGGTGGGGGGGAGGGAGGGGGGAGGCGAGGGTTTGGCAATAAGGTGAGGGAGGCGGGTGGGTGTGAAGGCACGAGGAAGGAGTTGTGGGTGCAGTGTAGGACAAAGCAAAAAGGCGATAGGAAGGGGGGATTGTATTCTACATGGAAGTTTCTCGTAGGGGGTTTGATAGGTCCTACAAAGTCTAGTCCCCACTTAGAAAATGCATGTCCACCCATCATGGATCTTAGTGGCATTTCATCTTTCTTAATCGGGTATTGCACCTTCTAATAGGTGTCACATCTTTTCACATATATATGAGCATCCATGTGAAGGGTAGGCCACTTAAGACCCGAGAATAGAATAGCCTTGATGACATCATCAATTCTAGAGTGTCCACCTACAACACTTTTATGTGCCATTTCTAAGATTCTCAAATAATCGCTCTTACATATGCATAGTCATAAATAACTGTCCCTTCTACATTTATATATATATTATCTCCAATTAGTACATAACCTTGAGCTTCTTGAGTTATGCTTTGTTTTTTGGCTAATGTCATCTCCTTGGGGAAGGTTTTTGTTTTCAGAAAACTTACTAATGGACTGCTCCATTCGGGTACTACCGAAACATGGTACAATCTGGCATACTCCATTAGAGGTGTATGTTTTATCGGATTATGAACATCTGACTCCATTTTTGGCCACTATACTCCTAAGCATTTCAATATTTGTAGTGTTCTATGCTTAGAGTAATGTTGCCCTAGGACACCTAAATGTGCATGATGGAACCATTTTTTATGCTCTTCCTCATCTACAGAAGAAGATAATATTCCTTGGTCATCTTGCTTATAAATACTTTCTACTATGATTTGATGCTTTTGAGATTGTATGACTTCTTTCTCACTAATTCTTACAATCGGGTTCAAAGGTCCAAAAGTCAAGATGGGTACTCGTTGTTTTTGCCCATGTTGGAACCACTCCTTATGGTGATTCTCCTAAAGTGAGTCATGAGAGATGGTTGGTGCATAGGTGGGTTTTACCTTTTCTAATCACTATCTCAAAATCATAGTCCATTAGTAAGAGAAACCACCTTACTAATGTATTGTATTGCAGGGTTTCTTGACCAAATACAATAAAGCTTAATGATGTGTATAGAACTGTTGGTAGCAGTCAGGGCATCACAAGACAAGGGAGCCGACATAAAGAGTCAGAGCAAAGAGAAGGGCCAAGCAGGCAAAGTAGTCAAAGAAGATCCGACAATTAGGCCATGCAATTTTTCCAAGATAACTCCCTTTGAATAGTGTTTTTCATCACTAAATGAACATTATAAATACTATTTTTGGTAAATTAAACTCCATTTTGTTCAACCCGAGGATTCCTTGAGCTTGAGGAGTATTAGAAGTATTTATGTACCAATTTTCATAATTTTTAGAGCTCATTTGAACCTCCAAAATAGCCTAGGAACCTGACTTTTAAGTAGGCCAGACACTAGGTCTGGACAGGGCTAGTAGCTAGTCAAGGACTATAAAAGGAGCTAGGGAGCTCATTTTTAGGGCGAACAAATTGTAGTTTGAACTAAGAAGAACTTTTGTAATTTTCTTATGATCTTAATCAAAACTTCCATTGTTCCACTCTTTTTTCTTACTTGTGTCTATGTGTGTATGTGTGTGCACGCTTGTGTGCTTCTCCATCACCACTTGTGCACATCACTTGCTCGAGGTCTTCATACCATCCTCATGTCTTCCCGGATTGACATTAAAGGAGGTGCTACTCACCACTGAGCTACACCAAATTTTGGTGTCGTTGCCGAGGAGAGAGCTTCAAGGATGAGCGTGTGATGGTAAGACGTAGAGTTGTGACCTTGGAGTTGTAGGTAATTTCTATACTTTTCCTTATTTTTCTCTTTTCTACTTCATCACCATCATCACCATCATCATCCTCACCATCTCCCACCTCCATCCCCACCTTTGCAAAATTTCCAGTTTTTTGGTCATATCACCTTCCCCTTCTCATTCTCCTCATTTCACTTGAGAGAGAGAGAGAGCAAAAGAGAGCTATTGTGCTTGTTGTTTTTGTATGTTTTTGAGCATTTCTTACAAGTTATAGCTATATCATCATCTCCAGCAGGTTGCACACGTACGAAAAATGTCTGCGCAGGTCCCGAGGCATTGAGCTCTATCAATTGCGATTGATAGAGAACTTGAGTATTTGGTAAAACTAAGTGCATATTCATGATCTATAGGCCTTTCACATCACACCCAACACAAAAATTTCAAAAAAAATTATGTTTTCTCTGTCCATCACTGTCATGGAGTACCCCCTAAGGGAGGTGTTAACCACCTCTAAGCTTATTATTAGGTGGGCTCACACATGAGGGCCATGTGGCACCCATGTGTGAAGCCATGTGGGGGGATGACTCACAATTATGAAGAGAGAGAGAGAGCGTAACTAATTAGCATTACGAGGCTGGGTGGATTTTGGAAACGTGTGTATCTCCGTGCGCGCGCATTTGAGGAGAGGTTCTCCTCGAGTTCTGAGCTTTGAGAGCTTCCCCAAAAGTGAGGGGACTCATCGGGACACGACAGGCTATTCCAACATTGGTATCCGAGCCAGGGAACAGGCGACGGACGCGCCACGCAACAGGAGTAAACAACATGCATACCGAGGCGTCCAGGCAACGGGCGGCCAGAGGACAGCCGACGGGCGGCCAGAGGACAACCTACGGGCAGCGGCTGAGAGGACCAAGTCCCTCCTCCCCTCCTCAAGGATGAAGGGTATGCCCTTTTAGCCTCATATATATGCCCATATCCTTGCTGTATGCACCCGCATATGGGATTATATACCTTCATCTCGCTGCTTCACGAAGATGCCCATCTCAGAGAATAACAAAAGTTAGTTTGGAGTGGATTTTTCGAAGTTTTTCCTAATTTTTGGGAGATGGAAAGCATATGATGAGCCAAGTATTTTGTAAAAATCATAATGTATACATGTATTATGGGTTGTGGAGATGGGGTAAGGGATTTGGATTGATTCAAAAAGCTTCAGTCACTCAGTTTTGAGCTTCTCAAAGTCATCCCTTTATGAAGATGAACCTTTTTGCTTCCCATCAGTGACATACCCGACTTCTCCGCACCATATCTTCTTCATACCATATCGGATTTCAAAAATCTTGGTCACGTTTCGAAGCTACATTTCTAAGCTTCGCTCAGAGACCATCAGTGTTGGATTTGGACGAGATTTGCTCCATCAAAATCTCTTTGCAGCGCTTCAGCAGGAACTAGGCGGCCACTCCCGGGCCTAGTTTTTCATCATCCGGACTCCAAATCCAATTTTTTCACTTGGGATAGTCTCAAATTCTTGAAGTACAGGTGCTGGGAAACAATTTGTGGACTGGCGAGGATTGGAATATCTCTGAAATTGCTCAGTTTCACTCAGTTTGCCCGTTTGGGGTTTTTCCTACGCACTTTTGGTGTTGTTTTGGATGGTTTATGGTGTCTAGAACCTCCCCGGACCAAGCGGACATTTCCAATTTTCTTTTGGGACTGGCGAGGAATCAAAATCAGCGGCTTGAAGCATCAAAGACCACTTGGATTACGCTTCCGCAACTCTACTTTGTATCAGGGAAGTGCTCTTGTGTTATATTTCTCTTCTTCTTGCATATTTAAACTCTACTTCCATTCATTTTTATACACTCTAGTTAGCAAACGGGGGAAGGGTACTTAAACATGGAAACTAAAGGCAAACAAGTAGTTGAGACCACTTCTCCACCTAGAGAGCAACTAGAGGATCGTGATGCTAGGATGGAAGAAGTAGAGTTAGGAAAAGAAATAGAAGAGAATTTAGAAGAAAAAGAGCCTTCACAGCAAGAGTATACTTATGAAGAGCTTATAGATGAATTTGTCACTCGTGACCAATTCATTGATTTGAAAGAGCAAACCCTTAAGTTAGAGAAAGATTTGGGTAGCATTACATCTCTTATACAGCAGCTTAAGTCTCAAATGATCTCCCTTGAGACTAGTGTCACCTCTTTCCTAACTAGGAAGGAAAGAGAGACTCCTACCATTCCTCTAGAGATTACTAGGAAAGAGACCTCTCTTCCTAGTAAGCATAAAGGAGAGAGCTCTAGGGAAGCTCCCCTCCTGAAAGACTTGAAGCCACCTACCTTCACGGGGGATGACCGAGACAGGAATAAGGATGCAATCTACACTTTTTTACAAAAGTGGCATGATTTGCATCAATTGAAGGGCACCCCACCTGAGTACCGTGTGCTAGAGGCGAGTCTTTCCCTTGGCCCACGTGCTTATAAGTGGTGGATGAGTCTTACGGAGGCGAACTCTATCCCTAGTGACTGGACTCAGTTTGAGACTCTTTTCCTAAAAGAGTTTCTTCCTGAAAATGAAGAGGAGAGGAATTGGGATGAGTGGGATAGGATTACTCAAAGAGGCAGGCCTCTTTCAGTCTATCTATCCCACTATAGAGAGATCACTTTGAAGCTTAAAGGTCTAGATGATTTTCAGAAGACCAGAGGGTTTGTTAGGGGCTTGGATAAAGCCATAAAGAGGGAAGTCAGGAGGAATGCACCTAAGACGTTTGAGGAGGCGATCAAATATGCACAGATATATGAGGACCATAATCGTCCTCAGTATACTCCTATGGAGACGGATCAGCCCCTTAAACCTCTTAGTACCACTAAATTTAAGAAAAAGTTGCCTTTTGGGAAAAACAAAGTTTTTATTAAAAAACAAAGATCACAAGGGCCTAAGCTATCCACAGACCAGTTTGAGAAGGCCAAAAGAGAGAACCTGTGTTTTAGGTGCCTATCCCCTAGCCATTCGCAGTGGAACTGTCCACTCAAGAAGGGGGAAGAAAAGAAGAAAGGACCAGAGTCTAGTATGGCTCCTGAAAGGGGCAAAAAGGCAGTCCACCTAGTGCAGACCCTTCCCATTCATGGCAGCTCTAGCTGCAAGGGAGTGGAGGTGATGCACGAGGATATAGAGCACACGTGTTGTTTGACTCAGTCATTGTGGTCACCGCAGTTTGGACCACATGACTTGGTCAAGCTACATGGTAGTGTATACGGGACCAGGGTGCGAGTCATGATAGATGACTCTGCCACTCATAACTTCATAAACTATGCTTTGGTCAAGAAATTGAAGATTCCCCAGCAGCCTAGTGCACATAAATACATTGTATCTATGATGCAAGGGCAAGATAAAAGAATATGGGATACTATGGTATCCAATTTGGAAGTCAAGATGCAGGATTATACAGATCATATGGACTTCCAAATTATGAACATGGAGAGGACAGATCTAGTCTTAGGAAGAGAGTGGCTATGGGGGTTGGGAGATACACTTAAACGCAGCTATCAAAATAACACACTCGAGTTTGAAAAGAATGGAAGTAAAGTTTATATTCAGGGAGAGAGAGATATACCTAGTGCACCTCTCATCTCATCATTAGAGTTGTATAGTCTCTGTTGTTCACAGCATGTACAGGATATGTTTTTATTGTATAGTCATGATATGGAGCATTGTACAGACAGCTCATCTGATGTATATTTTCATGCTTTGAATGTAAATATGAACAGGACTTTCTACTATTCTTTTTTGCAAGAGTGTGTGGTTAAAAGTTTCAAGGATCTTATGTTTGAGTACAGAGATGTTTTTCCCACTGACTTACCTAGAGGGCTACCACCTGAGAGAGGGGACATTGACCATGCCATAGAGGTTGTTACTAACACTAACCCTATTTGTAGACCACCTTATAGGCTTAGTGTTTCTCAGCATGAGGAGGTTGAGAAGCAATTGCAGGATTATTTAGATAAAGGCTTCATCAAACCTAGTAACTCACCATGGGCATCGCCAATGCTCCTAGTTAAAAAGAAAGATGGCTCTATGAGACTATGTATAGATTATAGAGCACTTAATAAGGTAACTATCAAAAATAGATTTCCAATGCCTAGGTTGGAAGATCTATTTGATCAGTTACATCAAGCTAGGTATTTTACCAAGCTTGACCTTAGATCAGGATATCATCAGATCAGGATTAGGGCAGAGGATGTCCCTAAGACTGCATTTAGGACTAGATATGGGCACTATGAGTTTTTGGTGATGCCTTTTGGTCTCACCAATGCTCCTGCCACTTTTATGAAGCTCATGAATAGTGTTTTACGGCCTTATCTAGGACATTTTGTAGTAGACTTTTTGGATGACATTCTAATCTATAGTGCATCAGAAGAGGAGCACTTGGAACACTTGAGAAAAGTATTTCAAGTGCTAAGGGAAAATTCGCTCTTTGCTAAGGAGTCAAAGTGTGAATTTTTCAAGAAAGAGGTTAGATACCTTGGGCATATAGTCTCCCAGGATGGAATCCAGATGGATCCTGAAAAAGTAAGGGCTATTATGGAATGGCCACATCCACGGAACCTGGAAGAGCTGCAGATCTTCTTAGGTTTATCAGGTTTCTATCGAAGATTCATTAAGAACTATGCCAAAATTGCTGTCCCGATGACGGAACAGCTTAAAGGGAAAGGGAAAGCCTTTCATTGGGGAGACGAACAGAAGCAAAGTATGGAAAAGTTGAAGGTAGCAATTGCTACAGCTCCACTTTTACATATAAGAGATCCCAATAAACCATTTGTGGTTGAGACTGACGCGAGTGATTTTGCTATAGGAGTGGTTTTAGTACAGGATGGTCGACCAGTGGCTTTTGAGAGCAAGAAACTAGAACCGGCTCAAAAGAATTACTCCGTCTATGAGAAGGAGTTGTATGCAATAGTCCATGCTTTGAAGAAGTGGCGTCATTATTTATATGGTGCCAAAGTTACAATAGTGTTTGATCAAGAGAGCATTAAGTGGCTCTCTAATCAAGCAGACCTTAAAGGTCGTAAGGCCCGATGGGCAGAGACCCTTCAAGAGTTTGATTATGAGCTTAGGTATAGGAAGGGAAAGTTTAATGTGGTGGCTGATTCACTTAGCCGCATGCCTATGCTCAATGGACTGAGTTTTACTCAGATCACTAGTGAGCTACTTGAGTCTATTAGAGGGAAATGTAGGATTGATCCTACATATTCCGAAATTTGGGAAGCCATAGAGAATGGGGATCGTGATATACGGGTTTCCAATGAGGATGGAGTATCGACGGGTACTCAAGAAGGATTCAAGTGGAAGAATTACAGTGTCCATGATGGATATCTATTATATAAAGGTAAAGTGTGTGTCCCTAGAGATATTGAGATGAGACGGCATATTTTGTATGAGTGTCATGACACACCTAGTGCGGGACACCCAGGAGTTAACAAGACTTATGATCTTGTTAAGAGGCAGTTTTATTGGCCTGGACTTCATAAGGACGTCCTAGAGTATGTACTTAAGTGCAATAAATGCCAGGTCAACAAAGCTGAGAGGTTGAGGATTGGAGGGCTACTCCACCCATTGGATATTCCCAATGGGAAGTGGGAGAGTATCTCCATGGAATTTATAGTCGGATTACCTAAGACACAGAGAGGGCACGACTCGGTCTGGGTAATTGTGGATAGGTTAACCAAAATGGCTAGGTTTATTCCAACACGTACTACAGTGAAGACACCTGAGTTGGCTAGACTCTTTGTAGAGAACCTATACCGGTTATATGGTCTTCCTTTAGACATAGTTTCTGATCGGGATAGGAAGTTTACTAGCCACTTTTGGAGAGCGGTCTTCAAAAGGTTGGATACAAAGCTTAGCATGAGTACGGCCGAGCATCCACAGTCGGATGGGCAAACAGAAAGGGTTAACCAAATCCTAGAGGATATGCTTCGAGCATATGTGAATGAAAGGCAAACTAATTGGGAAGAGTACTTACCTATAGTAGAGTTTGCATATAATAGTGCCAAGCACTCTTCCACTGGGCATAGTCCATTTATGCTTATGTATGGGTTTCAGCCAAGGGCTCCTTATGTAGTTGGCTTGCAGAATGAAAAAGTTCAAGCTGCAAAGGACTTCTTGGAAGAAATGAATGATATGCTTAGACTTGCTAAGGACAGCATTAGGAAAGCTCAGGATAGGGCTAAAGCCTATGCTGACCCTCAAAGAAGAGATATCAACTTTGAGGTAGGAGAGCAAGTCTATCTTAGAGTTCCATCTAGGTCTGAAACCATGAAGACAGGACCTTGTCCAAAATTATCTCCTAGGTATTGTGGACCTTTCCAAATACTTAAGAGAATAGGAAAGATGGCTTACCAGCTCCAACTTCCAGAGAATAGTCAAATCCATCCAGTTTTTCATGTTAGCCGGCTTAAGAAAAGGCTGGGTGAATCTGACAACCTCATTCCAGATAGTGAGGTAGTAGAGCCTATTTCTGTGCAATCTATTCCACATGAGCCAGAGAGCATACTATGCACTCGAGAGAAACGGACGAGGAGTCACTTGTATAAAGAGTGTCTAGTAAAGTGGAAAGATAGTTCAGAAGATAGTGCCACATGGGAGCGGGTTAGCACCCTACAGAGACGGTTTCCCAGTTTCAGTTTACCTCCCCAAGAGTCTTCTTAAGGGGAAGGATATGGGGAAACAACACGGAGACAGGACCATGTATTTCTATACATGGGGATATAGTGGGAGTAGTGTTATTATTAGTTCTCTCTTTCTATTAGACCTTCCAATACCATTTTTGAGGACAAAAATGGAGCTAAGGGGAAGGAAATGTCATGGAGTACCCCCTAAGGGAGGTGTGAACCACCTCTAAGTTTATTATTAGGTGGGCTCACACATGAGGGCCATGTGGCACCCATGTGTGAAGCCATGTGGGGGGATGACTCACAATTATGAAGAGAGAGAGAGAGAGTAACTAATTAGCATTACGAGGCTGGGCGGATTTTGGAAACGTGTGTATCTCCGTGCGCGCGCATCTGAGGAGAGGTTCTCCTCGAGTTCTGAGCTTTGAGAGCTTCCCCAAAAGTGAGGGGACTCATCGGGACACGACAGGCTATTCCAACAATCACGATTGACAACATCCATCGCGACGGACACCTCTGACCATCACGATTGACTAAAAAATTGCGACCGACAAAAAAATCACAATTGACACCCCCACGACAAAAAATCTATCCATCGTGACCGACAAAAAAATCGCAATTGATAGAAAAATCACGATTGACACCCCAAATCAGTGAAAAAGCTATCCATTGTGACTTATGGGCCACGATTGACACAATATAAATTAAGAAACCCGAGATATTTTGTGCATCACGATTGACAACATCCATCGCAATGGACACCCCTGTCCATCGCGATTGACACCCATCCATCACGATTGATAGGCCACGATGGACAACTCTGTCCATTGCAATTGACAACCCTGTCGATCGCGATTGATAGCCAATTTCGGCCAAATTTCAAGGTTTTTGATTTTTCAATTTTTGGCCAATTTGGAATATAAAATTCAAACCATTAGAGCATTGTGAGGCCCCTATACAAGTAATTTGAAAGATCTTATTAGCATGTTTTAACCCTAGAACCCTAAACTTTCATAACTTCTCTTGCAAAGCAAAGAAGAGCAGAGATGCAGAGAAAAAGAAGGGCCCCAAATTTTTTCCGATTTGGACACTTTAGTCACCCTATAGTATATTTCTCGATGTAAATGCACTAGAGGAATCCTCTAGATGCATAAGCCCAAATCCTTGTAACATAACTTTTGTAAACTAGTAGGAAATTAATCTTCTAGTTAATAAAGTGCCAGTTTCTTGTGTGAAAGGACCATTTTTAGGGCACAAGTATATAAGTCATTTTGTGACTCTTTGTAAGGACTGAATTTCGAATTTGTTTCTTCTCCTCTCTGTATCTTCTTCTTTGTGAGCTTGCATGCATGTGTGTGACTTGAAAAGAGTGCTTCGAAGTGTTGTTTATCCATGGTAGTGCTTATTTGCTATTGCTAATGTGTGTGAGAATTGTAGGAAGTGTTGAAGCATAGGTAGGTCATTCCCGTGGCTTAGTATTTTGCTCATAGCTTGAAGCAGAAGCATCAGAATCAAGTGAAAATACCACCATTGGATGTGTCTTCTCGAGAGCTTCGACATGAGTTCGGAGCTCAAAGAAAAGCTTGATTTATTGTTGACTGCTGCACCAAGTGTCGCGATGCCATAGCCGACCATGAAAGCTTGAATGTGATAGTTTACACTTGTTGGCACCTTTGTTAGTTCACAGTTGCATTGACCCTCATTTGGATGCATGTCCTCATACACTCGGCTATGTTATAATACTTCATGGATTGATAATTAAAGCATGAATCCCCACTATATGCACTTGTAGGGGATAGGGATATAGTCTCTTTCTCCTCAAGTCCTTAAGTCGAATCTTAGGTACACACGTTTTTTGGCGCCGTTGTCGAGGAGTGTCAAATCAAACCGATGCATTCGTGTGATGGTGAAAGCTCTTAGCATTGAAGTAAGTAGAGGATTTTAGACTCCTAGGACATCAAGTGAGGCAACCATATTTGAACCTAGGAGTGGGAACAAAGGAGTACCACTTGGTGAATGCCCTCATTAACACAGGAGCAGCTATCAACTACATTAGATCCTCTTTGACTCATCAGCTCACAGCCCAATTACATCCAACCAAAGCACACCTGATTGGAATAGGAGGTAAGGTTACTGAATGCATAGGCGAGATTACCTTATCATTACACCTAGGAAATAACACTATGCAACAAAAACTATTAGTGTGCCATGATCAATATTTATTAGAGGAACTTGTGTTAGGCCAAGATTGGATATGTGAATATGAGGTAACTATTCAACTAGCCTTGGGCTACATATCAGCCAAGATAGGGCATCACGAAGTATTTAGTTTTTTGGAAGAATGACCTATCAAAGCCACTTGTCTAGCTCTGAGAGATCAATAAATCATGCAAGACGATGATTGTACATCTACCTCTACTATGGAAACCCCACCTCCAAAAACTTCACCTGTGTTTACACCAATTCTTAATCTTATGCCCCCTCATCATCCATTGGACCTTTCTACTAACATCATTTCCATGGAGAGCCCTAGTGAGGAACTGAGCACAAGAGCTGCTAGTCAGAGTAATCAACCCAAACCCGTCCACATTAAATTATATCCCATTCAACGAAATAGACAAGCATGGATTCGAAAAGATCAAGTAGCAGCATACCGCCAAAAACAAAGCCATCACCTATAAGGGAACCGACAACAGGTCAAGACTTCAATCCAAGCTGGAGCTAGAGGTCTACAGAAGGTTGTCCAATTATGGATCCCAAAGAAACTGATTGCTGCTCAACCATTTAGAATGCAAATATGGGTTCTCCAAATCAACTATGCCAACGAAGAAAACTAAACCGAAGACACAACACTAAGAAAGGAGGCCTCCAAACTGAAGACAAAGGAGCAAGGAAGACACGATGACTCGAAATTGTAGAAATAGAAGTACTCAACAAAAGCAACTCAAAGATATGAATGGCTAGTAAAGAAGAATAATAAATTGATAGCTACACGAATCACAATAGGAGACACAGTTGCAGTCAAGGACAAAAAAATAAAGCTGATTTGGATACCCAAATCTCGATCGCCATCTACAAATCCGTCACCAACTTCTTCTTGCACACATGTTGAGTTCCATACACCTCGAATGTGCATAATAGGGCCACATTACAAGGCCATGCATTAGGCACATATTTCTTCTTCTAGTTCTTAGTGATGCACATTTCCCTCCTAGGGAATAGGAGAGCACTTGTACAATGACCCTAAGGAACATAATTAACAATAAAATAAAGCTTCGGCTATTCACTAACATTTTTGTTTTCTTTCAGCAAAAATAAGAAAAATTTTATGAAAAAAAATCTAGGTATTACCTTCCTTACACCCACGGGGGCAAGACGACACAAGTCACTTGGAGAACTGTTTGATTCATGAAGGCTAAGTGGAAGATAAATAATGCAACCACTTTTACATTGATTGTGGTGTGCTTTAAGTGCAGATGGCATCATCTTATTCGAAAGATATACATGAGGAAGAAGTCCTACTTCTTCCTTTGGAGTCCATTATGAAAGAAAGAGGTCATTGGTTCCGTGAAGACCAACTGGTGGTAGACCTCATCTTTTTGGCCACAATTAAAATTATGGATAGAGACCATTATGTGTCGCAGGATTTTTAAACTCTACAACATGGATTACCAAGCATTATGGAAGTATGGACAAGGGTAGGAATTGACACATTTTTATGACTTCCAATTTATTTACCAGATTTTCAAAGATGTACTCAGGTAATGAACACTCTACAAGCATCAGTGGATATGCCCTCAGTACTAGAAGCTATAGTTCTGAATACAACTAGAAAATGGAAACATGTTCGATTTATGCATGAGCTCATCAACAAAGCTTTTGGATGGAATCAAGATGGACTGACAAATCTCAAACATGAATGTCACGACGCTCAAAAGAAGACTTTTATGGAAATCAACAGGACAGATATTGAAGAATCAGTCTGTGTGGTGCATCAACATTTTTGTTTCCCAAGCATGAATAGATATATAGCACCTCAAAAGATTGTAGTTCAATTGGTGTCTCATGCTATGAGGCAAATCGAGAACCAAGTTAACTTTATGCCATACATACAAGAACATTTATTCGAAGCAAAGAAGAAATGGGACCATAAGAAATTTTTGAATGGAAGCTCTGCCTTGACGCTATTGATCTATGAAGCACTAGAAATGAAGGAACGCCTGTGATTAATGCCGAAATCTATTGAAATGGTAAGATATGTGAAGTCTACAACAAATCCAAAGAAGAAGAAAGCATCCATATCCAGAGAGGAAGTGGGAACAAGTTCAAAAACTATGATGCATGGAGCCGAGCAGGCTAGAGAAGAATAAGCACAAGAAATACCACAATCGAAGCGAACACATCTATTACCAAGGGTCTCATTAACTCAACCTCCTATAACACGAAGGGATTTATCAACAGCCTTAGAAGAAACACATACTTACATGCGAGGCCAAGTAAATCTTACTATTCAAGGACACCAATACAGGCAGTCTAGATGCTTACAGAAAAAGAGTAAAAAAGACCAACACCCATCACAAGCCACCAGATACAAGGAATTGGGGCTTGATGACTCAAGTTCTAATGAGGAATCTATTCATGAACAAGACACATCGGACACCGATATAAGAACAGAGGCAAACGATGAAGATTGGACAAAGATTCATCAGGTCCAAACCACCCCCAAAAATCAAAATTCACAAGTACAGAATCAAGAAGCACCATCTGAGGAAAGGCACATCATCCAATTGAATACATAATCCAAGATCAGTGTAAAAGAAACATCTCCATCCAAAACAACTATGATACCACCCATCAAAGGCGAATTGTAAATGAACCTAGAAAAAGAAGGATTATCACAACAAACTCCGACCAAAATTGTGATTGAAATTATCGATGATACGCCACAAGGGAAGGGAGTAACTAAAGAGGCTGAGCCAACAATATAGTTACATATTCGGCAGCCCCACCAAACAACACTACATGTGGCACAAGGAAAAGACATTACCACAGGTGAAGAACCTAGTATCCCCAAACATGGTTAAATGTGGAAGTCTCTCAATTAAAGCCAGTAATAAATCAAATGATAGAAACGGCTATGGACACACAACAACAAATGCTTGAAACAGATGCATACTATGATAAGGCTATGAGAGAGAGAAGCCAATTCCAGGCTATGAGTGAAAACCTGTCTACACAATTAGTTCAAGTTCAACAAGCACTCTCAGCCAAGGAATCAAAAGTTAAAGAAGCCATGGAACAATGCACTGCACTAACACAGGAGAACCAAAAGATCCAGGATCAACTCACAGAGCTACAAAGAAAATATGAAGCTAGTGAAGCGGAGAAGGCAAGAATGAATGCTAGAAGTAAGTTGCTTGAAACTCAGATCAAGGTATACATGGAAGAAATAGACAATTTACAAAACATACATAAAGAACTTATGAATGCCATATTGTGCAACTAACCTATAGAAGCACAAGAAACAACTGCTAGCGACACAAAAGCATTCGAAGACCAAATTGCGAAGTATGAAGCTCAGCTGAAACAGGAGCAAACAATCAGAGAAGAATGGGAAAGGAAGTATATGCATGACACTAATGAGCTCAAACAACGATGGAAATCAGCTGGAGACAAACTTCTTGTGGTATATAATGAAGATGCAAACTGGATAGCCATCATTGGAAATGAACTTTTGACAGCAAAAGAAGCACTAACAAAGGTCCACAATGAAATCAAAGAAAAGGAAGAACTCATTGCACAATTAGAAACTCAAATAAAACAACAAGAGACAATCAGGACACAAGTAGAGCCACAACAAGGGAACCCTACTGACAAGGTAGAGGTACGTCCTCTATCTCCCCCGATCTATCATTCATCAATAAGAGAGTAGACAACAGAACCTGGTGATTATCATCCAATGCCGTATACTACAGAAATAGGTCAGAAGGAACGGGCACTATTGGTGTCCCATTTGACGAAAAATTTTGAAAACGAAGTAGTCAAAGTAATGAAAGAAGCAAAAATCAAAGGCAAAGACTTGGAACAGATCATCAAGCCGTTCAACATCCCTTATGGGCTGTTGAAAGAGCACACACATCATTATATAAGGCAGATTACACAAAAAGATCCAGATGACCAGCTGAACTTCAAGACAAATACATTCACTTACACTCGAGAAGAATTTGAAGCAGCACAACCATTATGGAGAAGAAATTTTTTGGAAAAGAATCCAACATTATGAATGCACTGGCAAGCAGCACCATATTTATTAGAGGTGAATCCTTCTTTTTGCCCGATGCCACATGGACGTGATGCACAAGAATTTTTGGAATTACAAAGAAGTGGTAAACTCAATAAACAATGGTTGAATTACCTATTACTTCCAAGTCCGCCTCACAACTACTTACCGATTGAAGAATACATGATGAGATCCATCGAGTTTTGGCTAAAACGTTTGCGACAACGCCTGATCTCACAATAAAGATGACCAATAATATCCTTAGTATGATACTCACAGTACTCAATTTTTTTAAGCATGCAAAATATACATTTTTGAATTTCATCAGCATTAACCAAGGCATAGATATCCTCAATCTTTATCTCTCTATAATGCCTAGTTGCCCTACAATTATGGCATGTTACTCCAGACTTATGTTTTTGCCGAGAACATACATGCAAACTTTTGAGGAAGCATTTTTTACAAGATTTTTTGAGATTGATTCAGAAATATTCCTGAATATGTCAACTAATTTGAATGCCAGACTTGTGGCGTATGAATTAAGTTTCTTTGCAGACCATAGACAAGCACCACATGTCGGTGTGAAAGCAGAACAATGGAAGCAACTCATGATACGTGAAGCCAATCTGCTTAATGAAACAGAGCAAAAGGTATATAGGATGTACTGCAATCCAATTATAGACTTAAACCTGCAAAGTTTTGTACCATCAAGTGCTTTGGTTAATAAGTCTGCACATTGCATTTTAGTTGATACATATGCTAACTGAATTTCCTTGCTCAATAGCTTCTCTCTCACATAATGATAGTGGACCTCTATATGCTTGGTCCTAGCATGATAAATAGGATTTGCTGCAAGATGTAACGAGCTTGTATTATCTCCAAAAATCATTGGAGATGTTGTATGCAAACCCAAATCTATATATCACAATCTAATCCATATGGCCTCTTGAGTAGCATTGGCCAATCCTCTATACTCTGCCTCTGTAGAAGATAAAGCAACAATAGGTTGCTTCTTTGAAGACCATGATATAGGTTTGTTACCTGCAAAAGATAGGTAGCATGAGGTACTTCTTCTATCATGTTTGCAACCTGCCCAATCTGCATCTGAATATATCTTGATGTCCAAATTTGAGGTATAAGGAAAGTATAATCCTTGATTTTGAGTGCCCTTAAGGTACTTCAAAATCCTCTTGGCAGCTTCCAATTGAGGTGCCCTAGGTTTGTGCATAAATTTACTTAAAACACTTAATCCATGAGCAATATCAATCCTTGTCAATGTAGCATAGTTCAAGCTTCCCACTATGCTTTGGTAACCTGCAATATTCTCAAGCACATCACCTTCATGAGCACTTAACTTTTGGTTTACCTCCATTGGAGTGCTTGTTACCTTGGCATCCTGCAAATCAAACTTCTTTAACATATCTTGTATATACTTTCTCTAGTAATGTAAATTCCAGAGTTAGTATAGACTAACTCAAGTCTAAGAAAATACTTTAGTGATCTTAGATCACTGATTTTGGACTCCTACATCATTTGATTCTTAATCTGATTGATGCCATTAGCATCATTACCTATGAGTATGATATCATCAACATATACACATAGGTATATTACCTCTGAATTACTCCTCTTAACAAACACAGAAGTATCTGCTTTACTCATGATGAATCCTTGATCCTGAAGGTATGTAGTCAACCTATGGTTCCATGCCCTACGTGCCTGCTTCAATCCATAAAGAGCTTTGTTCAATTTACACACATATGTTACCTTGCTTGGGTCCTCATAGCTAGGAGGTTGAGACATGTACACCTCCTCTGAAATCCAGCCATTTAAAAATGCATTTTTTACATCCAGTTGATACATGTTCCAACTCTTTGATGCAGCCACACTTACCAATACCCTGATGGTTGGTATTTTGGCCATAGGTGAGAAGGTTTCTTCATAATCAACTCCTTGGGTTTGTGCAAAACCCTTAGCCACAAGTCTAGCTTTGTACTTGCTTACTGATCCATCAGAATTCCTCTTGATCTTATAGATCCATCTAGAACCAATTACCTTTATAGAATCTCTCTTTGGCACTAGCTCCCAAGTATCATTATCCTTGAGTGCTTCAATCTCCTCATCCATAGCTTCCTTCCATTTTGCCTTAGTTTTTGCCTCTTCATATGATGATGGCTCTTCAAATGACAAGTCTTTTGCAAGATAAACATAGTGCTTAGTAACTAAAGAAGTGTCATACCCATATCTAATTGGTTTCTTGCTCTCCCTTTGTGATCTTCTGATTGCTTGGTTGGATGAATCAGTTATATCCTTCAACTTCTTCATCTTGACTTTGCCTTTGGATTTCCATGCCTTGAATTCTTATAGGTTGATGATGTCCTCATCATCTAAACTGATGTCTTCAATCTATTTTGGTTCCCCCTTTGTGAGACTTGGAAATTCCTCTTCCAAGTCATAAGGTAGCTTTACTCTCCTGCATTCACTTTCAAACCAAGAATCATTCTCATCAAACACAACATCTCTACTAACCATAAATTCTTTGTTAGAAGGATTGTAGAACCTGTATCCTTTTTTATTCAATGTTGGTGCAGGACAATCACCAATTGATGTTTTGACATGGAAATGAAGTCAAGGATTTGAGAAGAGAACAAGTTCTGAAGCATGAAAGAAGGACACATTCAGAATTTGGAAGATGTGTACACATATGTACATTATGTTAGAGATAGTTCACTTATATCTTTGAGTAGTCATAAGCTTGTAAATTTTTGTCTATATATATACTTGGAAAATGTTGGGACAAGTATGAGAGAATGTAGAGCATGAGAGTAGAGTAGAATCAGAAGTCATTAGACACTTTATGAAGAGGTTAGAATAGCTCTCTCATCCAGATGTAATTTTTGTCAGAAATGAAGAGAAGTTGCGCCCGATGTTTCTGTGCATTCTCCTTCTGTGCTTGATCATTTCAAGAATCCTTTTGTAGATGTCTAAGTCCACAGTTAATGAGTCTATGGTTAAAGTTTGAGAGCCTAATTGTAAATAGGCTGTGAGAATTATGACTAGGAACATTCATATGTAAAAGAGTGTTCACAGTTTTTTGAAACAGGCGCATTTTCGATGGTCAATGATTTGATCATTTCTCACTGCACATATCAAAGTTTTGCATGAGTGAGGACTCAAAATCTAAGTTGAGAGGTAAGCCATCTATGGCTAAAAGCATTTTCTTAAAGGGGTTCTAGTTTTGGAGAACCATGTCTTAGAAGTTGCCGGTGTCAAAGTCGACTATATAGAGAGACAGTTTCAGACATATGTAGATTGTTTGAATCATTTCTCATAATCTACTCGAGCTTTTGAAGTTTTTTAACTTGGAGGAGGTGTGTAATCTCTAGGCAAAACATTCTACAAATTTTATCAAAAACTTTACACGAATGATTAGTCAATGAGTGATTAAGGTGCAACAGACTTTTATGAGAAATGACTTTCTTCACAGTTAGCTAATTTCTTGATAATTGGTGCTTGTCTTCCAAAATTGGTTGAAGTTTAAAGTTATTCTTGATATAGAGGTGGTCTAACATCAAGGATAGCTTGTTCTTTTGGAGATTAACACTCTCCATCAGTGGTATCAGAGCATGAAGTATCAAAATTGAGGAAAGGAAGACTCCGACTGCTGCAGACATACAAAATTCAACATTTGAAGGTTCAAAAGGTGAAAGCTTGAGACGGAGATCATACGACACCAAGGAAGACAAAAGGAGTGTCATTTGAAGTAAAGGTAACCTTATACTTTATAAAGATTGAAGAATTCAATGTACAGATGAAGAAAAGATGGGAGATTCTCTTCAGATAGAGAAATTGGATAGAGAGAACTATCCAGCATGGTCAATGAGGATGGGAGCTCATCTAATGAGCAAAGACTTGATAGGTTATATTACAGGTGAAGAAGAAAAGCCTCAATTCAGAGATCCTAGTGTTCCAACTAGGGAGGAATTATCAGATTTGAAGAATTGGATGAAGAGAGATGCTCAAGCTAGGAGCATTATCTATATGGCAGTCAATGATTACTTGCTACCTCACATTAGAGGTCTTGAAAGTGCAAGTGATATATGGAATGCTTTGGAGGAGCATTTCCAAAATACTACAAAGTCTAGGAAGGCATCCTATCCATCTCAGATTATGTAACCAGAATGAAGGACATTGCAGATGCATTAGGAGCTGTTGATGAAGACATTTAGGAGGATAAATTGGTAAGGCAAATTCTGACAGGTTTGAGAGGTGATGACAAATGGAAGCCATTCATTCTATCTACTGAATTATCACTTGAATCATTTTACTCCTGACTTAAATCAGTTGCTAGGACATATGTTAACCTTTGAGCAGGATGTCAAAGGTGAAGGTGACAAGAGTACAGGTCATGCAATGTACTCAAAGGATAAGAAGAAAAATAGCAAAGGAAAACAACAAGCAAATGAAGATGAAGGCACAACTAGTCAAGCCAACTTCCTAAGAGGAAGAGGAGGTGGCAAAGGTAGAGGAAGAGGCAGGAATAATAAAGATGGAGTCAAAGCTTGCTGGATTTGTGGTAAGACAAATCACTTAGCTAATGATTGTTGGCATAATACTCAGAGTAATGGTGGATATAATCAGAACTTTAATTCAAGAGGAAGAGGTGGCAGAAATCAAAGAGGTAACTTCAGAGGAAGAGGTAGTAGGGGTTACTTTTGAAGAAATGCAGGAAGAGGATTCCAAAGTCAACAATACAATAATACCTACTACAATTATGCTTCAGATCAGAAGGAGGATTCAACATTGATAATGAATGCAACTTGTGAAAGGCAAAGTGAAGACCAAAGAGTCTTCTACATTGACTCAGGGTGTAGCAATCACCTGAGTGGTAACATAGCATTGATGACTGATTTGGAAAATAAGGTATCTAATCATGTTGTTCAAACAGGTGACAATACAAAGCATAATGTGAAGTCAATTGGATCAGTGAAGGCCAAGGATGGAAGTACTCTCTTGAGTAAGGTCTTGTATGTTCTTACAATTCCTAAGAATCTGATAAGTGTAGGACAAATTGTTGAAAAAGGTTATGAAGTTAGATTCACTAATGAAGGAGTGTTTGTGGAAGACCCTAGCAATGGGTATAAACAAATTGTTTCAGGGAAGAAAGAAGGAAGGTTGTTCACATTGAAGATTCAAGGTAATGTTGGTCATGCCTTGTTCACTTATGGAGGACATAAGATCTCTGAGTTAGATCTTTGGCACAAGAGGCTTGGACACTTCAATGAAAGAGGTATCAAAGATATGATTAACAATGGCTCAGTGCTTGGATTGCCTAATGTTGCAGGTCAACATATGACATACAGATGTGAGGCATGTCAATTAGGTAAGGCTCATAAGCAATCTTACTCCAAGCATGGTTTCATGTATTCAGAGAAGCTTGAGTTGGTACACACAGATGTGTGGGGACCATCAAAGGATTTCAGTATAAATGGTTCAAGGTACTATGTGATTTATGTTGATGATGCTACCAGATGGATCACTATCTATGTGATCAAAGATAAGTCAGAAGTATTCAATACATTCAAACATTATCATGTGTATGCAGAAAGAATTACAGGTCATAAATTGAAGAGACTAAGGTCAGATGGAGGGGGAAAGTATTTCTCTAATGATTTCAGTGATTACTTATGGAATGCAGGTATAAAAAGGGAAATTACTTGCAGGTAATCTCCTCAACAAAATGGTGTAGCAGAGAGAAGAAATAGAACTCTTGTTGAGTTTGCAAGGTCAATGATGAAGGAGAAAAATTGTCCAAATTATTTGTTGGCTGAGGCTGTAAATACAGCTACTTATTTGGTCAATAGGCTACCATGTAAAGCTTTGCAGGGTATGACACCATATGAGGCATGGCGGGGTAAGAGACCTACCTTAGATCATTGCAAAATATTTGGATGTTTGGCATATGCATATGTGCCATCACAATTAAGACACAAGTTAGAACCTAAAGCTGAAAAGTATGTATTCATTGGTTATGATGACAAGCAGATGGGATATAGGTTGTGGAGTCCATCCACAAAACAATTTCTTGTATCAAAAGATGTTACATTTGATGAGCAAGGTACTTCGTATGCAGGTACAATCAATATTAATTCAGGTGATGAAGAAGTTCTGAGTCAAAAGAAAGGTAAATCAAAGGTTCAAATATTTGATGAAGAGGAGAATAATGAAGTGCAGGTTGAAGTTGAAGAAATGCCAAGATTTGATCTTGAGTGTGAAGAACCAGAAACCTCAAGGAGTGGAGAGCTTAGAAGGTCATCAAGACACAAGTGGCAACCTACAAGGTATAGCTATGATACTTCTTTTTTGGCTACCAAAGATTATGCTTACATGATAAAGGCAGATGAAGACCCTTCCACATATGAAGAGGCAAAAGGTAAGGAAAATTGGGAGAAAGCTATGCAGGAAGAATATGATGCATTAATGGAGAATCAGACATGGGATTTGGTTCCTAAACCAAATAGTCAGAAGATCATTGGATGCAAATGGGTCTACAAGGCTAAGAGGTTTGCAGATGGAAGTGTGTCTAGGTATAAAGCTAGACTTGTTGTGAAAGGGTTTGCTCAAACATATGGTATTGATTATGATGAGACCTATAGTCCTGTGGCAAAGATGACAACCATCAGGACACTCATAGCTATTGTTGCATGTAAAGGTTGGAAATTATGTCAATTAGATGTGAAGAATGCTTTTTTAAATGGTTACATTTCAGATGATGTTTTCATGGAGCAACCTCAAGGATTCAAAGATAGAAGGTATCCAGATCATGTATGTAAGCTCAAGAGAGCTTTGTATGGTTTGAAGCAAGCCCCAAGGGCATGGAATTATAGACGTGAAGTTCTTGAAAGAACTTGGATTTCAAGTATCTAAAGCAGATAGTAGCTTGCTTGTTAAAGCAAGTGATGATGGGTTCATTTACATGTGCATATATGTTGATGATATAATTCTTACAGGTACATATGAGAAAGGCATTCAAAGTCTAAAGAAGCAAATGGAGAAAGAGTTCAAAATCAGTGATTTGGGAGACTTGTCATATTTCTTGGGCATGGAGATTTCATACACTCAACATGGAGTGTATGTGACTCAAGAAAGGTATTTGAGAAACTTGTTAATCAAGTTTAAAATGAATGATTGCAGGGTAGCACCTACTCCAATGGAGGTGAATCACAAATTGAGCAGATATGGTGGAGAAGAATTCAAGGATATGAAGTTATATCAGAGTTTGGTTGGTAGTCTTATCTATGCTACATTAATTAGGCCTGATTTATCATATATAGTTGGAGTTTTGTCTCAATTCATGCATTGTCCTAGGAAAGAACATTGGATTGCAGGGTCAAAGAGTGTTGAGGTACATTAAGGGTACACTCAAAGAGGGTTTGTATTATGGTTTTACATCAGATAAAAACATCAAAATATATAGTGATGCAGATTGGGCAGGTAATCCTGATGATAGAAGATCAACATATGGATATTTGTGTTATGTGGGAGATAAGTTAATCTCCTGGTGTTCAAAGAAGTAGCACACAGTTGCTTTATCATCTACAGAAGCTGACTACAAAGGTATGGTTGAAGCTGCAAAGGAAGGGATATGGCTTAAGACTCTCATGAAGAGTTTTGACACCATACAGAGTACACCTATCATTTATGGAGATAACATGAGTTCATTGTATTTAGCTGCTAATCCTGTGTTTCATGCAAGGACTAAACACATTGAGATTCAGTATCACTTTTTGAGAGAGAAGGTGATGGATAAAGAGATTGAAGTCATACATCCTTCAACAAAAGATCAGATAGCTGATATGCTTACCAAAAGCTTGGATGGACCAAAGCTACAGAAATTCAAAGACATGGCAGACATAAAGAAGACAGAGAAAACCTCAATTGATGATTGAGGGGGAGCTGTTGGTGCAGGACAATCACCAATTGATGTTTTGACATGGAAATGAAGTCAAGGATTTGAGAAGAGAACAAGTTGTGAAGCATGAAAGAAGGACACATTCAGAATTTGGAAGATGTGTACACATATGTACATTATGTCAGAGATAGTTCACTTATATCTTTGAGTAGTCATAAGCTTGTAAATTTTTGTCTATATATATACTTGGAAAATGTCAGGACAAGTATGAGAGAATGTAGAGCATGAGAGTAGAGTAGAATCAGAAGTCATTAGACACTTATGAAGAGGTTAGAATAGCTCTCTCATCCAGATGTAATTTTTGTCAGAAATGAAGAGAAGTTGCGCCCGATGTTTCTGTGCATTCTCCTTCTGTGCTTGATCATTTCAAGAATCCTTTTGTAGATGTCTAAGTCCATAGTTAATGAGTCTATGGTTAAAATTTGAGAGCCTAATTGTAAATAGGCTGTGAGAATTATGAGTAGGAACATTCATATGTAAAAGAGTGTTCACAGTTTTTTGAAAAAACGGGTTCTAGTTTTGGAGAACCATGTCTTAGAAGTTGCAGGTGTCAAAGTCGACTATACAGAGAGACAATTTTAGACATAGGTAGATTGTTTGAATCATTTCTCATAATCCACTCAAGCTTTTGAAGTGTTTTAACTTGGAGGAGGTGCGTAATCTCTAGGCAAAATATTCTACAAAGTTTTATAAAAATCTTTACACAAATGATTAGTCAATGAGTGATTAAGGTGCAGCAGACTTTTCTGAGAAATGACTTTCTTCACAGTTAGCTAATTTCTTGATAATTTGGTGCTTGTCTTCCAAAATTGGTTGGAGTTTAAAGTTATTCTTGATATAGATGTGGTCTAACATCAAGGATAGCTTGTTCTTTTGGAGATTAACACTCTCCATCATTCAAGTCATACCCTATGAAGATGCACTTCTCTACCTTAGGGTCTAGCTT
Organism: Ceratopteris richardii; assembly: GCA_020310875.1. NCBI lineage: Eukaryota > Viridiplantae > Streptophyta > Polypodiopsida > Polypodiales > Pteridaceae > Ceratopteris > Ceratopteris richardii. Next base: position 165,056,652 of record CM035407.1, read on the forward strand.
ACCTCTGATTTGAGAATGGATATGCACATAAGTAACACATCCAAAGATCCTACAATGATCAAGTGAAGGTCTTCTACCATGCCATGCTTCATATGGGGTCATCCCATCAAGAGATTTGGATGGTAACATGTTTACAAGATAAGTGGTAGTAGATACACTCTCTGCCCACAAGTAATTATGTATTTTTTTTTCATTCAACATTCACCTAGCTGTTTCAACAATTAGGCTATTTCTCCTCTCTACCAAGCCATTTTTCTTAGGGGTATACCTTGTTGTAATTTCTCTCTTGATTCCTCTATCCTTTAAGAATGCATCAAAGTCATTTGAGAAGTACTCACCTCCTCCATCTGACCTTAGTCTCTTTAGACTTCTTCCTGTTTGGTTCTCAACAAGTGCAAGATACTTTTTAAAGCAACTGCATACTTCACCTTTGTGCTTCATAAAATATAAGATAGTCCACCTACTAAAATCATCAATGAAAGATACATAATACCTTGATCCAGAAATTGAGGGATCCTTACTTGGTCCCCATACATCTGTATGGACAAGCTCTAGGTAGTCCTCACGCATGTAACCTTTCCTTGAGAAGGGTAACCTGTGAGATTTTCCAAACTGACAAGCACCACATTTATAGATCATGTGTTGCTTGGATACATTAGGTATCCCAAGCACACATTGATCTCTACATATTTGCTTTAAAGTTCTCTCACCAATATGCCCTAATCTCTTATGCCAAATTTCAAGCTCTAATAGTGTTTGGTCCTTTTAACTATACAGTGCAATATTCCTTGTATCCTCAAGTTCAAAAGTGAATAATCTACTTGTCTTTTCTCCTTTGGCAATTCTCTTGAATCCTTGCTGGGTATCCTCCACAAATGCTCCATATTTGTTGAACCTGACCTACAAACCCTTTTCCACAATTTGTGCAACACTCATCAAATTCTTGGTAATTGTAGGTACATATAGAACTCTGCTCAGCAAATTCTTATTTCCATCAGAGTTTTTAACATTTCCTACCTTGATTATTGAGTGCTTGGTGTCATCACCTATTTGTACTTGATGCTTAGCCTTTGGTTCCTCAAGGCAAGAGAGAAGAGCTACATTGCCTGCCACATGGTTTGAGCATCCTGAGTCAATGTAGAAAAGATGGTCATCATTTATACCTTGTTTTGAAGTCATATTCATAATCAGAAGAGAATCCTCTTGCTCCTCTATATAGTTGTTGTAATCTTTCCTTGATTTGTAGCCTCCTTGGTAGTTGTTATTATAGTTTTTGTTATAGTTATTAGTGTAGCCTTGATGGTAATTGAATCTTCCTCTTGATTGTGTATATCCACTTGTTTGAAATCCTCTACCTCTCTGATTCTTGAAGTTCCCATAACACTCATCTATAGTATGATTTGACAATCCACAAATATTACATGGTGAGGAGTTATAAGGTCTCCCCCTATTGCATTATGAAAACAATGTTGTACATGATCATTGGCTTGATAAATAATGCTCAATGATGCTAAGAGATCAGGGCTATGAAGTAAGCCAAACTCTCCTACAATGAGATAAAAAAGGACTCAAATATGGAGTGATCTATCCCGCGAGTTCTTCAATCATCTTTTATAGATGAATCATTTGAATTTTGAATTTGAATTCTTCATTGGCTTTCTCTAGAAAAGTAATCCTCTGATCTAAGAGATATTCTCTCCAAATAAAGTCGTAGCTTTTTCATCTAACAAACTCCACGAGTTTAGTGGTAGCTACAAATATTCTTCTAAGTCAAATAGACTTTTACAATTGCTAAAAAGTAAAGAATCCATAACAATGGTTCTCATGGGTCCTCAAACATTTGCACATAAAGTCTTTATATCTAGCCAAGTGTGTAGGCTTGGTATTTGTACCAACAAGATCGACTACAGGCACAGAACTAGAGAGAAGAAGCAAAGCCTGTCAAGGGACGATAGAGACAAAGAGGGGGAGAGTGTTGCAGAGCAAAGAAGAGTAGAGATGCTTTGTAGGGGATAGGGGTATAGTCTCTTTCTCCTCAAGCCCTTAAGTCAAAACTTAGGTACACAACTTCTTCATACAAATTGTGTTTCTAGTGATCTTGGGCTTGTTGGAAAGCTTGTTTCAAATCCCACAAAACATCCACTGGTTTTTGTAAAACTAATATATGGAGTTATAGATAAGGTATTTTGAGGTTGACCTTCCATAGGGATGAGAAGTTGAGGGATCTCTAAGGGAATTTTCATAAAAGCAAATCAAAATTGGGTCTTTGTATTACATGAATGGACATGGTTTGTTAAGTCAATTAAATTGAAATCTTGAGCTAACTTTGGGATTTTTACAGGTTCATCGAGAGCACTAAAGGGCGTCCAGAGCATGAGCATATTGCAAGTTTGAGAACGGTGTTCTTGAGCACTCAAGAGCAAGGGATAAGCAACTTAAGGTTGTCATTCTCAACCCCCTCTGTCAATTCCTAGCTTAGGCTAAGTACAAATAGAGGTTTTGATTAATTAGGGCAACGTTAAGCATGATCAAGTTAAAGAAACCCTAATTACTCAAGTGCAAGCATAAATAGGCTACCTTGTGATGAAAATTGGGTAGAAAAAAAGTGACATCCTAAGAAAATTAAAAAGAACAAGGAACTAATACAAAAGGACTCTGCAACGAGGCTGTATTGGGAAAAATTGGGATATCAGCCAAGGCTTATGAACCTTAGGTCAAGAAGATATTTAGGACAAGATAGGCAAAGCCTCAGATCTTTTGAAGCTAGTGTCAATCATTCAGTTAGGTCTTGGTCCTAGCAATTGAGTGATTACCCATATGCTCTAAATTCAGAAACAGGTGATTCTCAGATATCATATAACATGGAGAGACCCATAGGTAGCTCAGGAGTGGCGTACCTAGAAAAGCCAGAAGGACCTTACAAGACTCAACTGGAATATGTAAGGACCAACCGTCTAGCTGCTTGCATTTACAAGGATGGCTTGAGAAGATCTGTTGTCTAGATTAAAAATCCAGACCAACCCTTTGGACTAGAACATCTAGTAGTCAAGTTTGAAAATGGTGCATACATAGATAAAGAAGGAACAATGTATGTAGTCACCACCCACCCAGATAGGACAGACGAGTTTGGCAATGTGATCGCAAAAGCTGAAGTAGGCGACATAGAGCAAGGGAACTTAGGAAGGGAGCCCAAAACCCCTCGAGGCAAATCTGTCCTGACTAGAATAATCATTCCAGAGTGTATTCCCCAGGACAACAAGAGCATAGATCTACTCCTAAACCGAGAGACAGATGAGGCTTTTTGGAGGTATAAACTTGACCAACCTAATGAAATGGGAGCACTCACCATCTATGAATTTAAACATCTTGATAGTCCAGGCAAAGTTACCTATTTAGACAATACTTCAGAGAGAGCTTTTGTGGTCTCAGAGCATGGTAGGCATGCCTACACTTGGAAGGGTGAATTTATTTTTCCCCAACCAAGATCCAACGTCTCTTATGGTCATCAAGGAGCTGGAACATCTCAAGCTCATGGAACTCAAAGGGACAAGACTAGAGATAGACCCGAGGTAAGCTTTGCTAACCCAATAGGAAGAGAATGAACGAGAACTGAGACAGATAGAATGAAAAACGAGAGACCTAGACATCCAAGGAATCAAAGAAATGCAGATGAATTCCCTTTTCCAAGGCCTAGAGAACACATGAGGACCTTAAGGCCTACACAACTGGTCCAACCCATGAAGAGTTATTTCGATGGTATAGGAGACCCTTATGATCATGTGGTAGAATTTAGGCAAGTATTGAAGGCTGAACAAGTTGATGACATGTTCACGTAATACAATGCTTTTGGTCTAACACTCAAGAATACTGCCTTGACTTGGTTTCAACCACTACATGAGAGGCAATTCACGAATATAGAACAATTACTAGAAGCCTTCATTACAGAATTTTCTAAGAGTGGCATTAGACATAACACCTCCTCACTGATCCATAGCTTCAAACAAACACCTCAAGAAATAGTGAGACTTGCAGGACAAGGATTTAGGCAATATCTAGAGAGATGCCCTGCTCCAGGTTACCCACTCCAACCAAACAAGTGGCTTTATTCTTAGATGGACTGTTAAGTACCAAATTGAGATCTTATGTGTATCTGAAGGACCCTAGAACCATAGAAGAGTGTGCACGCATGTGCATAGATATTGAGGATAATCTAGGGGAGGAATTAGAGCTTTCAAAAATCTATATTCAGATACCTCTACTAGCCTCACCTCCAAACAATCCACATCTATTGAGGAACTTGTAGAGAAGGTAGCTCAGAAACTAGGAGTCTCTAGCAAACAGATACCTAGGTTTTCCCAAGTGAAAAGATGCTACACCTGCGGAGGAGACCATATGGGTAGCATGCGTCCAATTATGGCTCAACCTCAAGTGAACCCGAATAGCCAATATTGCACCATAGAAAGGAGGTACACTAACCACACCACACAAGACTGCCCTTATAACAAGTAAGCTGTTAGACAAAATTATCCACAACCATATCCTCAACAAGGGACATATCAGAATCAGTATCCACAACAATATGGTAGGCCACAACAGCCCTATCAACAACCCTACCAAGCCCAACAAAGGCCTCAACCTATGTTAGTTTAGTAACTGTTAAAGTGTTGAACTAGCGATGCTGTGTTACTGACAAACGCAAGTCGTTATCGAACAAAGATTAACGTAATACAGAGCTTCACCGTAAACTATGGTTAACTCTAATTATCATTACCGTAAGACATTACCAGATCGTCGTGGGTTCTTGGGAGTGGTAGGGGTCTGTTAAACAGAGGCCCTGTACTATTTTCCCAAATCTTCGTTACAACATCAAGCGTGACTACTCGTCTAGCTCAGTTACTAATCAACATCGATACTTGGTTCTTAGATTCCTACGTCCGAAATTATCCAAATCAGTTTACTCGAAGAACAGAACAATTGTCCCTTCTACAGATTCATGAACATATATTATATCAAACAGAGTGAATCAGACAGATTCACTCACCACAATACTTCCCGAGACATTCAATTAAAAGTTACATTTACCAAAAGCAATAATCTGTATCAAATCAACTTATGCAGTACTACATTCACTTATACTAACTCAGGGTACTTCAACGGTCGAAGAGCACACAATCTTACGATACGAAAACAGTACTCAACCACATAACCTGACATTTAACATTCACTATGGCGAACTTCAGTATGAGCAGGCGACGCAGACAGAATAGAAATCAACACAAACAATACTCAGAGCTTCACCATAGTGTAAGTAAACTCTGACAATCTCAGAAAGGGCATCCCTCTCTCTCTCTCTCTCTCTCTCTCTCTCTCTCTCTCTCTAAAACCATATACACAAGCGTCTCTCTCGCCATTCTCTTTACATTGCTTTATATATCTTTTTTCAAGATGCGCGTACCAACTTTTTTGCACGGATTTTGATAATTCCGGTATATTAGGCGGTCATTACGTCTGTCCCACTCCGGCGGTCGTCTAACACTGGCACGCACGATGGACTCGAATCCGCAAGTTCCACAAAAATTTTTTCAGAGTTATGTTCAGACTCATTAATGATGTTGGGAGCACCCTGTAGATTCTGTAAACTAACAGTATTTTCTTCGCCACTTTGGTGCGTCTGATTGTTTATATTAGTGTTCTCCTCCCGATTCACCTGTGTCTGCACCTGTAACAGTTCTCTTTGCAATTCTTGAATCGTCTGTTTGTATTCTTCAAGCTGATTTTCCTGTCGTTTAATGACTGTCATGAGATCGTTTTCATGGTTGGACAAAAAACAGGACCGCCTTTGATCAATTTGGGGAACAAGTATACTCAGCCATCTTCTACAAAAAAGTTTCCAAGTATCATGTACATGATTATACAATTGTTGTTTCAGTGACTCTATATCTATCTTTGTCATCAACGTGGCATCCAATTCAACGCCTTCATTATTTAATAACTGGGTTTCCATTTCCTGTAAAACTTGTATTCTGGAACGCAGAACTACATGTTCTGCCTGCATTGTAGCATTCATCATGGAAAAATTTATCATCTCTTCTTGGATTTGTTTCTGCACTGCTACCTGCCATGGTTCAAAATCTTGAATAGACCTTGTGGTCTCAATCAAAGCTAGCACTAGTTGTTTGTGGTCATTCTGCATTTCCTTCAATAAACCGTCCTTGCTATTCACAGCATCCTGTAATTGTTTATTCTGTTCAATCAATGAATTGGAATGATTTTTATTGACAATTACCTGTTCTTGTATGTTCTGAATGCTTTCCTGTTGTTGCAGTAGGAAGTCCGAAACTTCCTGCAACTTATTCTGCATTGTTCTCATGTTATTATCCAAACAATTACTCTGCAATATTTTCGCACTTACCTGTTGTGATGGATCCTCCATTCTTCTTTTGGTTGATATTTAAAAGGGGTTCCCAAAATAGGCGACTGTTCACCGCCATCTGTTACCGGAAAAAGACTGTCCGGCATTTCTGCTATGTCCTCGGGCTCTGCTATCTGTTCTTGCCCTGGTCTGCTCAGTGTCTGATTACAAATATTACTTACCTGTTGATATTTGATTAAGTGTGCATATTTGAATAAAGCAGCTAAAAAGACTGACAGACGACTACATTTTTGGGACCTGCGCTTGTCCCCGATAAAAATCTGTGTATACAAGTGGTTATACAACCAGTGAGCCCAGCTGACTTTACCACCTCCTTCTGCATGTACTAAGGGTGAAAAATTCTCTCTAGACATTAAATCAAATCTGACGATAAAACACAGTCTCTCTAAATACCATTTGAATTGTTCACGCCGAATGCATGCTGCTTTTTTCATCAGGTAATATTTTCTACGACTTTCGTAGTTTCCAAAATCCTTTCTCATGTCGTCATTCGAACAATTAGGAATACTGTCATCGTCATACAGAGGCACTTGAAATATTGCTGCGACTAATTGCGGTGAAAATTGTACCTGATTTAGAATTTGTCCTTTTGTTTGTCGCATAATCTGCAACTGAGTCGTTGCATCTTCATTACCTGTCCAACGCTCCCATGGTAGCTTGGCAAACTGTAGTAGTCCGATTCTCTGAAGCCAGTTCTTATTCCTCATAGAATGTATGTCGAGTTCTATTTTGAAATCGGTGAATAATGCTTTGTTGTTATGTTGTGCCTTTGTCGTTGCACAAGTCGTTGAATCATCGCTATCATTCTGTAATGTAGTATCAGTGTCGTCTGATGTAGGCACTATCATTCTCTGTGCAGTTGCTCTCCTCCTGAGTCGCCATCTTAGGATATCTGATTCAGACATGGTTGCAAGACTCGCCGAAAATAATATGCTGGAAGTTTGTTAACTAGCACCCAAGCTCGAAGAATACTATACTGAAAAATACTATGCTAGGCATACGCATTTTATAAGCACCAGAGCTTGAACTGCCATTTGTTGGAATGATTATATTTCATTCGGACATGACACTTCATTCCTTTTACCAAAATTGTAGCATAAGTAAAAATCATCATTCTGCATTTTATTCCGTAGATCGATGCTGGACTTAGCAAGTCTTTTACATGTGCGAAAAAGTATCATGAAACAAAACCTTGATATCATACTCAATTCGAACTCATCATTACATTGCGAAATCGCATGACCGAATTTTACTATTCTTCTATGAGACCTTCGAGGTACATATTCCTGGCTAATCTAAATGTACGAGCTATTTTTTTCTTAAGGGTTTCTAATAATTGCTTCAGAGTGTCGGGTTCTAAAATCTGCGCATCTATATTGACGGAACTAAGTGCAATTGCTTCGGTGAGCAAAATTTCAGCCTGTGTTTGCAAAAAGGCCTCCTGTAAATAAAAATTGTTTGATAATGCCGCATCTCTTGCTGTCTTCATGTCCGTTATTTGTTTCTGCATCTCATTGATTCTGTCTTTCTGGTTGCGTACCTGATTATCTAATCTTCCAAACTGTTGGGTCTGGAATTCTATGGTTTGGTAGTAAGCATCCCGTTCTCTGCGGACATTTGCTAAGTCCTTCTGATATTTAGATTCTCTGTTTAGTTGGTGTTTCAGCATGTTGTTGACATCGTCTAAGGATTCTTTTGTTCTTTGTAACTCTTCTACTGCCTGCTTTGCTTCTCTCTGCTGCTCTTGGTATTTCTGTACGGTGTCCTATAATTGGAGTCTTGTTTCTTCCAGTAGATTTCCTAGTGCTATTCTTGTATCGTCTGTATCTTTGATTGTTTGCTTTAACTTTAGTATTTCGGTGTCGGCAGCTGTCAGTAGTTCGTCTTTTTCAGCCAGTGCCTTATCTCTCTGGTTTGAGTGTTCTTCCTGTGCTTGGAGCGAAGCCTGTAGTTGCTTGATCTGCTCACATAGTGCATGATTTTCTGCTCTTGCTGCTTGTAACTCTTCTTGAAGAGGGGTGATATCCGCCTCCATTAATTCCAATTTCCTTTGGATTCTTCTCGTGCATCGTCTGTGACTTGTTTCAGGTGTTGGGGCAGTTGTTGAGATAGGTTTATCAGTAGTCTACCCATAGCTTCTAATTCTGAAAAAACTAGAATGGGGTGGGGTGGCAGAGGAGGGCGAGGTTGCGAGGAGGTTCCGGTGAGGAGTTGTTGTGAATTTGGAGGTGAATAGTTGAGGGAGGATGTGGAGGCTTCAGAAGTTCCGGTGTGGTGACTGGGCTTGATGGGACTGTGGGGTGGTTCAGGTTGGGAAATGGGATTAACAGGCGGTGTTTTGGGGAGGGTAGAGTCAGTAGTTTGTACCTTGTTTGTTTCTGCATTGTTTGCTTCTGTGGATTCCACTGCCTTCAGTAGATTGTCTAGTGCATCTTGATGAGATTGCTGTTCATCTACCTGTTGCTCTGATTCTTTTTCGGTCGAAATTATTTCTGTTTCTGCTTGATGTTGTTGTTCGTGCTGCTCAGTCGATGATTCATTATGCATTGAAGTAGCTGTATCATGGAATGTCTCTTCTTCGTTCTTTTCTTCTTCTTTATCGTCCTCTCTGTCCTTTCCGGCTGAGCCTTGTGCTTCGCTTTCGGAGGAACTAATCCTGATTCGTTTTCGGCGAAACAACTGATTGAGCTCTTCTTCATCTTCTTCTTCCTCATCTTCTAGTAGCTGAACTGACTCTTCGTGCCTTAAAACTGGTCCTCGTTGTGGTGGTTGAGCGGCGAGTATGGTTGGGAAGAGAAAAGAAAGGATGTGGGGAAGTCTGGATCGAGGGGTGGTTCCTTTGTTGACTTGTTTCATGATGGCGACGCACTCCTTATGGATTCGGTGAAAGAAAAATGAGGCGAAATTAAGGGGTTCTCGTGCGGCAAGATCGATGGCGGAATAGAATGGGTGGGAGATACCGTATGTGCGTTTTTGGAGGTTAAGAATGGCAACTAAGAACTGTAATGCGGTTTTTTCAGGTTCGGGGCGACAGAGAATGGCGTATTCATTTGATGAATGGCGGGGGAAAAGTTCGGTCATGCGGCCTACGGGGATACTTGGGCCATTCTCGCGGCCTTGTGGAGTGAGGCGGAAGGCTTCGGCGAAGGCCTGGAAGGTTATTACGGTTCTAGATGGTAGGGAGGGGAAGAGCCATTGTCGGTCAGCGATGGGGGATTGGGCGATGGCAGAGATGATTTGTGCGAAGAAGGGATGGGCTTCCACTGAGTGCCATGGAAGCTCAGCGAAGTTGGCCAACCCTCGGATACGCAGGTACTCTCATACCTCAGTAGGGATACCATCACAAAAGGCTGTGTAGTTCGCCAATGCTTCCATTGGGCACGCAAACACGAATACACAGAGCACAGAGCGCGAGTACACAGAACACAGAAAACACAATCACAAGCACAAAAACACCATAGCGTTTTTTTTTTTTTTTTTTGGCGCAACCGAAGAGTTTAAGTACAGATATTATGGTGGGGGTAGGAAGTGAGGGCTATCATTGTGCGGTGCTGGAATGATACTGCTTCCAATTTGGCGTGCATGCTTGAGTAAAGGAGGGCGGCTTATGACAAAACGCGGCTATTAAAAAAGAAAGAACTGCAGGAAAAATAAAGAAAAAAAACAAAAAAGATGCGGTCCACCGCCGAATGTTTTAATGCGGGCTAGCGGCATGTTGATACGGCCGCAGCTTCGAGCCATTGATTGCTTTTGGAAGTGAATTTCCGGTCAACGTAGTCAACCGAAAAGTGGCTGGACCGATTTGTTCTGAGATTTTGTAAGGGCCGAACCACCGTAATTTGAATTTGCCTGCGGATCTATTTGACTTTGCATTATAGAAAAGTACAAGCTGTCCTACCGAAAATACTGGAGTTTTCAGGTTTCGATCGTGTGTCCTTGCCTGTCTTAGTTGAACTTCATGCATTGTTAAGAAACTGAGCCATCTGTGTTCGTCTAATTCTCTGAGCGTGTCCAACCGAAATGACAGTGAGTCTTCCGGTAGCAGTTTCTGGGTAATGGCTACTCGTAAACTTGGTATAACTATCTCCATTGGTGCTATTGCTTCTAAGCCGTAAGCTAATTTGAAAGGTGTCAATCCTGTTGTTACCTTGTAGGTAGTTCGGTATGCCCATAACACTGCAGGTAGTAGTTGATCCCATCTTTCTGGTGCTTCCATGATCAGTTTTCGGAGGATATTCAATAGTGATTTGTTTGTACTTTCGGCCAAACCATTGGCACGAGGGTAATACGGAGAGCTGAGTTTGTGTGTCACCTAGAAGGATTGGGTGAGTGCTTTCATTAATTGATTTACAAAGTGAGTACCTTGATCTGTCACCAATTCGAGTGGTAAGCCAAATCGTGGGAAAACATCATTCAATAGACATTTTGCAACTGCAACCGCTGTAGCAGTCCGTAAAGCCCAAGCTTCTACCCATCTTGTTGCATAATCTGTACAGGTTAGTATGTATCTGTTGTTGCCGAAGACTGCTGGAGGTGTGATCGGACCGATAAAATCTAATCCCCATTTTTGAAATGGTTCAAGTGGCATAATAGGCTGCAAGGGGAAGAAGTGTCGTTGCAGTGGTTGTCCAGACCTTTGACAAGTATCGCAGTGTTTGACAAATTGGGCCACATCTCTGTACATAGTTGGCCACCAGAGACCTCCTTGCAGAATTGTCCGGTGAGTCAAATCTGTGGCAAAGTGACCACCAGTAGGGGTCGAGTGAGCCATCGTGATGACTGAGTTAATTTCATGCGGAGGGACACAGCGGAGTAGGATTCCGGTGTGATCTACATAATATAGTTCTCCAACAACTAACCGGAATCGGCGACTAAAGACTGCAATTTTCCTTCGTACTGCCTTAGCGGTCTCGGATGGAAAGCATCCTTCGGCGAGAAAAGTTAGAATCTGATCATAATATGTAGGTGGTACTTGTGATTCGGCAGTCTTATCAGTCAGTGGCTCAGAACTATAGATCGCTGGAGTTGTGTCATCTATGCCTATCGGAGCTTCACCGGAATCTAGACGAGATAGGAAATCTGCTAAGGCATGTGCATTTCCGGGTCGGTGAATAACTTCATAATCGAATTCCTGCAAGAGTAGCACCCATCATGCTAAGCGTCCGCCTAAATGTTGTTGTCTTACTAGATAGACGAGGGTAGCATGATCCACATGGAATGTGAATTTTCGGCCTAGTAGATAATGTCTGAATTTTTTGATGGAGTAAATTAATCCTAGACATTCTCTTTCGGTGGTAGAATAATTCCTTTCTACAGGTGCAAGCCTTCTGCTGGCATAATAAACAGGGCGAAACCACTTATGTGTTTGCTGCATTAGAATACTGCCGATCGCAATATCTGAAGCGTCGACAAAAACATGGAATGGATTGTCCCAGTCCGGTGGTTGTAAGATTGGGGCCTGCGTCAATAGATACTTGAGTCGATCAAATGTAGTTTGGCATTCTTGAGTCCATTTGAACTGGCGGGGAGTTTTTGTGATTAGCCTGTTCAGTGGTATAGCCAGATGAGCAAGCCATCGTAAGTGTCTGCCATGCCACCGCACTTGACCCATGAAGCGCATAACTTCTTTTGGTGTAGTGGGCACCGGAGCTTCTAATACTACCGAAATTTTATCTGGATCTACTTGGATACCTTGTGCAGATACAATGTGGCCAAGTAACTTGCCACATGAAACCGCAAACACAGATTTGTTTGGGTTTAAGCAGAGTCTATACTCTCGGCATTTCTGAAAGCAGCACCGTAAATGGAACAGATGTGCTATCCACTTACCGAAAATTGAAAAATCATCGAGATATACTTGCATAAATGAAGTCAGATAAGGAGAAAATATTTCTTGCATACATCTTTGAAATGTGCTTGGTGCGTTTCTCAATCCAAACCACATTACCGTACAAGCAAAGACACCCCAATTGGTAATGAAGGCAGTTTTTGGTATATCCTCTTCAGCCATTCTAACCTGATTGTAACCACTGTATCCATCTAAGAATGAATACATTTCATGTCCTGCTACCCTATCAAGCATGGTATCCAGAAAGGGGATCGGGAAAGGATCCGGTACTGTTGCTGCGTTTAATTTTCGGTAGTCTACACAGATTCGCAGTTGCTTATTTTTCTTTGGCACGATCACAATTGGTGAAATCCATTCAGCATGTTCTACAGGTACAATGAATCCAACTTTTAATAATCTATCTAGTTCAGCCTTTACCTGAGATGCATAATGGGGATTCATCCGGTAGCTGGTTTGTTTTATCGGCCTTGCTTCTGGCTTCAGCATGACCCTATGCTGGTAGATATGGGGGTCCAATCCTTTCATGTCTTTGTAGTCCCATGCAAAGATGTCAGTGAATTCTCGGAGTAACTGGATTAAGCTTGCTTGAAATGTTTCTGGTAAATTTTGTTTTATTTTTACCGGACGCGGATGATCTTCATCTCCTAAATTGTAAGTAATCAGCTGATCTTCGGGGACATAGAACTGGTGATGTTTCTCTGTGTCGTCTGTTGGTTTAAAAAGTTGCTGCAACTCATCGTCATGTGTCGAAACAGTGTCTTCCTTCTTAGCCTCTTCTGTGATGGGTATTACTGTACAAACTGAAGCGTTCCAATTATCTACAACGGACTGTAGATCAATAGTCCCTAAGGAAATTAAGTCCGTGTTACTCTTCAGAAACTCTTCTTCTTCATCATCTGACAATCCATCTAGCATATGGACTGGTTCAGCAAAATACGGTCTAGCGTGTAGCTCGCAAGGTTGTATAGCATCTAATTTTACCACATATCTATGATTGGCATCTTTAAACGTAAGCTCTTGTGCGGACCAGTCCTGTATTACCTTTGCATGCTTCAGCCAGGGTCGGCCGAAAAGAAGGTTGTAATCCAAAGTAGATTCTGGCAGATCTAGTATAACAAAGGTCATTGTAAAGGTCGTACCTTGTAAAGTGATGGGTACATTTCGCACAAGTCCTACAGGATGGACTCTTGATTGATCTGCCATTCTGACAAAAAATTGAACTGGCTCAATTTCGGTCCATCCTAATCTTTTGCATAATGCCGCAGTCGCAATGTTAACACCAGAGCCTCCATCAATTAATACCTGCGTAATCTTATGATTCTTATACCATACTGTAATCAAGGGAACTGAATGATCAACCGTAGAATCAGGTTCCGGTTGAACTGCTGCTGTTGTCGAAATACAAGAAGGTACCGGACTGAACTGTTATTGGAACTGTTGTCGAATTCCAGGTACTAAATGCCAATAGTTGGCCCAAAGGCAGAGTGATCGATGCCTTAGATAAGATTTCCCAAGCCTGTTGAGATTGATTGACAGGCTCTACTGATGTTGAAGTTGATGCCTCTGCGGATGCGGAGGTGTCTACGGTGGGCAATGTATCTGCTGTTGATGATGTTTCTGCTGCTAACTCCCTTTGTTGTGTTCCTTCCTTTGTTAACGAGGGCTCGGCTACCGGAATAGGCTCTGGAAAGACTGGTGGTTCTGTTGTGGTCCATTGACTAGCTTTGTTATACATTCTGTGTTGTTCACGTATCCCTGGTTCAAAAATTTCTGTTGCCGGTTGCAATTGTTTACCGGAACGGGTCTGGACTGCAGCAGCCTGTGTTTCCACCGGTGTGATTTTTACCATGTTGGCCATTGGATTTTGACATTCCTTCTTCCTTTGATCATACTCAGCTGCATCTTTGCAAAATCTCCTAATATGTCCAAATTCGCCACAAAAATGACAGCGTGGTGGTGGTAAATTGGGATTTTCCGGTGGTGGCCCATTCTGCCAGCGATTTGGGTTATAGTTGTTATTCCTCTGTCCTCGGTAATTTCGATATCCTTGCTGCTGGTTGTTTCTCATTTGTGGAGGCACATAATGATTGGCTGGCTGCCCTTGTTCCTGGATAATTGCATTGACAGTCGCTATTCCCTGTACTCTAGCGTTGTATGCGCAGTTTTCGGTGGTGTGTCTAGCAATGTTGCAGATAGCGCAGAATGTCTGATTAAGTGCGCAATTGGTGCTGGTATGTCCTGAATTTTTTCATGTGGTGCAATATACTTGTTTGGTCATATCTTCGGCAACATGTCTGTTTGTTTTTACCCATTGCAGATCTTCTGTAAATCCGCCGACTTTGTTTTCCAGCTGCAGAGTCATTGCTATGACTGCATCAAGTGTCATAGCTCCGACACATCTTATGATCATGATCTGCTTAAGTTGAGGAACCAAGCCATTGATGAACCACTGAGTAATAACATCATCTGGTAAGTTAGCATGAGCCGGTGGTAGCTGCCTTAAGTGTGTTCTGAAAAGGGTAGCATATTCTTGTACAGATTGATTCACCCTCTGTCTGTTACTCTGCAGATAATCAAAAATTTCGGCTGGATTCTTTTTTAGCTTGAATCGCTGCAGAAAAGCATCTCGAACTACTTCGTAGGTGCCAAAATGATTAATATTGTATTCTGTGAGCCACCTGGCTGCTTCATTGACAAGTGTAGATTGGAAGACAATGGCTTTGTAGGCCGGATCTGGTGGATGGTTGAGAACGGCGTAGCTTATCTCGAAAGTGCGTACGTGAGCATCCGGATCATCTCCTGGAAATCCACCAAACTTCGTGTATGTCACTCCCATTGGAGGTGGCCTGGATTGACATAACTGTTGTTGTTGTTGTTGTTGTCCGTTCATCTGAATATATTATAACTTCCGTCTGTATTTCTGGTCTGAATATTTGAACTACCGGAATTTATATCGTCTGATGGCACACTTTCCGGTGAAATGAGCTTGCTTACTATGCTGCGAATTTCTGTTTCAAACAGCCTTCCTTCTTCCTTGATGTCCAGTGTATGAGAACTTGCTTCCAAGCACGGCAGTTGGGCTGAAGATTCAGCAGAAAATGCTAATTCGTCACCGAATAACTGAGATTCTCTTACCGAAATATCATCGGGATAAACCGAACTTGTGCCCGAATGCGGTGTCTTTTTGCCTTCGCTAATTTCTTTGCCTAGGGTGTGTCTAATCGTAAGTGAATCTAAATCTTTTTCCAAGAGTGTTAAACTAGATTCCAACTGCGTCTTGGTAGGTTCTGGAATTACTATATCTTCGACAGACTGTGCCGAAATAGTACTGGAATGTACCAGAGACGTAACACGTTCTACCGGACTATGACTGTTGATATATTTAGGTAGTGATGTGTGTGAACACTCTAGGACCGCCGGGGCACTTTTTTCCCTCTTTAGGAGGTTTTTTTCCCCCGGCTTGTATATACGCCTATTGCCCTAATGGGCTACTTATCTTTGTACATTCTCTAGTAATACATTCAGTCTTGTGTGTTGTGCTCCAAGCTTCTTCTTCTTCCTTGTGCTGTTCGCGTGCTTCCGCAGACGTCTAACTCCAACAATTGGTATCAGAGCAGGTCGTTGCTTCTTCTAGGGCGCCGTCGACACTCCTCCGTTTGCAGTCTCAGATTCGCATGAAATTTGGTGAGCATACTCAGGGTGTTTCCTAGATCAAAACATCTTTGCTCTGTGGTGCTGAAATCGCGATCTGAGCTTGTTTCGGCCTCCGAACGCACTATCGCAGCGCTTGTGCAGGCTATTTCGTCCTTTTGTGCCAAAGGTATATACCAGTTTCTGTTCACCAGTTTAAGCGTCTCGAAGTCTGCTACAGGTCTAGCAGAACTCGTCTGGGCAGTTCCGTTCAACTTTTTGAGATACAGTCAATTTTCTGCATCAAGGTATTTTAGTCACCGGCCATGGCTGAAAGCAGTGATGTATTCCGTATGTTGGCTGTTGAGGATAAGTTGGATGGTACCAACTACCCATTATGGGCTTATATGATGCGACATGTACTGGTTGCAAAAGGATTGTGGAACATTGTGCAGGGTGTTGAAAGACGTCCTGTTACACCTGTAACGACAGGTACTGCAAATACAGGTGTTGGAGCTGATGAAGATGGTGTCGAAGATGATATTCCGCAGATTCCTGTTCGTGCTGCTGTTTCTGTTGCACCTACTGCAGAGCAGATTTGTTGGGATGGCAGAGATGCCCAGGCACATGCATTGATAGCTTTGTCTGTCAAACGTGCCATTATCCCTCACATTCGCTCTTGCAGAACAGCAAAGGATGCTTGGGATACACTTACCACTTTGTACCAGGCTAGGAATGAGGCTCGTGTTGCTTACCTCCGAAAACAGTTGGAGAGTGAGCACATGAATGAAGGTGATTCTATGGACAGTTTTCTTACAAAGATCAAAGACCTGAAGGAACAATTGATTTCTGCTGATGAGGTTATACCAGATAGCTCACTTGTGCAGACCGTTCTGAATGGCCTTCCTGATTCATATCAGAGTTTTGCCTCTACTCTTCGGTTGATGATGAAAGGCAATCCGAATGCCTTGTCATTTGAGGAATTAGTCTCTGTTATGTTGCAGGAAGATCAGTCCAGGCAGAACAGGTCCATTATGCGTGTTGCAGATCAAGCTTTCCTGGCTAGTCAGAAGGGCAAAGGAAAATGGAGCTCTTCTACTAGTAAGCAGAAATCTGCAAATGCTGCACAATCGAAGAACCAGGATAAAGATGAGAAGAAATCAGAAAAGCAGAAATTGTTCTGCAAGTACTGTAAAGGAAATGATCATATTATAAAGAACTGTCCAAAACTGGCTGCTAAAGAGGCAAAGAAGAAAGAGGCTGGAATGGTTGTTGCAGAGGCCTCTACACCAAAAACAGAGTCTGCAAATCTTGTGCAGGAAGAAGAATGGGCGTTTACTACTGTCTGCAGTTTTGACCCATCTTCTCATGATCAGTGCATGTCTGCAATAGACTCAGATGTTTGGTACTTTGACAGTGGGGCGACCAAACATATTACCTCGCAGCGCAGTTTCTTCTCTTCACTCGAGCCTGCCCCTACAGGGAATACTGTCACATGCGCCAATAACTCCTCTTATCCTGTTATGGGAGTTGGTAAGATCATTTTGACTACTGCTGATGGTAGTTCTTTCACTTTGTCAGATGCTTTATTTGTGCCAGGGATCAAAAAGAACCTGTTATCAGTTTCTGCATTAGCCAAGATTGGCTTGGTTGTGAAATTCGTTGATGACAGGTGTACAGTCCATGATCTCTCAAATGGCGATGTGATTATTGCTTCTGGCATTTTATGTCGTGGGCTGTATAAGCTCATAGACTATGAAAGATCTGTGAATGATTTGGCATGTGCAGTTCATGATTCTCAGGCTATGTCAGATGCAAAGCTTTGGCATGCACGCTTTGGTCATCTGAATTTTGCTAGTTTGTTACGCCTGCAGAAATCTGAAATGGTGTCTTCTTTGCCCAAACTTGAGGCACCTGGAAAACATGTTTGTGAAGGCTGTATTTTGGGCAAAATGCAGCGTTCTTCCTTTCCAAAAGATGGTTCAGTTCGGGCTATGCAGAAATTGCAGCTTGTACATAGTGATGTCTGTGGTCCTATGCAGACACCCTCTTTTGGAAATTACCTTTACTTCGTGACTTTCATTGATGATTTTTCCAGGCATGCATGGGTATACCCACTCAAAGCAAAGTCCGAAGTGTTCATGTGCTTCAAACAGTTTTTGGTTTTGGCTGAAAATCTGTCAGCATGTAAAATGGGCACCCTCCGTTCTGATCGAGGGGGGGAATATATGTCTTCAGATTTTAATGCATTTCTGGCTGAACGTGGGATAAAACACCAGTGTACAGTGCCGTATACACCTCAACAGAATGGAGTTGCTGAACGAAAGAACAGGTCACTCATGGAGATGGCGAGGTGCATGGTCAAAAGTCAGGCTTTACCACATAGTTTCTGGCTTGAGGCTGTCATGTGTGCAGCATATGTACTGAACAGGTGTCCCACCAAAGCGTTGCAGTCTATCACTCCATATGAGGCTTGGCATGACCGCAAGCCATCTGTTGCTCATCTGCGTGTTTTTGGTTGTTTGGCATATGCATTAGTGCCTGAACAACATCGCAGAAAATTGGATGATAAGGCAGTAAAATGTATTTTTGTTGGGTACAGTTCTGAAAGTAAAGGCTATCGTCTGTATCATCCACAGACTAAACGCATTCTGGTTAGCCGTGATGTTGTCTTTGTGGAAGATGCTATTCAGCCATTGCTTTCATGTACTAAGGAGACATCTGTTAGCTCCAAAGACATGTATGATACTTTGATGCCTCTTTTTACAGGTGGACAGGCTAGTGCTGGTCCTAATGAGGCAACTTCTCAGCCTTTGCAGGTTTCATATGATGATGCAGATCATTCCATTTCTGATGTAGATTTACATGATGCACTTGTTGATGAGAGAGCTGATATTGAACAGGAAAAAACTATGCCAAAATGGCTAGTGCAGACTTTGCGTGACAGCAAATTAGATGCACCTTTGTCATATCGTACTCGTTCAGGCTCTCATAGTACCTCCTTTGCATCAGATTGCTATGCTATGGCTGCATCTAGTCTCTGTGATGAGAATGAGCCTGTTTCTTTTGATGAAGCACAAAATTCAGAAAATTGGATGGCTGCTATGCAATCTGAATATGATGCTATAATGAAGAATGGTACATGGTCTTTATGTGACTTGCCTCCTGGCAAGAAGGCCATTGGCACTAAGTGGGTATACAAGCTGAAGCGTAAACCTGATGGTACAGTTGACAGGTATAAGGCTAGGCTTGTTGCAAAGGGTTATGCGCAGGAAAGAGGTATTGATTTTGATGAGACCTTTGCACCTACATGCCGTATGACTACTGTTCGGAGCATTTGTGCACTTGCAGCCCATCATGGTTGGAATGTACATCAGTTGGACATTAAAACAGCATTTCTGAATGGTGAGTTGCATGAAGAAGTGTATGTTTTTCAGCCCCGTGGCTTTGTGCAGAAAGGGCATGAAAACCAGGTGTGCAGGTTAAAGAAGGCGTTATATGGTTTAAAGCAAGCACCACGTGCTTGGTATGAGAAGATACATGCCTATCTGATTGCACATGGTTTTGAGAACAGTCCAACTGAAAGCACCTTATATGTTAAGCGTGCTAATGATGTGCTTCTGATCATTGTTGTCTATGTAGATGACATGCTGCTCACTGGTCCTCTTGAGAAGCATATTGCTGATTTCAAGGCTGATTTGCATGCCTCATTTGAGATGTCTGATTTGGGGCATTTGCATCACTATTTGGGCATTCAGTTTATGCAAGTTGATGGTGGAATGGCTTTGTGTCAAACGAAATATATTGACACATTATTGCAGCGTTTTGGCCTTGAAGACTGTAAGCCTATTGCCACTCCTATGGAGACAGGTTTACGATTGAGTCTTCATGATGCTGGAGATGCATTTGATGCTGTTCTCTATCAGCAGGCTGTTGGATGCTTGATTTACTTATGCATTACTCGGCCAGATATTCAGTTTGCTGTCTCACAGATGAGCAGGTTTATGCATTGCCCAGGAGTCACGCATTGGAAAGCGGTTAAGCGCATCTTTCGCTACTTGAGTGGTACTCGGCTACTTGGGTTGTTTTATCCCAAGGGGGTTTCACCACCGCCAGATTTGCATGCTTTTTCTGACTCAGATTGGGCTGGTTGCTATGACACTCGTGTGTCCACCAGTGGTTTTTGCTTCATGCTTGGTAGCTCATGTATATCTTGGTTGAGCAAGAAGCAGCCTACTGTGGCCACTTCCAGTTGTGAGGCTGAGTATAGGGCAGCTTTCACAGCGACTGTTGAGTGTGTGTGGCTCAGACGCCTTATGGCTGATTTGGGTGTTGGCCAGTCTTCTGCCACCACCATCTTCACTGACAGTCAGAGCGCATTGGCAGTTGCGAGGAACCCTGTGTTCCATGCTCGCACTAAGCACATTGAGGTGCATTATCACTATGTCAGGGAGAGGTTCTCTGCTGGGGAGATCAGCTTGGCATATGTGCCCACGCAGGAGAACATTGCAGACCTCTTCACGAAGGCTCTGCCTAGGGAGAAGTTTGAAGCTTTCCGCAAAGCTTTGGGCTTACTTCCTTTTGTGGAGTGATTTCCACATAGCTCGGCACTTCCTTATACATGAGTGCCAGCTCCTTGTTCACCGCATCACTCCCAGGGGGGATTTGTTGATATATTTAGGTAGTGATGTGTGTGAACACTCTAGGACCGTCGGGGCACTTTTTTCCCTCTTTAGGAGGTTTTTTTCCCCCGGCTTGTATATACGCCTATTGCCCTAATGGGCTACTTATCTTTGTACATTCTCTAGTAATACATTCAGTCTTGTGTGTTGTGCTCCAAGCTTCTTCTTCTTCCTTGTGCTGTTCGCGTGCTTCCGCAGACGTCTAACTCCAACAATGACCGGAATCAGCTTTAACGTTCTGAACTTTCTTGACAACTGGGTCAGTCCTAGTTGTACTTCTACCTTCCAGAGTTGTCTTTAGTACTCCAGACTGATGGTTCTTGGGATACGTTTCGCCAGACAGAGTCACCGGCATTTATCATTTTCCGTATTAATCGTGGGATATTACTAATGAAACAGTTTGCAACAATCTGGTTCTGTTGCTACTGACAATCAAACAATAATCTGATTCTGACAGATGACTGGCAATCTTGATGCCACTTTCCCACAGACGGCGCCAAGTGTTAAAGTGTTGAACTAGCATTGCTGTATTACTGACAAACGCAAGTCGTTATTGAACAAAGATTAATGTAATACAGAGCTTCACCGTAAACTATGGTTAACTCTAATTATCATTACCGTAAGACATTACCAGATCGACGTGGGTTCTTGGGAGTGGTAGGGGTCTGTTAAACAGAGGCCCTGTACTATTTTCCCAAATCTTCGTTACAACATCAAGCATGACTACTCGTCTAGCTCAGTTACTAATCAACATCGATACTTGGTTCTTAGATTCCTACGTCCGAAATTCTCCAGATCAGTTTACTCGAAGAACAGAACAATTGTCCCTTCTATAGATTCATGAACATATAATATATCAAACAGAGTGAATCAGACAGATTCACTCACCACAATACTTCCCGAGACATTCAATTAAAAGTTACATTTACCAAAAGCAATAATCTGTATCAAATCAACTTATGCAGTACTACATTCACTTATACTAACTCAGGGTACTTCAACGGTCGAAGAGCACACAATCTTACGATACGAAAACAGTACTCAACCACATAACCTGACATTTAACATTCACTACGGCGAACTTCAGTATGAGCAGGCGACGTAGACAGAACAGAAATCAACACAAACAATACTCAGAGCTTCACCATAGTGTAAGTAAACTCTGGCAATCTCAGAAAGGGCATCCCTCTCTCTCTCTCTCTCTCTCAAAACCATATACACAAGCGTCTCTCTCGCCATTCTCTTTACATTGCTTTATATATCTTTTTTCAAGATGCACGTACCAACTTTTTTGCACGGATTTTGATAATTCCGGTATATCAGGCGGTCATTACGTCTGTCCCACTCCGGCGGTCGTCTAACAGTAATCTCCAACTCCAGCCAATGTGATCCCAATGAAGTATGCAGCTGTTGAAGAAAATTTAAATAGAGCCTTAGTGCCAGTAACACCATTGCTTTCAGAAAGTGACCCAAATGATCATAATTTTGACTCTACTCATATGGATAGCCCACAGGCTTACTATATGCAGTCACCTGAGAAAAATGAAATTTACTATTACAAAGACCCTAGTGAGTCTAGTGGAGAGGCTTACTATATGCAGTCACCTGAGAAAAATGAAATTTACTATTACAAAGACCCTAGTGAGTCTAGTGGAGACTGCCCAAAGAATCCACACAATGCGATGAAGATCACTCTCATTAATGTGATTGGGTTAGTAGTAGACTCTACAGGAAGTAACTTCCACTGCCCTAGTGCAAGTGGTCATGAGAGCTCATACATTACAAGAAAACCAAGGTTTAGGTCAAGAAAAAAATTCAGAGGTTAGTGAGACCGAGAGTATAACAAAGAAAAGGATGAGAGCTTGGAAAGATAGTCAAGAGAGAATGAAAAGGCGATGGTCTAAGAAAATGAGTGAACTTGAGGAAATCTTAAGAGAAACAAAAGCCAAGATAGTTGAAATTTCTGCTCAAATGCACTCTCACACACACCATCACCATCACCATCCCTATCACCTTCTAATCCACCACATGTAACCCACCCACCACCCAAAGTAGAACCAGTCTTAGCAGATCCTACTCTCGAGGACCTAGACATGATGCTTAAAGCATATCAGGCCAAAATCCAAGAAGGGCCAAATGTGACAAATCATGGAAAATGTTACCTTAGAGTTGATATAGAGATAGAGAGAACAAAGGTTTGTGCTAAGATGGTAGAACTAGCTCAAACCATGTTTGAAGCTAGTCGCCTTTTCAACTACTCTAGTTCAGCTAAGACAGAGTTGCACCTTTTGATGGATTGTTAGAAAGATTGGAGAGCCTAATTGCAAAATTTGGAAAGGAAGCCACCCCCCAAGGAAAGGACAAGGCAACTGAAGGGATAATCCTTCCTCCCTAGGAAGTTTATGTGCCTAATTCCACAGAACTAGACACATCTTCTTCTGTGAATCGATATTCCCTAGAATTTCTAAGAGAAATTCAAGAAGAGAAATGGGCTAAAGAAAGTGAAAATCCTCCTCCCATTGAACTTGTGGATGACTTTCACAACCAATTCCCACTAGATGTTCCTTCCATCTATGGAGAGCAGGAGGATGCCCAATCTAGTGAGAAATTAGAGTTCGAGTCTAATTCCTTGCAAGAACTACCCCATTTCACAGGCCCATGGGAAGCAAAGTCTACTTCTATGAGAGCATCCATGGTCATGATAAGAAACGAAGACTCAGTCATACCTAGGAACACAGAGATAGTGAAGAACACTAAAGTGCAGTGCAACCTCACTTTAGAAGAGCTACTCAAGGTTAAGCCAGAATTGTGGAAACATGTAGCCAATCAAGTGATAGAAATAGCTAAACCTCATTCCCAGGTAGGATCTCATAGAACAATGCCATAAATAACCTTGGATAAGATAGGATACATGAGCGAAGGAGAAGAAGGAAACACCTATCTTCCAATCACTTATCAAGATTACACAACCAAGGCTACTTTGGACTCAGGTGGGGGAGTTACAATTGCTACCACTTCCCTATGGAAGTGTTGGGGCAAACCATCACTCAAGCGGACAAGAATGAAACTACAAATGGCTGATGGTCACATAGAAAGACCCTTAGGACTGCTGGAAGGAATAACTCTCACTACATGTGTTGTAGAGTTTGAGCATACTTTTTCCATATGTGACTTTAGCAAGAACCAAGCCTATGAAATGATTTTGGGAAGACCATCTATGAGGCACTTGCAAGTAGTACAAGGTTGGGGAACCAATTCTTTGTATTTGCAAGACTTCGGTGTTACAACCAAAGTCAATCTCAAAGATTACTCTCATAGGGATGTGCCCCCTATTCAATGGAATCCCATCCATAGAGCCATGGATGATACAAAATCAGTGCATTCCATAGGATCAGGATCTTCCTGGGTGCATGAAGACACTCACTTATGGATGTGCAAAGTGGTAGTAGAAGAAGAGAAAAGAGAAAATGTTAGAGAGGTAGGTGCTAAGGAAATTCATAGATCCATTCAAGACCCAGCCTATGCACTTGTAGTATTTCCAAACAAAGAATTTGAACCACATGGTTGGGCTAAAATTCTAGCAACAATGGATGTAGCCATCAATGAGGAGAAATGGACACCACTGTGATGAAGATGGCTATGACATTTTAGTCTTCACGATAGAGCCAACTATGTGTGATTCGGTTATGGAAGAGTGCAAGCCTAGCATAGAAGAAATTGAGAAAGAGAGCCTCCAATCTGGAGTCAATCATTATGGACCCTTTTTGTGCATCAGAAGAAGAATTCTTGTATGAAGTAGAAGCTCACCCTGAAAGACACGAGGAACTTATGAATGATGTGAGGTTAACTCAGCGCAAGTGGCTGCCAAGAGTGAAGGCAAGAAGAGGAAGAAGAGGGACAACTCGCTAGACAAGGAAGAATATTTGTTTGAGGTCCCTGAAAACTTTAAGAAGTATGAGATAGAAGATAGGAGAGTGATAAGAATGCCTAAACATGATGCACAAGCAGGAGAAGCCTCTGATAACAAAGAGACAATAAAGAAAGTTGTTGTAACCATAGAAGAAGGAGAAGAAAGGTGCACATACATAGGACATGACCTGATTGAGGATGAGGAACAAGAGTTGATTACCTTATTAAGAGAATGTAGATATGTTTTTGCATGGAGTTACAAATGCTTAAAGGGATTAGACCCTAACATATGCTCACATACGATTCCCATGACCTCAGACACTGAACCATCTAAGCAGAAGCCATACACATATAATGACAATTATGCTACCAAGATCAAGGAAGAGATCGATAGGTTGATAGAGGCACACACTTCTTGAATGAAGGCATTAAAAATATTCTCCAATAATTCATGGTGGTTCACAAGAAGTCAGCTCCATATCACCCACAAGCCAATGGCCAAGCTAAAAGCACAAACAAGATACTTTGTAATGTGTTGACAAAATTGGTGATATAAATGCTCTAATTGGGACAAACAGCTACACCATGTTGTTTGGGTATATAGAGTTGCCTATAAAACGGTACTCCAAGCCACACCCTTTCAGATGGTATTTGGCCAAAATGTAGTGCTACCATTGGACTTCTTGATACCCACACTGAAAGTAGCACAAGAGCATCAATGGACCGGCCATTAGCTCTCATCTAGAATCTTTGATCTAGAACACTTAGGTGAGACCAGATTGAGAGCAGCAAGAGGGATTTATGTAGCTTAGAAAAGACAAAAGGCATACTTTGATGACCATGTGAAGGATAAGGGATTGAAAGTGGGAGATTTAGGCCTAGTGTACACCTTAAAGCAACATGGAAGAAAGTTGGAGAAGAGAGGCTATGGACCTATGATCATCATTAGGATCTCAACAAGTGGAGCAATCCAATTAGCCACTCTACAAGGTGATATCCTACCTAATTACATCAGTGTATGCAGAGTGAAATATATCAAGGAACCCTCACAGAGGAAATGCTAAATCGACTTAATACGGCCAAGAAATGCAAAGAGGAAGAAAAACAAATTCGAGAAGAAGCACATGCAAAAGCCTTGGAACGCATCTGAAGAATGCAATTGAGGAGACAGGGTATA